>CM031237.1:221700657-222300657 GCA_018340775.1 Taxus wallichiana var. yunnanensis
TTAAACACCATTTTTTGGGAGCGTGCAGGCTTGAAAAGTGCAGATTTTTATAATTTAAATTCACTATTCATGCTCGGTGGCCATTTTGTCTGAATAAATTACGGGAACTCATTCACAGTGCTTTATAAAAAAGAAAAGGAGTATTTATCGATGTCGATACATTGCAAATATCCTCGAATCGAAGAATTGTCGAGATGCACGGATTATTGAAGAAAGCGAGGCCAAATTAGAAGAAAAGAATTATTCGAGACAAAGATTGATAAAGCTATGGCGAAAGGAGATGAAAAGAGAGCACGATGGATTCATGCATTGCTTCAAACTTTCGAGACATAGGAGACACGGATCTAGGCAGAACCTCTTTCGATTTGATTGTGAGATCCAGAGAAGTGGAAAGACTTCACTCATGCGTGCGGTCAAAAGTAGTGGAATTATTAGAGCTGCAGCTTTCCCATATACAGACCCGATTGCAGAGTTTGTGATGGAGTGTGCTAGATCTTACCATCCTTCATCCGGATCGGTCGTGATGTAGCGGGAAAGACAATAATTCGTTTGGATCACGGAATTCTTCGATTATTGTTTGAAGATTCGATCACGAAAGGTGGTGACTTCTATTAGCATTCGAGGATGCTTGCGGTAGAGTGGGAAAAGCATAGAGTGATTGTGTGAGCATCATGAATAGCCGGTTCATGAAGAAGCCTAGATCCCCTTCCAAGTTCGAGGAACTCTTCCACGATCCAATTTGAGTGCGGGAAGCGGATGATATCGTCAAATTGCTTTGCGGGTTGAATGGTGAAGCGAATGCCTACACTTTAGGACATGGATGTATGCTTTCATCAGGACCATTGAAATCAACAAGGTTGATTCTATAATCGATTAGTCGAAATTATTAGAAAGCAACATCGGTGAGCAAGCTGCGGGCGTAAAGCGTACCTTGACTTCAAAATGACTTCATACTTGGTATATCTGCTGACTTCACAGGTGTCTTTTCCAAGCTAGATAGATGTGGTATTCTTTCCGAGGATCCCATTTTGAGTGCTACCCGCTCTTTATCGCACTGCGTGCGAGAAGGACTTCAAAGTGATCAGCGATGGTTTCTTCTACGATTTCATCTGCGGAGTTAGACAAAGACTTGAAGACTCACGGGGTAGCGAGGAAGCATGGGAAGCGGTGTCAAGATTGGCGGTGTATTCATCCGGTTTGCGATTTCACATACCTCGGGTTACGAGCTTTCGAGGTGAACAGCAAAGATGCCAAGGTACCCGGTGGCCAGATTGATTGCCATGGAGCTAAGCGAGGGCAACTTGTGGAGTTACACGACCTTCGATCGAAGCGCGCACAAGTCTACAGGATACTTCCCACTCTCTTTGTGGATATTACGGTTGCATCAGCATTCACAGAGCTCGAGGAATGGAAGCACAGAATGTTATGAGTATGAGCAAGAGTTCTTCCCTGCACGGCTTAATTTTGATCCATTTGGAATAGCCAGGAAGACAATCTCCCAGGAGTACGCACATGTGCCTTCGTTAGAAGATTTCTGGATGAAGTGCAGAAGTGAGTACGAGGTCAGAAAGAAAGATTTCAGCAGGCTGTCGGCAAAGCAAGTATTTGACTTTGGACTAGCGCGGATACCTGCGGATCTTAAAGATGATGGGAACGTGGTACTTGACACTTACCATCAAATGGGAGGAGATAAAGCTCTACTACAGGATAGCAATGGCAGCTGCAGCACAATAGAAGAAAGATCCGGAGCTGTGTTGGTGAGTACTTCGAGCTGGTTGCTAACGAAGGGATACTGCCTTGATGAAGTATTGATGAATCAAATCACGGGCAACTTCGGCGCAGGAGATTCCCTCAAGCGAAAGCATGAAGGAGAGAGCAAGCGAGAAGGTCAGAAGTTGAAAGTACGCAGAAGATCTCAAGAGAAAGAGAAGACCACTTCTACGACCATAGCTTTGACTCCGACTTCTCCAGTACCTAGTGGATCACCAACTATTGCACCACAGCAGCAGGATGTTTCCATGCCTTCATTGAAACCAGCAACGTTCATCTTCTCTCCGCAGCCACTTCGTTGGCCCGTTCGGAGGAGATGTTGAAGCTGCAGAGATGACGGAGTTCGAAAGAGCTTTGTCCTTGGATGTTTCAGAGGATGGCAGCCATGATACTGTGGCACTTTCTGATGGAGAGGATGCAGAGCGGGAAATAGTAGCGCACTCAGCAACTTCTCATTCTCCGAGAAGTAATTTCTCGGAATGGTTAGCTTTGCAGTTGGTTCCGGAAGCAAGAATAGAGATGAACTTAGAGGAACATGACTTGCAGCCTACTTAGGATCGAGCGAGAAGAGACAAAAGGCCTAAAGTTGCTAAAGCAACTTCTAGGTTGATCATCGAGGATTCGGGAGAGAAGTTTCTTTGAGATATTAATCCCGGCGGAAGGAAAGGTAGAAGAGGAACTCACGGCAGAAGATGTGACGGTGACCAAAATACCACTCGGTCAAGCTACCCTTTGAAGGTTGAAGCGAGGACACGCGAGACGTTCTTGGATGCTTTGTTCCTTAGGCTTGCAAGTGAAAAGGCGGAGAAAGAAGAGGCTGCGAAGCAAATAACTCAATTATGTGAGATCATAGCCAAGGTTGCTAAACCTTAGATTCGACCCATTTCAAAGTACGGTGAGTGATCATCTTATGCAGAAATGGAAGATCAAGCAATCAAGTAAAGGCTATTGGACGAATGGAAGGATCAGATTATTCGTCAAGCTCACGTGCAACTTGGGAAGTGCCGGCCCTTTAAAGGTTATGAGCGATGCAGAAAATCAACTAAAGCAAGTGATAGAAAGCATAAAAGGAATAAATACGATTTGCAGAGAGTAACTTTGAGTGTTTTGGCGAAATCAACAAGGCTGCTAGGAGATGTATTGGTTCTCGCAGAGCAAATTGTGCCGGATGGATCAGTCGAGAAGGGGAAGCAGCTAGAATTTGCAGTATCTTTCCGTTTGGAGATCTGCAGAGTTTTGCTGAAGAGGATGCAGGCACTTGAGAGCAGAACATCAGATTTGCCGGATAGTGTTATTTCTTTCACTTCGAGGAAAGAGTGGATGGAGGTATTACTTCATACGTGCGGATTGTTTTAACGAGGTGCATGATTCTCTGGGAGGTTCTCTTCGATGGTGCAAAGAGGATTGATAAAGCCACCAAGCCTTTCACGATGAACTCTATCGGTAGGGTGGTGACTACCGCAGGAACATTGCGAGATTTGGGCCAAGTTTGGAAGAAGTGGAAGCATGCGCAAAGTGTTGAATGAAGGATTACTCTGATTCGGGACGAAAAAGGAAGCAGAAGCTAAAACAGATGGAAAGATCTTTGAACTATATGTTAAACAAGTATATCGAGATATCGAACAAGAAGAAGATGTAGATGTTACAGCTGGCATGACTTCTTCTATTTCTTTCTTCTTCTATTTTCTATGTTCCGGATGAAATTGTAAACTTCTAAGTTATTGGTTTTGCAACCATTACTTGAAGTCATGTGGAACCTTTCTATTAGTTAAGTGATACATGTGTCACTTAAGAAGAAGTTAGTTGAGGATGATTTCCAAATGTCATCTTTACTTGTTGTTCATACTTTAGTTCGGTTTGAGTCTTATTTGTACTTTCCTCCTACATTCTATAAGTAGGAGAAGAACCTACTGGGTTAATCATCGATCGAGAATTTGTAAGAAGCAATCTTGTGTTCTAGACTTTGTCTTGAACCCACGAGAGCCACTTGTTGCGAGAGGAATACAAAGAAGCGGGTTTAGGAGAACTTTGTGTCACGGTGTATTTTGTTTCTTGCTTTAAATCTTAGATCTCTTAATAGACTTTGTGTTATTTTAGATCTAGATCTAGAGCTGCCTTTGCTTTATAATTAGTGTGTGTTCAAATCTATTTGAGTTTCTTCTATGTGCATGCAATTAGCTCTGCAATCTACTAATTGGGATGCACATCTTCCTCATTTCTTCTCTGTAATTCCTTTACTTCCTTCTTCGTAATTTTCCTTTCTTAAGCAATTTGCAAACACTTGCTGCAGAACTTCTTAGTTATGGTTCATGAACTAAGTTGTTAAAGTAAAACCCCTGATAGATAAAAACACATTTATATTGACAAATCTGACACGGGAGCCTCACCGGTTAAATGAGGGAGATTTATCTCATAGCGCCTAGGTTTGATGCTATGCAGAAAATCTAACAACAATACTTCATCAATAAAATATAATTGATATCTTTTTAAGTAACACTACCGAATATTTAATGTTACATACCTTCAACTCGTAATATAGAAGTCTTTAATGGTTGGGACATAAATTCCAATAGAGAATGAAATCAAATTCACATCACTCTTTATTCATGGCTGAAAATCAAGTGATTCCACCATTATGTTTGAAACCCTGTACCACCACAAGTCAATCTATTATCCTCTGCATTGTTCTTTCTTAAAAACAGCAAAATCAATCCAAAAGGAAAAGAAAGTTGAATATCTTTGAAGGAGATTGGGGATCTTTGAAGGAGATTGGGGATCTCGGCTTTCTGTTTGTAATCGGATCATAAAAATCGATAGAGGTTTGAGCATTAATCATAGTTGCCTTGATAACTTTGAATCGGTATTTACCAATCGATTACACAAAATTGGAAGGGTTTTGGATGAATTCCTTACCAAAGCATCGACAATGGTCGATGAGCAGGTAGGTGGAATAATGGCGCCCTGTGTCCCGCCTCCCCCAATTAACGTAGGCCGGAATCGGGCTCCATCTTTGCGGCGAGACCGCAGGCTCAAGGCCTCATTAAGCTCTTCTCCGCCAACAAGACCCGGTGTCATCAATGAATCTCCCTAAAGTCCTCTCGGCGAGACCTCGACAAAATCGAAAACCCTCAAGTTCACGCATTGGCGAAGGGGAAGGCTGCCGGCAGAGAGGCGAGGAAGAGGTGGCGACGCTCTGCTCTGAATTTCTCAACTCCACCACCGACACCATCTTCATAATCACCGAAGCGCACGAAACAATTTCTCCCCAAGTTCCCTTTTCCGTACTCCGAATTTGGCTCCACTAAACCTCGTAGAATTAAACCTGATACTTGTGAGCAGAGCAGATTTCTCGGTAGCTTCAAAGCGAGATTAACAAAACACGTAGAGAGAGAGAGAGAGAGCAAGCAAGACGAGAATGAATGAGGACACCTTTGAAATCAATGTAGATCGAATCCATGTAATTTTATCTCCCTCTTTTGGAAAAATGGAGAATGGAGCCGTATATATCACCGAGACGGATCTCTACTAATAAATTTTATCCCAACATAAGGCGGTGGAGCGCCTTCGGAAAGAAGCAGAGAAAATCATGGTGTTCAAATCCCAAGGAACGAAATAGCCGTTCGGTTCGAATTGGACAAGATTAACTTAGTCCATCTCGACCCACGCAATTTTCTTTGGACTGTTTATATGCTCGGATATCTATGTTCCAATGGATAAAATGAAAGATTTTAATGATGTTTACGAGACTCAAGAGTCATGGGACCACAAAAACCTGAGATTTTAATCAGATTTCAGACTCCTTTCAATATCCGCTCTTCGGTTGTGAATCTTGAGGATGAAACCCGTGATCGCTTGAAGCTTTGTTCCTTTGAAGAGTTCCTCTAGTCTTTCCACCTCTCGGGTTGTTTTAAATCTTTGAATACGAATATCATCAGCATATGTTGAACACTCCATGACGAAATGTCATTACGTCTCGAGCGACCCCTTTCTTTGCAGAAAAGACAAATTCTCCTTTCCCAATCTTCCTTTGGAATAGTCCATCTACCAGTTTCGCATCAAAGATGATGCGATCCGGTTCTTAACTGTGCCACTAGAATCCTTGCTTTACCCTTGATAGCTGCCCCTAGATAAGCTTTTTCATCATGTTCCCCAGTGGGATTGAATTCTCTGATATAATGTGCTTTCTTTCGACCAATCTGACCCATCCACATGGCAGTCCTAAACTTTTCTATCACATAATTTTTTATTTCCCTGTTGCTGTTAGGACACTCTTGCAAGTTGATGCCCCATTTGTTCATCCATTTAGTATTTTGATTCATCCAAGTTTTCTTTCTGCGTTCCAAAGTGTCATCCACAACTATTTTGGGCCAGCGAAGATTGTCCATGCTTTCAACTTTTTTCAGATAGCTTATCATCTGAGATATTGCCGAAGCTTCCAACGAGAAAGTACCCGCTTCAGCCAACAAGATCTCATAAGGAACAGTTGATTTGACTTTAAGGGTGCTTGTGATTAGATGTTTCTGGATTCTTTCTATATGTCTCCACCGTGATTTGACATGTTGCTTCCTGAACTTCATAGCCATAGAGAACAACCGAGTGACCAACAATCCAAAAAGGGTTTCTTAGTTTTCCAGTCCCAAAGTTCAGCTTTCTTGCAAATGTTTTGAAGTAGGTAAGATGCTTTCCAACCTCCCTGTATCCTTTTTGCTTTACAAGTCTCCCAACTAAGTTTGTGGTGAAAGTCAATCCCAAGATATTTGTATTCAGTGACTATTTCCAAAGGGCTCCTCAAAAAGAAAGATACTTTGTCTCTCTTTCCTTTTCAAGGAGAAAATCATGATTTTTGTTTTGCTAGTGTTCACTTGCATCCCGACTTCTTGGCAGAAGAGCTCTAGTGCTTTTAGTTGTTCCCTCAATCCTTGGGCTATTTTTGAAATTAGGATAAGGTCGTCAGCATATAGAAGTAACTTCACCACGTAACTTGCTAACTGTATACCTCCTCCCTCAGTTTTGTTTAACCATTCTTCAAGCTTGTCAATGTATAGACCAAATAAGGTGGGAGAAAGAGGGCAACCTTGCTTGACACCAATGTCACTGTTGCCGAAACACTCAGACATACCTCTCTGCGGTTCGATTTTAGCTCGACTGCTCATCGGTTTATAAAGCTTGCTGCTCTAAACTCATCTGGAATCCCAAGCTCCTCCATCCTGTTCCAAAGTTTGTTTCTGGGCACTGTGTTGAAAGCTTTCCTGAAATCAACAAAACAACAAAAAGCTTCTTCTCCTTGGGTGTCCCAAACCTTCTCAATCAAATGCCTAAGAGTGATACAATGGTCAATTGTTGAGTGTTTAGGTTGAAATCCCGCTTGCCCTTTTGCTCTTTTACCCTCTCTTTCAGCCCAACTGCTGATTCTTTGTTCTATCATGCCTCCAAAGAGTTTACCAAGAAGAGGGTTGATCATAATGGTGTGATAATTGGACGGGTTATTAATGTCACCACTTTTAAATAGAGGAATAACAATGCTAGTCATCCACTCTGTCGGAAAGCCATTTTGATTGACATCATTGAATATTTTTCTGATGTGTGGCGTGAGGACCTCAACCCCCCATTTTAAAAATTCAGCCTGTAGACCATCGATGTCTTGAGCTTTACCACTTGCTAGATTCTTTATGCCCTGCTTGATGTCTTATGTCGAAAAAAGCTCAATCGAAGTCTCGATTATGGGAGGAATATCTTTTTGTTGAGGACGTTCATAAAGGGTCCTTGCATATTCTAACCAATGAGCACCTGTGATATTATTTTCTATGTATTTTTTCTTTTGTTGTAGCTCCTTCCAAAAACCTTTGGGGTTGTGTTTTCCAAGAGAAATTAATTCTGTCCTTCTCTTGCACACATAGCTTTCTTTTTTGTGTTGTACCAATCTCTCATAAGTCTTTTTATTTTCTTTGTTCATCCCACTTTCTTTCAAAGCTCTCTTGGCAGCTTTACACTCTTCATCATACCACGGGTTTGTCGGAAAAGTATTTGCCGCTCTCTTTCTAGGTTTAGATCTCTCACAAACACTTAGAGCCTTTTGGATTAAGGATATCAGCAGATTACTACGTATATAACCACTCATTCCCTTAGGACGTCGTGTTCTCTATATCCTTCCTCATTATCTGAAATTGCTGCTTAAGGGCTGCAACAAATATTTCCTGATTTTCTTTATTGAGAATGATTTTTCTGTTTTTGAGATGCCTTTTGCATGTGATGAGCCTGATTCCTTTGTTGCTGATTGAAGACGGTCCCAAGCTTTACCAAGAGAGGACTATGATCTGATTTTAATTCGATAGGACAATCTCCAATTTCAAACTCAAGTAGCGTGGAGATAAAACTTTGAGAACAAATTACATAGTCTACTACACTTTGACCATTGTATGTTTTACAAGTGATATTGCCTGATCTGGGCCAAGCCCTCATGCCATTGCAAATGACCATGTTGTATAAGCTACATAGGCCTAGAAGCTCAACTCCAAAATGTGACACCCCTCCACTACCGTCTTGAGATAATCTTTCCCAAAGCTTGTTCTCTTCTTCTTTAAGCCACAACGGATTGTCTTCACCTCCTTCTAAGCTGGTCAACTGAAGGGATTGGTTATTTGCAGTCCTTGCATTGAAATCACCCAATAGAATTATTTCTCCAGATGCACTGAAAACAGAAATGTCTTTTTTTATTGAAGCGTATGGATCTTCGCTATCCAGATTTCTTCTCTTATATGTCTTTGAACCTTTCGGTGCAAAGTAACAGGCAACTAATCTGATTGTTGTCTTGTCATCTGTTATTTTCAGCCATATGTATTGCTTATTTGGATCTTCTTTTTCAACTTTGACATTTTCGAGCCATATTTCCTTGATTAACACTTTGTGATTCCATCGTGGCCTTTCCTGTTTCATTCAAACTGAAATTTTCTTGTAGCCTTCAAATTCTGGAACCTTGTAACCTTCATGCTCATGTGTTTCGTAAGAATAATAATATCTTTCCCTTCTACTATGGGCCCCAAACCCGGTCCTCTTCTCCATGGATATCCTCTGCAATTCCAACTTACTATGTGCATGAATTCCGTGGGGCCCCTAATTCCTATTTCTTGTTTGATAAATTATCATTGATTTGGGCTTTCCCATTTCTCATATGTGCCCATTTTCCTGCTTCCCTTACTTTTCTCACTTTCTCCATTTCTTTCCTTTGGTCTTCTTATTGAGTGAATGTCAAATCCTCATCTAGATATATGTGTGTGCCTCTAAGAAGTCCCCTGTTTTTAGGATAGCATGTTTGTCTTCTATTTTTCTCATGACCACTCACACGTGTCGGTCCTTTCCTCCCTTTGTTCTCCTGCCAATCATGTTTGCTTGTTGTATGTAACTGTCCACTTCAATTCGTCTTTAAGAAAGTCTCTTGCCAATATGTCAGTTCTCTCATTTTCACCAAAATCTTTTAGACCCTTGATAATAAAATTTACTGCTCTGTCTTGTTGATCTTTCTCTTCTTTTATCTGTGTTTTGATGTGTTTCTCTATGACTTGCCTTTGTTCATTTGATGATCCACTTACTAATTGAGACCAAGTTTTGGCTTCTTCTATCCGATCCTTTAGTTGATTTTCTTTTATTTCCATGTCTTTAATTGCTGATTGGATCTCATCTATCTGAATTGTTTCCTTCCTTTTACCATTTCAGGTCTTTTTTCTCCCCCTGTTTTCATATGTCCTAGATCTTGTTTTAGCATGGTTAACTCTTGTTGCCCTCTTTCCATGAGGTTTTGGAGATTTAGAACCTGTTCTTTGAGAATTTTATTTTCTCTTTCTAACTTGTATCTGACTTCTGTGAGTTCTTTCCTCTCACTGTTTTCTTGCAATTTCTGGTTTTCTAAAATTCCAAGCCTTTCTTTCATGTTCATGAGTTCCTTCACATATAGTTCTGAAGACCACAAAGAGGGGTTGAAGTAGGACTGTATAGGTATTTAGAGTCCTTGACTGCGTCTTCCCTTTCCTCCTTGTATGTTGCAGTTCTGTCGGTTTTGTTCAACTTTGGATCCTTTTTATTATCCTTGACTTGATTGTTTTTCTTCCATTTTATGTTCTCTGAAAAAAAATTCTCTTTGTTGTTTGTTGCCTTCGGTAGAATCAAAGTGAGGTTTTTCTTCTGGGTTCTTCTTAGTTTTTTGGCCTGCCTACGTCGTAGAATCCCTTTGTACTGTTTTGCATTCACATATACCAACTTTTTAGCTGTACCCGCTGTATGATTTTGGAAGACTTCTACCTTTCCCCAAATTTTGTTTTCTATTGTTGTATGTGTTTCTGGGATAATAGATCTTTGTAGTGCCATATTTGGATTGTCTTTGAAACCCTCATGTTTAATCATGGTTTGCATGCCTTGTTGAAACCAGATTTGACAGAAATATATAAAGAGTGCGTTGCAGAGAATGAAAAGGTTTGGTGGGTCTACCTGAGAAACTGACTTATCTAATTCAAATTTTACCAAGATTGGCCTTTGAATCACGAATATTCGCAGCCCTGGCCCACAGCCCTGTCCTCCACTCACAGCCCTAGCCCGCAGCCACATCCTCCACTCGTAGCCCTCCATGTCGCACCTGTTAACCTAGAGTGAAAGCACAAACCCATGTGGAAAGAGGTACTTCCATTTGAAGTCACATGGTTTGATCCCATGCGAATACAACTACAAAATTCAATGAAAACTATCTCCCATTTTATCCCCCAAAACTCTTATCTTACCACCACATAGAGATAAAGTAGAGTAGACTAAGACATAAAGGCATAGAATAAACATCTAAACAACCCTCAAATATATGTTGGAATCCAAAAAGAGAGCCTACCTAAATGTTATGGGCATGCTTTGGATAAATTCCAAGTGAACCGACATTTTGTGCATCTATATATTTTTGATTTAATGAAATAGGAAGAGGAGATAATCAACTTTTTCTTTAGCATCCAAAATATACACCTAACAAATCTCCATCAAGTACAACAATGAATGAAGAAAACAAAGATTAGCATCTGATAGAACTAAACAAAGCCTACAACAAGAAATAATGTAGAGAATATTATGATATTTCTTATAATTAATTTGATCTCGGGTCAATTAATTTGTAAATGTAAGTCCACACCAAAACACCAAATGAGGGTGCTTGATAAGACACTTACAAATTTGCATGACATATGATAGCCTCTTTTAAGCGGAGGTTTTAGACATGCCAGTTACGGAAATTATTTATTATTATGTTCATCGTAGTAATATTAACTACACCTTGTAGTTATGGGTCTTAATTGGATGGAGACCTATTGCATTGATAATGATGACATAAAGTAATGATAAAATGTGAAGTTGATCTTGCTTGTGATGATAATGTTGATTATTAATGGTGGCCAAGTGAAAGCTTTGTGAGAAGACATGAAGTGCCTACATTACATGAAAAGTGTGACAACGCATCGAAACCCTAAAAAAGAAAGATGCATATGAAGGGTTTGGACTATCCTCAACGGCCACAATGGTGGACTTACTAACTGAGCATTGTTCTACATCTCAGACCCAAAGTAGTTCTAGGTGTGTGTGTGTAAATTGTGCCCTAGGTGCTCTTGTGTTAGTCACACTTTGTGAGTAGCGAGCAATAACTAGATGTAGAATGTAAATAAATGGTGTATGGAATAGAATAAACTCCCTCTCATGAAGTGTGATGCTAGATGAACCAGCCTTTTCCCTTGTGATGGAGCTAGATGGATGCAAATGGAGCTCTAGATGCCTTGGATGGATGCAACCTTAGGTGGTGATAGTAAGTGCTTAGTGTTTGGTCCCTCATTATGGTCTCATAACTTTATATTTATATGGTTCTCTTGTTCTAATTTTGTAATTAACCCCAAAAAGGCCGACCACCAAAAAGATAGAAAGCTCAAATGGACTAGAAAGTGCCCAAAAATAAGAGTAAAGTGTAAAGAGGATCATAGCACCCCATACAGGACCGGGCACAGGTGGGGCCCCAATCGAGAGCGGGAAAAACATAGTGTGAGCAAAGATGATTGGGCAAATAAGGGTGAAAGATCACAAATAATGACAGAAAACAAAGTAAAATGGCCAAAGAGATGGGTTAATTAGTACTCTTTTTCACTCAAAAACCATATGAATAGTAGTATGAGATCGAGACTAAATAATTACCCAAAGTGTGTGATTTAGTGTCTACATTTTCCCCCACTTTATGTTGGTGAGCGAGAATGCTCGGTAACATAAAGTAAATAGAGATGCGTACTGATATCGTGTAGAGTGATGTAGAAAACATGCTATGGGACTAGACAAAGTGTGGAATGACAAAAAGATGGAGCGTGGAGACTAAAGATGCAAAAGTGTAAAAAGTGATGAGAGTGAACCTAGGTGTAGATGCAATATGCGTGTGTAGATGTGATGTGTGTGATGTACTGTTGTATATTAGTATCCCATTGTGTGTGATGACTTTAGTGATGTACTTGTTATTGTTGACTATTTGCTTGTAATGAAAGTATGAAAATGAAAAAACATACCTAATCCGTGATGAGAAAAAGGGTGTAAAAAGGATCTTGTAAAATGTCGATGAAGTGTGAGTTTTTTGGGTGATCTCATGCCAGTGGCCAAAGAAGTGTAGGGAGAAAGGTGTGTTATTCTCTAACCTGTAACTGCTTCCCGAGAGTATGAAGAGATCTCTATACCGATTGGTTTTTGGGCAATCTGACACCACTGGCCGAAGTAGTGTAGGGAGGAAAGTCCATTGTATCCTCCAACCTGTAATTGCTCCCCATAATGCTAAGGACAACTTGTCCTATAAAATCCATTGTGTATGGAGTTTTGTAGATTGGTCTGAACCCACTCGTTGTATAACCCATTGTGTTATGGACAAAAATTAAAAAATGAATTGCATCAGTATTGTATTGTGTAATGTGTATAAACCCAAATGATGCCCCCCTTTGGGGGTGCATGCGACATCATAGATAAGAGGATACGACCCCAAAATAGAACTTAAATTGTGCCCTATAGGGGGAAGGGAATATGCTTGGTAGAAACCAAGGCACACACAAACAAGTGGCTAGGAAAACAAGTGTTAGTACGAATAAGCATGCATGTAAAAAAGACAAGTGTGAGTTGCTGCGAGACAATGTGTAATGCTAGAATGTAAGTAAACACACAAGAAACCAATCATAGACCGCGAAAAGTGGGTTGCAAATATGGGACATCACTCACGATGTCGCAAGACACTCAAGGCTATAGTGGTTGTATACAAACAAACAAGTGTGCACACAAACAAAGGGCAAGGCCACATACTGATAGCAAATAATGACAACAAAACAAACAAACAAACGAATAGCCATAGAAAGCAAGTAATCATGCAAAACAAATTTTATACATGAGGCACTGTTAGCATGTTAGAAAGATAACCCATATGTCAAAAGTGTGTATAACTAAAGAATGTAAAGTGCTAAGTACAAAATGAAACAATAACACCTATAGTATACGAAAGTGGATGCCCCTAGTAGCCATTGTAAATGTGGGACTAGTAGTAGGTATGGCCAATCCATCCATGTTGCATGTAGAAGCCCTATATCTGTGATCATAACTAGAAAAGGACATGAACATGCATGTGTGTATGGTAAAGATAATGACATATAAGAGACCTATCTAGCATGTGTAATAAGACAAACATGTACAAGAAAATGTAAGCAAAAGTAAATGTGACCAAGATATGCAACATGTTGTGGATGGATGGAATGGAATGCATAATGGATGATAGGAGTCACATGCACCTTGAGTGAATGGAATTATATGCAATGAGTTTCATTTGTTTATGCCCCCTCAGTAGTCAAGAATGAACCGTAAATGAGAGTGCGTCATTAGGAAATGGTCAAACTGTGTGTTGTGTGTAGCGTGTTATGGTGAGTGTGTATGTGTGGTGATGACATGTGACCTAGAGATGAAATATGCATGACTATGTAGCCTAAGTGTATATCACGACAAGATGATCGAAAGGAGTGATGATTTAGCCTAAAGTGTATATCACTAAATAGATGGCTAGAGTAGGGGATTATGATACCAGAGTAAGTGATGATGTAGCCTACGACGTATATCACTATAAGAGGAGTGAAAGGAGTGGTGATGTATCCTATGGCATATACCACTACAAGATGATGGAACAGGTGATGTTTTAGCTTATAGCATATGTCACTGACCTAGTAATGCCACATGATAGAAGGTTGAATGATGAATGTGTGAATGTGGTGAGGTCCATTTGTGATGTATACCCTCGGCTTGATTCAAGTATGGACATGAGGACTAGAGTGCGTCATAGGGTAGTTAGTGCAGCATGTACAAGTAGATGTGTAAAATGTGTAGTATATGTGTGTAAAAGTGGTGATAAGATTTAGTGTGAGATGTGTAATGCCTGTTGTGTAGTGTGTGAGGTTCATGTGTATAGGAAGCCCTCAACAGTCAAGTGTGAACTGAAGCACAAGAGTGTGTCATCGGGTAATGACGATGCGAGTGTATGTGAAGTATGAGTGTAATGAGCGGATGGTGGATTGTTATGTGATGAAGATGTATGTTTTAGAAGAGGGAGGGGGTTGATAAGCGTCATGCCCCCCAAGTATGTAAGTGATGGAGATTTAGTCAAAAGACGCTAAGTGGATCAATGTAAGGAGTAGTTTCTTTGACAAAAGTGATTGGATGTTAAAGTGAGGACTAGATAGGGTCCTTAAATTGCGAGAGTTGAAAGATGTTAGCTAGAGTGTACTTGTCTTGTGTAACGAGTGGTTGTTTGTTGACCGCAGATGACTTAAGAGGTGGAGGAGTGTCATTGGTCTTTGGAGGGGTTGTTTAGTGTGGCTCGTATAGTATCTTTGTAGGTGACTTAGTAGGAGGAAGTGTTGGAATAATTTGGAGAGGTGGTTGCTTGACTTGAGTAGATTGCATAGGTGGTCGCTTGAGTGACGGAAGAAGGAACACTAGAAGTGATGGTGTGATGCTCATTAGACATAGATGAATCAGATTTAGGAACCCATTGAGATGTAGCATTTGTAGATGGGCATGTAACAAAATGTTGTGCAACGAATGATATAAATCCTTGACTCAAGATGTTTGATTCTTTGTTGTAAAGCGTAATAGTCATTGTCATTATGGCCATTGATTTAATGATAATTACAATATGGATGACTTGATATTTTGCAAGCCGATAAGGAGGATAACAATGAGTAGGCGGAAAAGTGATCAATTGATGACTAAGGAGCTTAACAAGAATGTCATGTTGCTTAGTATTATGATCAAAGGTGAGAGGATCGATAGTGGTATGGTTTGAGGTTCACTGATATGAGCACATTTCTAATAGAATGAAGATGAGATGTAGAAGGAGAACAAACATGAGCTTGAGAAGCATCCTTAAGATGTTGGATTTCATATTTGAGAGATGTAATCATGGATTCCATAGCCTTAAACTTTTCTTGAAACAAAGAATGTAAATCTTGAATTGAGTCAACATAGATTGATTAGATGGAGGATCATGAGGACTAGGGTCATCAAATAGACGATCGAAAATAGGGATTATTTCATGTGGTGGGGTATCTTTAGGAAGATACATGGTGTCTAGGTTTTTTTAGAACAACTTGACAATTGGGATGCATCTTAAGTAAATCTAGACAAAGAAATTTGACCCATGATAGAGGAAAAATGAGGATCCTAAGCATGAAGATCAAGTATGGGTTCACCAAAATGATTAAACTAAAATGTAATATGATATCTTAATCTAATGTTATAGGAGACATAAATAAATGAAATAATGCAATATAGAAATCACCCAAGCAACTAAGAAAATGAAATGTGAAACCCTAATGTGCAAAGAGGGTTAGAAAGGCCTTAGTTGATTCGTCGAGGTTATGGGACTTTGTTGCAGTGGAGACTAGCTGAACAGGAGGATAAAATCGTCACACAACAACTCAAGAAAATGCATATCTGGACTATCGGACAGAGGCATGAAGCACTGGAGAGGCATAAGGGCACCTAGGGTGCCATGGTCTAAGATCTAGGCACCCTGGTCTACGGAAATGACCAAGGAACCTCCTTTGAGTGTGTGTAAGTGTTCGCTTCCTATCACATGAATGTTGTTGTGTGATCATCAAAGTCTTAGTAAACCTGCAATGACGAAATCACTTGCAAAACCCCAGACAAAGAATCAAAACCCTAAAAAAATTATGCATATGAAGGGGTTGGATTGTCCTCATGATGACCCACAATGGTGGACTTACTAATTGAGCGTTGCACTACGTCTCAGACCCAATGTAGTTTTTAGGTAGTGTGTGTGTATAAATTGTGCCCTAGGTGCTCTTGTGTGATCACACTTATGTGAGTAGTGAGCAATAACTAGATATAGAATGTAAATAGATTATGTATGGAATAGAATAAACTCCTCCTATAAATTTTGATGCGAGATGAACCAACCTTGTCCCTTATGATGGAACTAGATGGATGCAAATGGAGCTCTTGATGCCTTTGATGGATGCAACCTTAGGTGGTGATAATAAGTGCTTAGTGTTTGGTCCTTATTTATGGTCTCATAACTTTATATTTATATGGTTCTATTGTTATAATTTTGTAATTAACCTCGAAAAGGTTGACCACCAAAAAGATAGAAAACTCAAACAACTAGAAAGTCCCAAAGATACGAGTAAAGTGTAAAAGGGTTAGGGAACCCCAAAGGGAACCGGGGCACAGGGTGCCCTAGTCTTGGCTAGGCACCCGATCGAGTAGGAAATGAAGCGAGTGTGAAAAAGTATCGACTAGGAAAATAAGGGTGAAAGATCAAAAGTAACGATAGAAAGCAAAGTAAAATGGTCAAAGACATGGGTTAATTAGTATTCTTTTTCACACAAAAACCATATGAATAGTAGTATGAGACTGAGACTAAATAATTACCCAAAGTGCGTGATTTAGTGTTTACTGATATATGTAGTTTTATGGTCTATAGATGAAACACGTTCTGCAATAGTTAAAGATTAGCAACAAAATGTTTTATTTTGCATTAGAAAACAAAGTAAAATGGCCAAAGACATGGGTTAATTAATATTGTTTTTCACACAAAACCATATGAATAGTAGTATGACATTGAGACTAAATAATTACCCAAGCTGCGTGATTTAGTGTTTACAATGATATATGTAGTTTTATGATCTATAGATGAAACACGTTCGCATAGTTAAAGATTAGCAACAAAATGTTTTATTTTGCATTAGAAAATAAATTTCAACTCATTGTATTCACTTTGGAAAAATGTTTACATACATTTTAATATAGAGTATAGTAAATAAAATGAAACAAATGATATAAGGCAAACAATATTTTTATTACAATATGTAAATTTACAATGTTTAAATCAAAGCGATTAGAATAAATGTAGTTGATTAGAATAGTTAATGACTAATAACATTATATTTTCATTGCAGAAAATAGGGCTTTTATCAAATATGGATCATAAATTCATTTTGATTTGGATGGATATTTTAAGAGAATATTTTACTTGCACTTCTTCTTCAAGCAAATCAAATTTATCAACCATGTTTTTCAACTTTTTCATGCAAATGATGTTGATATATGGAGAACAAGAATCATTATCCATGCAATCATACAGAGAATGGTGGAAGTTTCCAAGGCAAACTACATTCTGGAATTTAATTCAACAAGAAGTTTGGGAGGAACAACCCCAATATCGTGATGTTTTATACCGCCACCATTATAGAATGTCTTTTTCTCTTTTCAATTTACTTTTGTCAAAATACAACCACATATGCCAAGCACAAACACAATTCACTTTGTTAGAGAACCCATACCACCCAAAAAAGTACTTTGTTTAGTTTTGCATTTTCTTGCTCATGGAACCCCAACATATACAATAACAGAGTTGTATTGCGTGGGAGAATCAACAATAAGAAAGTATATTATGGTCATTGTTAATATTGTCATCCAAAAGCTACAAAATCAGTACATAAGTATACCAACAGGGAGTAGATTGCAAAAGATATTAAGTGATTTTCATACTTTAACTCTACTTCCCAACATTTGTGGTGCAGTTGATGGTACTCATATTAAGTTATCATATTGTCCAAAGCAACAGTATACTCCTACAAACTATGTAAACAGACATCATTTCTATAGTATTTTGTTACAAGGAGTATGTGATACGAAAAAAATATTTTGGAATGTTTGTGTCAATGCTCCTAGCGGCACTCATGTTGTTGATCATTGGAATTGCTTCTGATTAAAGAAGAATGCAAAAAGAGAAGTGCATGACATCTCGACATTTGAGATTGATTATCTATCCACAAATAATTGGGGATTCTGCCTACCCAATATCCCCTTACTTGTTGAAGCCATATAAAAGTAACACTTCTAGATTGCATAGTTTATTCGACAAATATTTATCTAGAGGTCGTGTGAAAATTGAGAATGCATTTGCCTTACTTAAAGGAAGATGGAGACTTCTTCGAGATGTGGGTGTAGAGCTTGATAAAGTACCCAAGATTATTACCACATGTTGCATACTACATAATTTCTTGCAAATGTATAATGAAGATGAGCCAGAGATTGAAGGAGATCCACATCTCAATTCTAACAATGAGATTCACAATCAAGCTATGGAAAAAGATCTAGGAAAGGCACAAAGAGATATTATGTTTCGTGAATGGCAAAGACAATATAATGCTAGTTTGGTAAACTAATGTAATTTTCATCATATGACAAATAAAATTGTGTTAATGTTTCATCTACAAATATTTTCTTTCATAAAAAAAATTATGATTATTTACTTGAGAAAAAGACTTGTGACTTTAAGTTGCACATTGATTAACTAAAAATGGAGATATTTCCTATTTTATGAGTTAATCTAAATAGAAACAAAATGCTATATTAAAATTCTAAGAATTAAATATCTTTATTTTATTGCTTAAAAATATTGAAATCACAAAGTAAGAGGGATATGGTTTTAACTGAAATATCCCTAATGGGATACCACTTAAAAATGCAACAAAGTAAAATATTGATTTATGCGATTTTTACAATAAGGACAATGAACTAAATAAACTTAATATTTGCCAAAATGTCCACTCGAATCACTTGAAAACTTGAAGAGGGCTTGATATTATTATAAAGGACATAATAACACTATTTTTGGAGTTTTACATAAATTAAAATGCTGCCAGAAAAAGCACAGCATGCCCTAGACAACTTTGGAAAACTTCAAGAGGTTTCGTAACTCTCCAAATATCGGAGTAGAAATTAAGGGTCTTTAGTAATAACATTGATGAGATAAAGGAAATACTATTTCCACCTTCAGATCTAGGAATGGCCAACTGGAAAACCCTCCAAATAAAGGTTGCACCTTCAAATCTGGAAACGGCCGTCTGGAAAACCCCCAAATAAAGGCTGCAAGTCGCACCTCACTTAGAATGGGATCGAGAAAATGATGGAGGCACCTTCAACGGCTGCCATCCTATGTAAATGGCTTTGTGAATTTGATATGGATCCGATATGGAAGCCCACTTATTATCTTCCTCAAATGCCCAAAACCCTCGAATCCTTCCTCGAAACCTCATGTTAATGTCTCTTTGCCACTGACCACGAAAAGCGGCTCCAAAATGACAAGACTAGGGTAGATCTCTCACTACGAAGAATGCCTTACTAGCTAGGGGATGGGTCTCTCACCACCGAAGCTAGGGTCCCCATGGGATTTGACTCCACAAGTTGTAGATGCAAAGCAAAATGCGCAGTTGCACGAGAAAGGTCAATAAAATGTATATGTAAAAAGTCCTTTCCTTACTCTCCCAACTCCTTATATACTTCTCCTCGGAAAATGAGCCCCAATAACCCTAGGCACATTTCATTCCATGGAGGGGCCAATAAAATGAAAGTAACTAAAGTTACTTTTTCCCTTTTAAGTCACCATGGTCAAAAGTGACCCCCAAGCGCAAAACATGGATATTAGGACCATGTGGCCCCCTTCACAATAGTCCCCAGCGTCCCCACCCCTTGGGTATGATCCACCTTGGACTCGACTTGACCCTTAGGCCTTTGGCGTAGAAAAGGGGACATTACAGTCCTCCCTTCCCAAGAAATGCTTGACCCCAAGCATTATCCTGTCATGTTGCAGAGGCTGAATACCACACCGCAAGTTTCTCCACCTCACCCTATAGTCAACTGATGATCATGTGATGCGAAGTAACCAAGACACCCCATGTAGTGATCATGCTCTCCATGTCGTGTGGAGAACAATGTTGCTCCTAAAGTAGTATGATGCCCACATCGACTCTCCCCTAGTACCCACGCCAAAAGTACCAATATGTCGATCCCCGAGCGATGCGATGGCTATCATCATGTGATCACTCACTGCCTCTCCAATCGACTCCTAGGTATGAAAGTTCACTCTGGATCCGTAGAGTCCCCTGAATCCACCTATGAAACAACTTGTATATACACAAATGGTGCTAACTCTCCCATGACCTACACTCGTGTGAGAGCAAGGCTCCTCATAATGTATCTCAATGTGTCCCGTGGAGGAAAAGTCCCAAGACTCCAGTAGATAGTCAACCGAGCAATATTGGCTCCACATAGTCCACCTCCTACACGTTGAATGTGAACCTACTAAATAACCATGAGTCAATTTCATCTCTCCACTGACTAACATGTGGGTGAAGTGCTCACCGGGCATAGAAGCAGTAAAATACATAGGAGTGTTATCCAATGTCGATTCAAAAAATGATGAACCGTAGGCTTTGACTTGTCATAGTGACAAACCGTATATGCTTGTATAAAGTTGGGGATATCCTCCCTCAACTTGTGCCATATGAACCTCTCTGACATGAACCTGTAGGTCTCATCGCAGCTCAAATGCCCAGTCACGGAAGGACAATGCACATGTCGCAATATCTCCATCCTCAACCATGAATCTGACACAAGGCTCAATCTTCCCTGATAGAAGATCATCTCATCCTCAAATATGTAGTTGTCATCTGTATGTGACCATCAGAATCTCACCTAGTGTGTCGGTTCTTGGAGTACTCAACAAACAAATGAGGTCTCCAGTCTACCGAAACTTCGGATAACCAGCATAATGATAAGCTCGGATGATCTAAACCTGTAATCCCAATCTCAATAATAGTCTCATGTGCAACATTGTTGGCCACACCTACATCCATCATACTCCACATCGATCCACAATAATAAAACTCCTCACCATGTTGGATCATCCTCTCCATCCCCTTAGTTGTAACCATCCTTGGTGCTCCTGTAAATACTCCCCTCAAAATCACATTCCTACCCTCGGACTTAAACTTCAGCTCTATCGTCTGAAAGTTAGTCGAAACTCACCAAGAGAGTGAAGCCACTGCACTCCTAGTGCTATGTTGGTCACTCCCATTCCAACAATGTGGAAATCATTGGTAACTGTATAGTTACCCATCGTGATGCTCACTTGGGGAACCCGTCGTGTGCACCTCAAAGACTCTCCATTGGCTACAACCCCATTGAGGCCCTCAAAATCCTTTGTTTGTAGTCCTCGCCTCTCAACCAATGAGGCATCAATATAGTTGTGGGTTGCCCGCTATCAATGAGTACCCCAACACGTTGACCCTGCATAACTCCTCTAATCCTAAATGCCTTGTACATTAGAGTACTAGGAAATGTGGCTATAATCTCCCGAGGAAAAGTCTTCTCCTCCTACCCCACATCAGCACTATCCAACACAACCCCATCTCCATCATCCATCTTGTGAGTCTCTAACTCCTCACCTCTATCACCCTTTCTCTCCTCGAAGACTTCAATGAATTGAGCCTTCCCTCTACCTCTGCAATCATGTCCTGGAATCCAAGGTGTGTGGCAATCGAAACATAGTTTCTTTCACCTCAACTCATCTCTGTGTTCTCGGGAAATGATTGGCTTTTTAACCACCTCCTGCCTCGGTGGAGGCTCCCTCTATGACATTCGTCTGATCCAGATGGAGGTTCCCTTTGTTGAACGTGAGGTGGAGCCCTCGGCTTTGGAGTGGATAACTCCAAGTCTGAGCTTTCCTAACAACCTCGTGCAAAGAAGAAGGTTCAAATGCCTTCACAAATCCAAAAGCATTAGTCAAACCTACTATGAACAGTGAAATCAACCTCCTCTCTGTGACATCAGGTACCATGACTGGTAATCTCTAAAAATATGTGATGTACTGATCCAGGGGACCGGTTTGTCTCAAATGAGTCCACTCCCTGAAATACCTGTCAGGGTCCCTCCTATCAAATCTACTCACTAGCCTCTGTGTGAACTTTGCATGAGTCGTAATGTGTATGTGTCCCTATGTAATCAGCCCATGATGCCACCAATCATGAGTGTCTCCCTCAAGATGCGAGCTTGCAAACTTAATTGCATCTTCCTCGCGCATGCATAGATTTGAGTTGGAGTATGTCTTCAACTTCTACACCCAAGACTGTGCAGTACACTTCTTAGAACCATCGAAATGTGGAACAAAAATCTGTCCCAACCTCCTTTGCATCTCTGGTACCTGTGTCTGCTGATCTCTCTTGGGTCTACTGCCAACCTTCATTTTGCAATATTCCTAGAATGGCATGTTGTTACGAAGGCCTTCACTCGAGTTTCAGTACCTCTCCCAACAAGACTCCTCATCCAACATATCTATGGGCTGTTGTGCCTGGTTAACTTCCGGATCCTTCAAGAAAAATGGTTCGTGAAGCCCCAAAGGCCTGGCAGAAGAATGGGGAGGCCGCTGCCCCGAATGTCCACTCTCACCTCTTTGCCCCTATTGTCCCATATTGCTATTTTCTCCTCTCATTATGACTATTGTTATATACATAGTCAGTAGGCTGAAGATGATTAAAAAATATTCTCCTACCCCTTTTTGCAATCAAAAAACCAATGCTAGTACCTTGAGAGGTACTCTCCCTTCTTACACTGGAGTCTCCAATGAAGAAATCATGCTTTCCAACACTTGTAATCCCAAAAGACACATTTGAATTCCTTCTTTGGCTTATGAAATCAGTCACAAAGTTTTCAACATCAGAATTGATAGTTTTGGATAACTGCCACATATTACCAGGATCCCATAGCTTATAATGCCCCTGAGCCCTTGTATCATGTAAGGTCTGCCATCTTTGCTTCTCTTGTATCTCCTCATAAAGAATATTATCAAAGGTTCACCTTCTATCGCTGCTTTAGAAACCTCCAAAACAACACCATCCCTATTGTGATTCATGATTTTAGATGGAGAATAAGTGGAACAAGAATCAACACCTTTCACAATTTTATGCTCATTACTGCTTGGTAAATCCATCCCATATGATAATGACTTATTCTTTGGAGGATTGATAGGTACCTTTTGGATTGAAATATCTTTTTCAGTTTTGCAACCAACCAGCCATGTTTGTTCATACCTTTCAATGCCATCAATGTCCTCCATGTGTTCAAGATAGACATATGTTGAGCTGCCCCCAACATTGTTTCCTGAGTGCCTTTCAAGGCCATCAATGTCCTCGTGTGTTCAAGATAGACATATGTTGAGCTGCCCCAACATTGTTTCTGAGTTCTGTTGAAAGTATCTAAAAGCTGATCAAAAGTTGTTGGTTTGGAAATTACAAGCGAGGCTGCAATTTTACACCAGTGTCCATGTGAGGCTCCTCCTCATGTGCCAGCTGCTCCATAGAGTCTTCTTTCGGGGTGTAGTCTTTCTTGCATCAATTTCCCTCATCGTTTCCTTGAACTCTTGTATGTGTTGTCTTGCTTGAGTCACTATCAACCTAGCAGCTCTAGCTCTGCTATTCCCTTCCTCACACTTTTTAAGAGTTTCCATTACATCCTCCTTGCTTGCACAAACAAGTTTCTTCTCCTGAGATGGAATAATTTCTCTAACAAGAAAAGTTTCACTAATGCAATTATTTTGCTCAATGGAAATCATACCCTTTTGTTTAGAAGCTTCTTCTACAAATGAGTTCTTTTGTAATTTAGGTACAACATATGATGACCTCGTTTGGGCTTGCTACCAATCTTCATCATGCAATAATCTAGAAATGACATATTATCTCTGAAACCCTACTCAAAGATTGGTATTTCCTCTAACAAGAATCCTCATCAATCACCTCTATTGGCCGCCCTTATCACTATTCTCACCATGTTCCTTATTGTCCCTAGATCTGCTTTGATTCACATTCTGAGTGAGTTGACTCAAATAAAGGTTAGTGGCTTCCTGTTGTTTCACCATGTTGGTGAACATTTCCTTCATAAAACCCCTTTGAGATCTTTCCAAACTACCATATTTAACCAACACAGGCTGGAGGAACAACAACTCTGATACCATTGAAATATCCCTAATGGGATACCACTTAAAAATGTCAAAATAATGAAAATTTGCAGGCAAATAAAATCTTTGATTTTTTATGAAAATTTTTATAGTAGGACAATGAACTAAAGAAACTTAATATTTCCCAAAATGACCACCCAAATTACTTGAAAATTTAAAGAGGGCTTGATATTATTATAAATGACATAAGGAAACACTATTTTTGGATTTTACAAAATTAAAATGCTGCTAGAAAAATTATAGAAACCCTAGATGGCTGGAAACATTAGAGGTTCGTGACCCTCTAAATAAAAAAAAAATAAGGGTCTTTTGAAATAACATTATGAGATATAGGAAATAGTATTTCCACCTTCGAGGTTATGAAAAATGGAAATGACCTGGAAAACCCCAAATAAAGGTTGCAAGTCGCCTGCTTGGCAAAAGGGGTTGATAAATGATGGAGGCACCTTGATGGAGCTGCCATGCCTTTCCCAAATGGCTGTCATGAATCTGATCTAGAAGCCCTATGATTATCTTCCTCAAATGCCCCAAAACCACAAAATTTCCTTTGAAACCTTAGATAAGATCTCTATACACATCCCATGAAAATGGCTCCAAAATGACAAACTAGGGTAGATCTCTCACTCCCGAAGAATTCCTGCTAGTAAAGGATGGGTCTCTCACCACCAAAGCTAGGGTCCCTGTGGGATTTGACTCCACAAGCCTTTATAGAGGCGCATAACCATTTGAACCTCTACACGAGAAGTCAATAAAATGTATAGTGGCCTCGGGAAAAAGTTCCTTTCCTTACTCTCCCCTGCTCCTTATATACTTCTCCTCATAAAATGAAGCCCAATAACCCTAGCCACATTTCATTCCATGGAGGGGCCAATAAGTGTGAAAGTAACTAAAGTCCTATTAAACATCAATTTGTAAGAAATAAAAATGCATATGAATAGGTTGGACTTAGATGTAAAAATGCAAATGGTGGATGGAATAGAAAGAATACAACCCTTTCCCCTATGCTTGTGTGATGCAGATGTAGAAGATGCCCAAATGTAGTCCCTTGCCTTAGTAGATAGTTTCCCTTGATAGTAAGATGTCTGCCCATAATGTAGTGAGTATGTTATGTTTATATAGGGATCTCTTGTTCAAATTTTGACACTAGTGACCGAAAATGCCAACTCTAAACCTAGGGAATGCACGGGGTAACAACAAAGACCAACCTCGAACAAATAAATTAGGACCACAAATTACAAAACAAGGGCACCTAAAATCAGATTAGGGTGCCCAGGGCCCCTAGTGC
This sequence comes from Taxus wallichiana var. yunnanensis, assembly GCA_018340775.1. Classification (NCBI taxonomy): domain Eukaryota; kingdom Viridiplantae; phylum Streptophyta; class Pinopsida; order Cupressales; family Taxaceae; genus Taxus; species Taxus wallichiana. The sequence goes on from CM031237.1 coordinate 221,726,106, forward strand.
AACCCTAGCACTAGGAACCCCTAGTATAGGACTGGAGATGACAATTGAGAAAATTACGACACCTGAGACTCCCTAAAAGATGCCCAAAACTATATAGACAAGTGATGACTGAACCAGAAAAATAACAATGATGATTGACTAATTGACAACAAGACGAGGATGGGTCACTAGTGAATACTTTTATTATGCAAGATCCATATATAAAATAACATACCTAGTGGTATAAATGTAATAGTAAGTGTGTGATTTTGTGACTACATTTTCCCCACTTTATGTTGGTGAGTGGAAAGCTCGGTAACATAAAGTAGATAGAGATGTGTACTGAGAAAAAGTAGAGAAGCCCATGTTGTAGAAGAAACATGCAAATGTGTAGTAGAAGCGTGTCGATAGAACTATAAAAGTGTGTCGAACCATGGATCAATGGGTTGATCCATGTAACATAAAAAAAAGTGTAAATGTCATGATGAAGTGTGCTAAATGAAAGTGATGATTAGGAATGTATGATGATTTTGAAATGTGGTTTAATGATGAATAGGTGGGTAGGGAGTGATCAGTTCCCAACCCGAATGCTTGTATATGAATGGAATAATGGAGGATTTGGGCATCCACCACCGAGAGGAAGAGTGTAGGGAGAAAAGTGTGTTATTCTCCAATATTTAACTACATCCTCAAGATCTAGCCCTGCAGATGGACTCAGATCAAATTTTGTGATTTTTGGATCCAAATGATTTTGATTAAACAGTTGACCCATATAGGAGTGATAGAGGAAAGGCACTCTTGCCCCCCCACTCCATGAGTGTCGCCGCAATGTGAAGGCTTCCAAGTTGGGTCATCGAATAGAAGAAGTAGCTTCAAGTTAGGTCATATAGAAGTGATATGAAAAAAAGAGGTAGCTTCCAAGTTAGGTCATCTGGAAGAAAACGGAATGAAAGAGGTGGCTTCCAAGTTAGGTCATCTGGAAGAAACATGGAAGTAGCTTCAAGTGAGCGATCGATATGAAAGAGGGCTTCAAGTTAGGTCATCTGGAAGTGAGTGTAAACATGTATGATGGCTTCAAGCGAGGGTAAACATGTATGATGGCTTCCAAGTTAGTCATCTGGAAGCAAAGCACAGAATATAGAATAAATTCCCAAGTTATGTCATTTGGGAAAGAAGTGGTGAATGTAACTCCCAAGTTAGGTCATCTGGGAGACCGCTTGTAGATTTGAATGATATGATTTTTTATTTGAATGCATTGATTTTGATTGGTTGATTAATTTATTTTGATTGGCTACTCATGGAGAGATTTTGCATGCTAGTTTCCCCAGGTTAGGTCATTAGGGGGAAGTTGATAGAAATTGATGAAATGTTGCATGAAAATATTTTTAATCACTTGTTTCCCCAAGTTAGGTCATTAGGGGAATCGATAGAAAGTAATGTGTGATGGTGTTTAGGAAATTTTAAACGTTTTTGCCCCATATTAGGTCATTAGGGGGAATTGATGGTGAAATATCATGCTATGTATTGGTAAGTGTTGGATTCACAATGTTTGAACACATGGTGATGTGAGGGGGATTATAGGGGACCCCAATAATATGCCCCCCTTTCGGTGAAAGAAAGGGGATGAATGAAAAAAGAATGGACTAAGCCAAAAGTAATGGAAAAAGGTGAAAACATGTATGTATTGAATGGAGACAATGGTGAAGAGATATAATGCATGTCAAACATGTGTACAATATGGTGGTAGGTGGAATTCTAAAAAAATTCACAAATGGGGTGTAAATCGGAGTAAAAATGCTCAAGATATGAGTGAAACGGTGTAGTATGTATTAGTTGTGGTAATAAGCACATGAAATAAGGACCATAGTAAAGGTAATGATGAAAAGTAACTATAAATAGTGAAGTGAAAAAGTAATTTGTCACTTCATTTGTCTTTTTTGTGTGAGTGTGAGAGTGTGTATGGAGTGAGTGAAGATGCCTCAAGTGAGACCATTGCATCCTAGTTGGTTTGAGAGTGGCGACCATTGTGGCGTCATGTATACGACTGTGGAGTTGGTAAGTGCATTATTTTCACAAAAATGTAGGGTGTAATAGGTGTTTTAGTTGAATTTTTGAAAAATTTGAGGTTTTTATTTTCTCGGCATTTGGGACCTGGAAAAGAGTGGTGAGGGTGCTAGTGACCCCTGGGACTGGAGCACCCAGAACTGGGGCTAGTGTCCTGCTCCGGGGCACCCCAGTCCTACATCTAGGTGCCCTGGTCAAAATTTGTGTATTTAGTGGATAATGGTAAAAATGTGTTTTTAGTATGTTGAATAAGTGTGTTTGGTTGTGTAAGGTGTTCTAACATTGTGTTTTTTGTTGTTTTGGTTTGTGCGAGAGGGATATCCACTCGAGGGAGTTTCGTGGTGGCCGTCACTTGAGTACATTACTTGGATTAGGGTTTTGGATGATGAGTGGGATGTGATGGACCATGTCGGCCTGTGGCATATAACATGGATGGGGATGTGCCCCATAATATGCCCATGTTGATTTACATTTTGTGAGAGATGGTGTGTAGACACATGCACATTTTGGTTGCCTATGGGGAGATGACTATGACATTGGAGGATGTATATCACATATTACAATTTTTGGTTGTTGGGGAGAGGGTACGAGTGATGGAAGTAGTGGATATGGAGTGGAAGATGTGCTTCGGTGAGGTGATATTTTATAGGGGCTCAAGTACCTACCGAGGCCCATATCAGTTTGGATGCGATATTACAGTCTAGGGTTCCGTGCTTTACAGAAATTTATTATCAAGTGGTGATTGCTTCATGTATAGCCATGGAGGGAGGAGGTGTTGGCATCTTGTATAAGATGCATGACATATGTTAGTGGATAGAGGAGGAGGGGATGAGATACGTGTGGGCATGTGTGTGTTGGCCCATTTATATAGAGACTTGTATCGATTTATGTAGGATGAGCATGGTGGAGGTATAGGAGCCACCACACGATGCATGTGTGGGCATATGAGCACATAGTTGTATTGAGACTAGTTGCGGGGCATGAGGAGAGTGGGCTCGGCCTGAGATATATGCTGATGTTGGGTGGATATTCATAGTAGGAAGATGGATACGATACCTTTAGGGAACTTATAGATAGGATGGGGCCTGAGTCGAGTTATATGGAGGCCATACCATGATTATGGGGGATGGCCCGAGGATGCTTATAGAGTTGTGATGCATTTGGAGGACTATGTGGTTAGAGGACCGCTTTCCAAGTGTGGTGGATATTTTTCAAGTGGAGAGGGTGTCACGATAGTTTGGTATGGCACAGAGATGTGCCCCAGAGCCATATATATGGTTGAGAGCTATCAGAGCCCCTAGGAGGGCTAGTGTTAGGCCAAGGCCCACAGCAAAGTAGTTAATACCACCAGGGCTAGATGAGATAGAGACAGAACCAATGATAATAAGTTGTGGATGGATGGAGATGATGTGGGGTGTACCGAGGAGTATCGAGTGGTGGGAAGTGCACATCGGTGGGTATTACTATACCCAATATTTCATGGGTGCTATGGAGTTACCACATGGAGGAGGAGGAGAGGGAGGTGTCCCCGACCACCTGTAGTAGCATGTGATGTGTGTGGTAGAGCAGTGTAAGTATTTTGTGTATGCCTACATTATGTTTAACGAATTGTCTAAGTTGTTTTGTATGTGTTTAACTAATGTGTGGTTTTATGTTATGTTTGTAGGGGATGCATATTGGTCATTGATAGTAGACACATCTATCCGTACATTGACATGTGGAATGTGTCGAATGATGTGCTAGGTGGAGGGATGCTAGAGCGTGTTGATGACATTGCAGGTGAGCATGCCCATCTTTTGAGCCAGTGGCTATAGCAATGGTGACATGTATGGTGTTGCTAAGTGAGAGGGATGAGGCACGTGAGGAGACTAACATGCCTGAGAGGTGGTAGGTGGTGGTCCCTTGGCCCAGGATGTGTTCACATGGTATGTAGACTTGTAAGCGTCATTTTTGGAGTAGAGTATAGAGATTACTATGCTACGGAGGTAGGTGGAGAAGTTTTGAGGCCATGAAATGTGGCGTCATGTTGGTGGAGAGGCATCTAGTTCTAGGGCTCTCGTAGTACATGAGAGTGATAGTGATGATGAGGTATGATGGGATTATTGTATATGATGTGGGGCCTTGCCCCCCAGTTATGAAAATATTTTGGGATGATGATTGTATTAACGATATATGTATATGGACACCTATTTTTTGATATATGTTAAATCTATGTTGGAATGTTTTTCCATTGTGATGTAATGGATGTTGTATGATTCTATGGTTATTGTCCTAGCATGTGTATTGTTCATGTGTGATGAATATAAATTTGTCATGATGATGTTAGTAGTGGTAGATAAAATATGTATGGTGAATGATGACAATATAGATAACCAATGTAATGTGATTGATGAAATGTTGAATGAATAAAATATGTAATGTAGTAAGTAATGTAATGATTATAGTAGAATAGATGTGAAAAATAAAAAAATGTATGATAGTGAAATGAATGTACCGTAATAATGATTGTGTGGGAATGTAATGTAGTCGTAATAGGATAGGGTGATGAAAAAAAAGAGGGGGATTAGAGTAACGATGCCCCCAGCATGTGTGAATGAATAGGCTCATGTAATAAGACCCCTCAGCAGTCAAGTATGAGCCGTGTAAGTAAGAGTGCATCATCGGGAAATGATTGAGTGTGCTAGATGAAAAATGATGAAGTGCGTGATGAAAGGTTCTTAGAACTAATCCCTCAACAGTTGTGTAAGAACTGTAAGAACACAAGTGTGTCATCGGGGGTAAGGTGATAATAATCACCTACCAAAGACCAAGATGATGGGTGGTGGTGGAAACATGTGGAATGGATGCAAGCGTGAGTGTATGAACCAAATGGAATGTCATGTGTAGTAACCATGGGATATAGAAGATTGGTGGAAAACCATGGGATGCAACAACATGAAGTGGTGGATAGTGTGGATGTAGTGGATGTAATGAATGTGATGGTGGAAATGATGGATGAGGTGGAGAATGAGCATGTGACGGTGGAGCATGATGAATGAAATGACACTGATGGAGAAGACTCAAGTGGGGTATGCCTATGCTACATGGGGTGAAGGAGATAATGACCACTCACGAGAGGCAAAAGAGATGATATCAGAATCCACTAGTTGTTGTATCCTTCACATAGGGAAAGATAATCATTATCCCGATGGCCAGTGATGCGATGATAATTACAATAGTGTTGGTCATGTTGACATTGTAAGTGGTGTGGGGGATGATGTTGGTTAGAGGGTAACCAAATTAATCACTCATTGAGTAATATGTAGCACATCATGTGGTTGAGCGTGAGGGAGAAATACAAAGGCTCTCGTGATGGAGGTGGAGTGGTGGAAGTAGGAACTTGTTGTGGAACCGGAGAAGGATGGGTTGGTGGTGAAGGAGTGGGTTGAGCTTGTTTGGAATGCACTTTAGGAAAAGGTGGAGATTGCTTTGGATGCTCAACTGGAGGTGGAGTGGAAGACTAGAGGATGGAACTGTCGGAGAAACATGTGTAGGTTCAATGATATGTGAGGAGAAAAGATATTTTTCTAGATCAATAAATTTATAACACAAGAGAATGAATGACTCACAAGTATCATATTGTAACCTTTTCTTAAGTGGAGGAATGAGACCATGACAAAAAATGAATTGTTTTCTAAGTCACTAGGTTGGAAGATGAGTTGGTGTATATAGGCATTAAACCATAAGATATAGTCTGGATAGGTTTAGAGGAGCCTTGATGTAAAGTAGGTATGTGGTCATAAGTAACTCTAGGGCCATTATTGAGAATGAAATGATGGAGGAAAGCATCCTCCATGTCATAAAAAGTGCTAATGGACCCAAAGGGTAAATGGGTGTACCATTGTAGTGCCTCATCAGTAAGACTATAATGAAAGGCCTTAAGAAACAATGATCATTAGAGTAAGTGGCCATAAGTGTGTGGTAGTGTAGGATATGAGCATGAGGATCACCAAGTACCATCAAAACATGTGAAAGTAGGCATGGTAAAGTCTTTAGGGAAGGTGGAATTATGAATCTTTTTAGGAACAAGATTTCCATGTAAAGAATTGTTGTCAATAGAGGCATAATAGGCTTTACTTTCTAAAGTAAGAGTATGAACTTGAGATTGGAGTTTTCCTACAACATGCATGAGAGATAGAATATCTGTGAGGGGATGGTAGGAGATGGAAATAATGTATTAAGTGGTTGAAGTTTTCCATTATGAGTGATCATAGGGATATCAAGAGGTGATATAGTGGAGTCGATGCTAAAGGCTCATGAGTAGGATATGCCAAAGGAGCTATAGTAGATGATGATGTAGGAGCTATAGTATGGCTAGTATCAACACAATCCCTAATAGGTGCAGTGATCAAGGAGGAAACCTCTATAGGTGAAGATGTAGTAGGAGCCGTAGAGGATGTGGGGATAGAAGGAAGAAGAAAAGCAATAACTGGTGGTGACTCATGCACAATAGTAGATGCACCCTAAGAGAGAAGACAAAATGGAGTAGGAGAGACACACTCATGGTATAGAAAAAGAAGGAGACCCATGATGATCATTAGTAGAAGATGGGGTTTCAAAAATAATGTTGTTGCCATCAAGATGATCAATAGGATCATCAATGTAATATGAAGGAGAATGCAAGCTAGAATGAGATGTGGGAGGAGGACTATCAGAAGCAGTAGAAGACATGGGAGTAGCTATAGTAGTAGGTGGAGTAGAAGGAGGAGGAGTCATGAGGTACACTTGATTGTGGATCAATGCCTAATAAGTAATCAATGATAGAGTCATCTAAAGCATAGGTGGCATATCAGAAGAAGGACCACATGCAACCGGATGACATGGTGTACAAATGAGTGAATGCAATAGGATCATCAACAAGGAAAATACCTATAGGAGAATCAACAAGACTAGTCAACACATGTTGTTGGCCTTCCAAGAGGGCTTGTTGAGTATCATTGGGTAGAGCCATGGGGGTACTATATAAAGCTTTGAGTTTAGCTATGGATGGCCTCATCATAGATAGGATTGACACTAAAATGAGACATGACGTGGAAAAAATAAGAACTATGCTCAACCACTAAGGTATTAAAAAGGATCCAAAGGAAAAGTATTCTAAAAGTAGGGTTCACCAAAATGATTAACTAAAAATGGAGATATTTCCTATTTTATGAGTTAATCTAAATAGATCTGAACGTAATGCTATATTAAAATGCTAAGAATTAAATATCTTTATTTTATTGTTTAAATATATTGAAATGACAAAGTAAGAGGGATATGGTACTAACCTCAATTTTACTTACCTCGTTGTATGTTCAATATGAAGAAATGGAAAAATGTTTCTTGGGAAAGTTGTGACTAGGTAGCTATTATCCATATTTCACTTAACCTCATGCAAATATTGGATTGACTTACAATCCCATATAAGAGGAAATAGAGTCAAAGCAGCATAAAAAAAGGCTTCAAAATTGGCTAAGTATAAAGGTGTAGCGGAGAATGCCAAGTGTCCGTATGGCATTGTTTGAGGGTAAAAGTTGCAAAATGGCTATTAACTCTGCCTAAGGAAAAAGTCAATTCATCGGCAGTCAAGTCAAAGCCAAAGTGGGAATCAGAAGAAAGGGCAAAAGATAAATTGTGGACCCGTAGGCCCGTTTTTTTTATAATATGGCTGCCATGTGTCCCATATCAAAAGGGGACCATTTTTTAAGTTGTTTTCCCACCCTCCAGTACGGATCCGATACTAACTTGAAGAGACATATCTTTCGAGAAAGGGCTCAAAATATTGTAAATTTGATGGTTGGAAAGATCTCTAAAGCCTCGAATGTCATGGAGGTCCGAAACTTTAATTTTGAGGAGAGTTAGGTGAAGAAAAATGGAAGAAACATCTTGAGGCCTTCAATGTATTAGGATCCATCTATCTCAACAACTAGATGGATTCAATCTGACACCTCCGTTCCTTTGCCTTTAAGGATTCACTAGTAGAACCGGGTTGATGCAGTAAATATGGATTTGGGTAGAGATTTCATCATAGGCATTAACGTTTATGATTGAAAGCTCCAACCTATTTTCCTGCTAAGATCTCTCTTCTTCTTCTTTCAGAGTTGAATTGAATAAATACGGGGAAAGATTCATTGTAAAAGGTTGAACATTATTTGTTTTGCATCAAGTTCCCTCCTCCTTCTAAGAAAGGGATATGTGGGGTTGAGTCCACTAAAATTGTAATATGTTTGCCTCAATGCTACTTTGTAATGGATTAGATCAATCTATAGAGAAAGAAAATGACCACATGTGATGGATTTTAGATCCTCTCTTGTCTACAATTTTTCTTTCAATCTGGTCTCCCATTACATATTTGGCTAACTAGTGGCACATTGTTTATTGTATGCATTTTGTTGGTTTGTGTCTAGCCAGCAAAACAATTGTTCATCATTCCTTGAGTTGCATCACCACCTCATTTAGTTATTGTTTAAAATTTCATGAACGGGAGAAAAATTAGAACTATCTCCTTGGCAAGTTTTAGATTAGGTTTAGAGATAAATTCAAAATGTAAGTTCCCAAAATGATTAACAAAGGAATAAGAATACCTTTAATTTGGAAGCTTTTCCATTTTGCAAGGTAGTGAAATAGATCCCACACCTTGGGAAAGTTCGGTGTTAAATAATCACAATAAGAGGGATATGGTACTAGAAACCTCAGATTTTGACTTACCTCATTTTTAGTCTTTGTGATTTTTGCATGGGAAATACTACTAGTGCCTCGGGAAGGGGTAGAAGTTGAGTATTTGACTAGATGAGGGCACTGGGAGGATACTCAAGTGCCCTGGGGTGCCGTGGTCTGTGGTATGGGTTGTAGACTATAGAAAAGTTTAGAACACGGGGTTTGGCAAGTGTCACAATATCTCTGTAATGTCTTCATCTTTGTCACACGGGTGTCACAATATTTCGCTTGTGTCATTGTAAATGCAGTGTGAAGATCCACCTACAAAACCCTATTCAAAGCATCAATTCCTAAGAAATAAAAATGCATATGAATAGGTCGGATTGACCTTAGCTGCCATAATGGTGGACTTATGACTAAGCGTTGCACTACATTCCAAACCCCATGTAGTTTTGTGTGCGTGTGTGTGTAATTTTGTGCCTAGGATGCCCTAGTGTCTAATGACATAGAAGTAGGGGGAAATAACTAGATGTAAAAATACAAATGGTGGATGGAATAGAAATAATACAACCCTTTCCCTATGCTTGTGTGATGCAGATGTAGAAGATGCCCAAATACAATCCCTTGCCTTAGTAGATAGTTTCCCTTTATAGTAATATGTCCACCCATAATGTAGTGAGTATGTTATGTTTATATAGGGATCTCTTGTTCAAATTTTGACACTAGTGACCGAAAATTCCGACTACAACCTAGGGGAATGCATGGGTAACAACAAAGACCGACCTCAAACAAATAAATTAGGACCACAAATTATGAAAACAAGGGTGCCTAAAATCACGGATTGGGGCACCCCAAGTATAGTGCCCGGAGATGACAACAGTGAGTAAATTACGACACACGAGACTCCTTAAAAGGACATCAAAGCTGTATAGACAAGTGACAACTGAACCAGACAAATAACAATGATGACCGACTAACTGACAACAAGACCAAGGGATGGGTCATTAGTGAATACTTTTACTACGCAAGATCCATATATAAAATAACATGCCCAATGGTATAAATGTAATAGTAAGTCCGTGATTTAGTGACTACACACATCTAATATTTTTTCCATATGTTTGTTCTCTTGCTCCATTTTTGCATGCTCAATTTCTTTCATTGTTTGAGTGAAATACATCAAACTTTTTTCCATCCTTTCTCCAAAATCTTCATGTGCAACTCTCTTTCTCTTTGTATGCTTTCCTTCAATTCCATTCTTGGTCAAATGGATTTCTTCATTTACTTTATTTCCTGTAACACTCTCATTATTCATAGGTGAATCTTCCTCATGAGATTTCTCTTTCATGTCATTTTTTGGTGTAGTATTGGTGTTGACCCACTCATCTCCGTTATAGCCATTCATTAGACCAATTATTTTAGGAGTGTTCCCTATAATACGATTCATATCTTCATAAAAACTCCATGAAGATGGTTTTCTCCTGTAGTATTTTCCAACTGCTTTTCTTTTTTGAATGTCCTTTTCAATCTATTCCACTTATACTTACATTGAATACCCATAATAGATGTTCCACATTGTATGTTTACAGCATCTGCAACTTTATCCCAATGTTTCTTACCAAGACTTCCTTGGTTTAAATCATCATACACTTCTTCAAATTTTAGAATTAAAGCTTGCACAACAGTTTTTGGCCAAAGCACCTCCTTGCACTCCTTGTTTCCTTTAAAATCAGTTCCAAATACTTGAGTTTCAGGGACAGTTTCTTCAAGTTCTAAATCTTCTTGAATAAAGCTATTAAATCCAAGGTTGAGGTCAATTCCATGACTGGATGGAGTGTAGCTATCCTCCACATCATAAATGTCTAGTATGTGCATCATTTATATTTATTTTTGATTTAGAAACATATTTATCAAACTGCACTTTATCTCTTAAATTCCATTCAGAATGAAGAAAATAACAGTCATCTTGCTCACCCACTTGTGTTGAGAAACATTCATAATTTTCTCTATTTTTTGGAATGGCTTTCACACTTTGAGATTGAAGAGATGGATATGAACTTGAATGTCTTCCATGAAAAAACTCTTTGTCCATTACCACCAATATAAATACCCTACAACAATGTCACATAATATTTTTTTAAAAGCAAAGTGGTGCAAAAAATCATAAAGTTAAATCTAGAATAGTTTTATTAAAAATGAAAATAAAAATTATATTCATACTTGAGGAAAAATAAACACTTATACATCTATTATGGACTGTAATTTTTTATACAATTATTCGAAACAAGAACTTACCTAAAAACCCTTCTCTCAGAAAATCTACTTTCTTTGTTGTAATTTAATGTGCTCTAATTTTACTAGTATCTAATTGGGATACTCTGTTCATTATTTTATTAATGCATGGAAGGGCGGATAATTTTTGTGCTTTCCAGTGCATGTGATTTAATATTTTTTCATGATGTAGACAAGTTTAAACTGCGCAACCTTGATGTGATATAAAATTAAATCTTATACAATGCACTCGCAACCACCCTCGCATGACACATGGAGGACTACTTGGGAAGTGTACCTCGAGCCCAAAATTTATGCACTTAGCGTGCATTTTCATTGCATGTCGCGATCCTTCCATGGTTTCCTACTCCATAATCCTGAGACATTAGTGAATGGATGTGCATTGAATTACTCATTAATGTTAATAACGGGTGATTCCTTGAGATATTTATTTGTAATAAATATAAAACTCATATTGTTTGAACACACCATTGGAAATAAAGTAAAGTAGATGACATTCAATTTTCATTGACACCACATTGATTTTTGCATGGTAAAGTCCAAGTTGTTGGGTTGTCTAGTTTCAATGAACTGTTGTTGGTTTTATTTGCATATTCTTGAGTAGACGATGGAGGAGAAAGTGCAATCTAGAATTTGTTGCATGCAGTTTCTCATTGACAATGCAAATGGGTAATGGCACACCACATTGCTAGCTTTATTGTGTTTATCAACACATCAATTTGTTGGAAAATTTGTCTCTTACAACTCAATTCTGGATTTGAAAGTTTAACTTTTGTAGTTTGGCATTATTTTTTATTACATTTGCAGGGATGTGGATATGAACAAAATCTAGCTTTAAGGTGAGGTTACTTTCCTCACTAAGGCAATGAAAGAAACATTGTATTTGATTAATACTTCTGTCTTTATCAATTATGTTAGTTTTAATTCTATTTGAGAAAAAATGTCACAATTAGACTCTAATTTCAACTAGTTTTTTTCATTTTATTACTTCGTGTTATTGTAATAAACAAGAAATTAACCTGTATGCAAAGCATAAGTTGAGAGAACAAAGCATTAATTACTTTACACTTAATTTATAAAGAGTCTTTACATAACTGAAACAAGTTTCCATATAAGAGCATAGGTCATACATACTTGAAAACATATTAAAGCCGATATATTTAGTATATGTCAAGAACATCCTTGAACCATATAACTATCAAAAAAATATTGTTGTTGTTCTATAGTCCAAAGGCATAGTGTCTTCTACTGCAAAAATACAGGAAAGAGCGTTGATGAATCAATGGTGAAACTTGAAGTGGGCTTGATGCATGTTGATAGTTGTTGGCTCACGTTGACATCCTGCACAACTGTTGTTGAAAATAGATTGGTATTAGGAGAATCATTTACCCCAACTAAAACATTATTGATTGAAACATATTGAGGACAATGGATACCCAACAAATCCCTTAGCAATGGGTGTTGTTCAGGAAAAGAATTAAGTGGAGTGCTCAGTCTCCTCTGCCTTTCCAACTCCCTTTTTTCCTTCTGAAACTCTTTTTCCTTTCTTTCTTGGTCCTTGTGGATCCTTGTTTGCTCTTTCTTTATCTCCCTTTCTTGTCATTGCTTCAACCTTTGTTGCTCTTTTGTTTGCTTTAGGAATTATTTTTCTCATAAATCCCTTAGCAATGGGTGTTGTTCAGGAAAATAATTAAGTGGAGTTCTTAGTATCTTTTGCCTTTCTAACTCCCTTTTTCCTTCTAAAACTATTTTTCCCGTCTTTTCTGTTCCTTTTGGATTCTTGTTTTCTCTTTCTTTATCTCCCTTTATTTTCAGTACTTCAACCTTTTTTTCTCTTTTGTTTGCTTTATGAATTATTTTCTCGATTTTCATTATCCTTTTGTTCTCTTTTAACAATTCTCTACAACTCCCTTACATTTGTTCCCTTTTTCTTTCCTTCAATTCTTTAATTTCTTTCTTCATTTTCTCTTTCTCCATGAGTAACTCCATGTACTGATCAGTAGTGATGAGCTGAGATTCCCTACTCAATCTTACTACGACATCAAAAATTGACCTTGATGACTGCTTGACCCTTTCCATTGGGAGTTTCAAGAATTTAGAAAGATTCTTTTATCTTTTGTTTCTCTCAAAAGTTTCATCATAACTTTCCCATGTAACCTCCACTTCATTTATCTCTAGTGTTGCATCATTCTCTTTGTCAACTTGAGTGTTCACATAGTAGTGGACCAATTCAGACTCATTAAGTAGTGTTGGTTCTGAGGGCATAGATAGGTTGACATCTTCATCATTGCAGTTTATGTTGACACCAAGATTAAGAGCAGCTTCTTTCATCAATCAGGAGGGCTATCTTGGGTTGGAAAAGTTAATGACTCATCAAATTGGCTCCCTCCAACTTCAATGGTCGATTGTTGATAAATAGAGGCATCGAGGTTATTTTCATTATGTTGAGCATCTAATTCTTGATTTGGTTGTGTGTTAAACACAATCTCAACATCTTCATTTTGCTTCTCACTACTTGGCACCTCCAAATCAGATCTAGATAGGCTCAACATGTTTTCTATTGCATGTGATTCTTTTACTAGGTTCCATGTCTTCATCCAAGGAATTTGAATTGAGAGGCCATATACTTGTCCTCTTGAATCATGCTTTAATGTTTTCAGGTGAAAGGGCCCTTTGGAACGCCTTACTCCCCAATGTAGCTAATTCTACTCTGTTGACATCTATCCCATGTTTTTGCAATGTCCATTTGCGCCTCTCCTCTTTGAAGTAAGTTTTGAATGGAGAAAATACACTCACATCCAATGGCTACAATTTATGAGAAGTGTGTGTTGGTAATGTCAACAAATCTATCCCCAAACTCCTTGCCTCTTGAATTGTTCCTAAAGCGACATGAGAACCATGACCATCAAATATAAGTAAATGCCTATTGGTTGGAGAGACACCACTAGGTATAGATGTTGCAAAGTGATGTAGCCATTTCATGAACAACTCTTTAGTCATCCATGCATGAGGTTGTGCTGCCATGCAAGCACCAGGTTCACAACCTACAATGTAATTTTGTAATTGTTTCTTCCCCTTGAAAAGATAGAAACTAGGAATGCTTTGTCCAGCAGCATTCACACAACACAATATGGTAATCCACTCCCTACTCTTTGGGATGATGTATGGGACACTTCTGCTACCCCTTCTAGCAAGCACTCTCATACCACAATTCCTTCCTGCTTGTAAACTTGTTTCATCACAATTCCATATTCTACTTGGGCCATATGGGTTAGCCTTATAAATATTAGACAAATTCAAGTAAAAAGAATTGACAATTGTGGGCCTTAGACATAATGCTCTATCCCTATCAAGGCCTTCTGTTGTTCTCAATTTGATTTGTGGGTGCCTTTTTTGAAACCAGCCCACCATGACTTACCACCATCTGTGAAAGGGGTGGACCTAGTTTCACAAATTGAAGCCACATATGCCTTAAGTTGTATGATTTCTACTCCATGACCCAAGTCAGCCATTTCATAACACCATTGCACCAACTCAAGCTCTTCCTCTTGAGTAAGAATTGTGGGTGGTCCCTTTCTCTTGGTGGTGGTGGTACCCATAATCCAAGAAGCAAGTGTGCTTGCTGATAAACCCCACTTAATTGTAGCTGCATTTACAGAGGATCCATTTTCTTCAACATCCTTCATAGCATTCTTCATGGTGGATTCATCCCAATCTCATATATTCTGGTTTTTTATTGAATCCCTTCTGTAACTTGGACAGTTGAAGCTTGAGGTGTTGGGATAGTAATGCATATTCTTTTGCTTCACTTGGTGGAAATATTGCTCCCCTTTTTTGGAACTTGCAGGCCTTTCTCTCTTAAGTGGTTTTCTCCTCATGATGGAAACTACAACCTACAAATTTACACGAAGAATTGAGTCAAATCAATGAAACTTATAGAAATAACATTGGAATATAGTTTGGTTAACACAATGCAATACAAAATTGATATTTGAACATATTATACTAGTTCTTGATTATATGTTTCATTCTATTAGAAATTGAATCTATTTAATGACAATGTACATGATCCATTCTATGCTTACTTCAAAGGTGAGAGTTTTCAAGTGATAGTTGAGGTGTAGGCTATAAATGTATAGTGTCTTAAATAAGAGCTCAACAACACATTTAATTTACAAATATATTCATATTACATGCCTCTATAACCTTTACTTCTACATCTATTAGCATACAAAAATATGTTATTTAGTTTATAATGGTTAGTAGCATCAATTTTACATTACATAAATCACACATGTAGATCTCATAAATGACATAATTGTGACTATGCAACATTTTAAAATCTTGTTCAATTTGATAAATGATGCTTTGTAAATCTTAATAAATAGGTACGAAGTGGGTTTACTTCAAAAATGTCAATGTGTGTGTCTACTTCTCAAAGTTAACCCACTTCATAGATGTATATTTAGTATACTTGAGACTACCAATATGTGTGTATATAAAAATAAATAAATAAATACAATATTAAAAAATTTACAATTCACAATATTAAGTTGACAAATACTTGTAGAAACTTCAATTCAATAAAAATTCCAGTCAAAGCAATAAAATGTGAAATGTGAATTAATGAAGTGAATTTATAGGAAAGTTTGAAGTTTTTTTATGTTTGTTTGTGATTTGTTGAGATGGCTAGTTTTGGATTGAGTTATGAGAATTTTTAATCCAATGGCTAAATTATTTTTTGAATTATGAGATTTTTAATCCAATGGATAAATTGGAATATTTTTTCTTCTCCATTAAATGCATTTTTAATTAGTTTCTTGAGCCTTACAAGGCTATGTATTTTGTGTCAAACCGCAACTTTTGCGGCTATTACAACAATTGAGATGGAAAGTGGCAGTAAAGGGGATGCTTTGTTAGGCATATATATTTAAAAAAATCATTTATGTTTATGATGTATTATATTTTGTACTTAATCTTATAAAAATATCTTCTAACTATGTTTATGTGCAAGTGATCTGAAAACATGTGTTGTATTTTTTTCACTTTTAAAAGTTTCCAAAGATCGTGATTTTCTTAACCAATTTTAAGTATTATAAACTCCAAAAATTGATTAAATTCTGATTATTATGCATCCATAGAAGTGCGGAAAACTTGGGTAACAAATAAATAATCAGAAAAACTGAAAACACTCAGATAACAAACAAGATTGTTTATGGGGTTCGAGAAATTCCTATGTCCCCGGGTTCGGATTGAACCGATCCATTAATAATATTGAAATGTAAGTACAATAACTCTTACAAACAACCAATAATGAATCACAACCTGCAAATGAGCTGATCAATGTCCCAAGAACTCTGAAAAATAGTAGAAACTGTCCCAAGAACGATTCGTGGCTCCTATGGTGTTTTCACAATGTGATCTCCCTGCAACTGTGTTAGAAAAACACCTACAAACGGAGATTTAAAAATATTCTATGGAAAAAAATCATATATCTGAGATCATCTCTAAATTCTAAACACTTTTCATGTTTACACCAAGTCACTTTTCGGACCTGAAGTGCATTGAAATTCGTGTTTTCCAACTAGCTATCTTGTAGATTCTGTTAAAAACTGCATTCAAAGCTTCCAAAAATAGGATAAAACTCAACAAAAAACATCAAATATTACATTGTTGGAATCATCTTAGAATTCCCTCCATTTCACCTTTTTACTCGAGTTCCCAATCTGAGTGCAAGGCCTTCAAAAATGGCATTTTCTGAGAACTGCCTCCTTATGGCTTTTACACAGACCTGGCACCTCCCTTGTACATATACAAGTGAGCTTATTTTATATCACTTCCAAGAGGGTGGTGGGTTGGTAAGGCTGCCTATATTTTTGGATGAGGTTAGGGGTTCAAATCCCCCCTCCTTCTCCTATGCCGCCTCCTTTTGTTTTTATCCCACATTTAAATGCATTTTTGGTGGAGGAGGTTTTAAAAAGACATTGTTTTAGGCTTTATTAAAGCCTTTTCACGTGGGTTTTAAAGTGGTCAAAGGACCACTTGGGCATAACCGCCCCCACCTTATTCTCATGTGGATTTCCACGCCTAGCATTTGCATGCCCCCTACCACCGCTTCACTCCTCCTCTACGTGGAAGCATAGAGAGGATTATGTGGTTATACTAATGTTTGAACACATATATATATATATATATATACATATATATATATGTGTATATATATATATATGTATATATATATATGTACATATATATATATATATATAAATATGTATATATATATATAAATATGTATATATATATATGTACATATATATGTACATATATATATATATATATATATATATATATATATATATATATATATATATATATATATATGTACATATATGTATATATATATATACATATATATATACATATATATGTACATATATGTATATACATATATATGTACATATATATGTATATACATATATATGTACATATATATGTATATACATATATATGTACATATATATATGTACATATATATGTACATATATATATGTACATATATATATATATATCTATATATATATACATGTATATATATGTACATATATATATATATATACATATATGTATATATGTATATATATATATGTATATATGTACATGTATGTATATATATATGTATATATATATATATATATATATATATATATATATATATATGTACATATATGTATATATACATATATATACATATATGTATATATATATACATACATGTACATATATACATATATATATATGTATATGTACATATATACATATATGTACATATATATATATATGTATATATACATATATATATGTACATATATATATATATATATGTACATATACATATATATGTACATATATATATGTATATGTACATATATATATGTATATATACATATATATATATATGTACATATATATATATATGTACATATATGTATATATGTACATATACATATATATATATGTATATATACATATACATATATATGTATATGTACATATATATGTATATGTACATATATATGTATATGTACATATATATATATATATATATATACATATATATATATATATATATATATATATATATATATATATATATATATATATATATATGTACATGTATATATATATATATATATATATATATATATATATATATGCGTGGCATTTAGAAATAATGTATGGCAAAGAATTACAAAGTAATATGAAATTTGACGCTGGTATTTTTATCCTTTTGCCACTTGTCTGATGCCGACTGAGCCACTTGGTCAATTGTGCACACGTCCACGTCACCATGGCCTTGTTGACCAACATTGACCTTCTAGTTGACCAAAATTTGACTGGACATATCTTGAGCTCAGAGTGTCCATTTTTCACATTCTTATAGTCGTCGGAAAGCTCTCTGAAGGCTCTGCCTTTGGCATAATCTAGGGAAGTTTAGTGAACTTTTAACACTAAAAATCCCGATCAGCAAGTACCATTGATAAAGATGTTTTGATCTTTTCCAAGTTATAAATGGGTTTTTGAATTTTAATAATGTTGTTGGTAACTAAAATGATGTCTACAAAATGGTTTTACATTTACACCTGATATAAATATGTCTTACACATTTTATTATATACTCTTTACTATTTATATATCTATATTGTTGGAAGTCATTTTAAATATGAGATCATTAAGTGTAACAACAGGGGACATTGATTTGCATAGAGATTGTGAATTTATATATTAATAATAGTAATTTTTCATTTAATAATTGGGATTTTGATAGCTAATTGCTAAGTGTTAAATGAACAACTACCTTCCAGTACGAGGTAATGCATAGGATGGGTCCTCTCCCTTAGTTACTTTGAGTGTGACACCCCAATTTTAATATTTTTTACTTTTTAATTTTTAAATTGAAAATGCCACGATAATAGTTTAGTAAAAAATATTATATATTATATGATTTAGAAGTAAAAAGGTTAAAATGAAGAACTAATGAATAGAATGGTTATAGGAAGGGGATTTTGATTTGTTATATTGATTGTAATTTTTACAATGTATACACTGATTTTGTTGAAGACCTTGAAGAATATATATGAAATATAAATTCTTAAGTATATGTTGAATCTAAATATATCTCGGGATGAAACCACATGTAGTATGTTGGGTAAGTCTCAAAGTAAATGCAATATGAAATTAATATTGAATATTTAGAGAATGTATTGTGGAGACTAGAAGAACGTGTGGAATATATGCCCCGTCTTTTGAGGTGTGGGATGAAGCTTGAATCACCTAATTCAAAGAAAGGGATTATGTGCATCATGTGTAAGATATGAGATATAAGCATTAACATCTAACACAATAAGATATCATCATGAAAGTTGTATGTCATAAGCAAGCTATCTCATGTGGGCCCATGATGTAAACCACATAAGACAAATGTAGTAAGTCCCCTTACGGATAATATAAGCAATAAATTCACTAAAGTATTATGCCATGTATGGGTGAAGTGTTAGATATTAGAGTCAAAAGATGGTATGCCTCGAGTGGTCGAATATAATCAATGTAATCATAGAAAATAATTACCATCATATATGCAAAATATAATCAATAAAAGTACAAGAGTATCAATATATCAATTTGTGAGCAATATATAATTAGTATAGACATAAGAATGTATGTTATGTACCTTGGGATATGATAATATAATATATATGGGTTGATGGAGATGCCGACATGTGGCACACATCCCCTTAGGTTTATATATGGGTTCACATGGGATATAATATTATAATGTATATGGGTTGATGGAGATGCCAACATGTGGTAAATATCCCCTTAGTTAGTTATATGGGCTCACATAAGAATTAATTATATTGGGTAATGAGTCGGCCTACATTGGGATTAGGTGTTACCCATCCTATTTAAAGGATGTGAGTATCATTATGAGGAGGTGATGTATGTATGAGTTGAGTCTTCTACTTGGTAGAGGTATATTGGAGGTGTCCCCCTCGAAGTGGATTCCCATCTTGGGAGATTGTGGAGTTACTCCTTCCTTAAGGAGCATTGTATGGTGTTGCCCTACCTTAAGGGTATTATTCTGCATATATTGATTATTTGGGAATCTTGGCCCACCCATATCTCTTGTGTTGTGTTATATTCTGCAGATTATTCATTTATTATATGCAAAGTTCTTATCAATATATGTCCCTTTACAAGAAATATGTTAACCATGTTACATGAAGTTTTATGCCCTTAAACATATAATGTGTATTGGACCACTTGTGGCTAACTAAACCTTTTACCATGTCATATCATAAATCTTCGTGTCTTCATTTATTATTAGTAGGGTTAGCCTATGAAATAGCTATAGTTTAAGTAGGGTAAATATAAAATGTAGTGGTTGTTATTTGAATATCATATTGCATTTTTGGTTTTATTGTAAGGTTGTATTGGATTCGGGGCTTTAAGCCCTATCTGCAAATAACTTGTGCAAAGTTTCCTCGATTATTACACTAGTGGCACAATTCATGTAGATGCCATTGGGATAGACATCAAAATTTACAAGTAGTATTATGAAAACTCTATTGAGGACAAGTGGAATCTGCCCTAGCTTGCGAAACCAAGCTACAAATGTCCATAGTCTTACGTAACCTCAAATCATCCATCATGTAAACTTGAAGTTATCAAAGTATACTTAAACGGAAAATTTTGTGGAGGATGTACACAAGTGGGAAACTATGTGGAGGGTCAAGCACATCATGACCTACATGGTAAAAGCAATCCTTTTTGTAATGAATTTGAAAGGATGAGCACATACTTGGTACATGAAATTTGATATCGACCAAAGTAGTTTATTTTGATGTGTTGAAGGAATATTTATTGAAGGAGTATTATATCGATGTGTTTGAATGAGAAATTATTTCTACATTTAAAAAAATCAAGAAGTGAGTGAGTGAGAGTGTGGGTGTAAGATGCATGTTTTAAAACAATATTATAAAAAATAAACAATACCCATCTATAAAGTAACATGCACGATGATGTTTGGGAGGGTTATTAACTCCCTTTCATAGGAAACTTGTGATGAAGGATTTTAAGGATATGTAGTCACTAAATCATGCACTTATTATGTACATCTAGCCTCTAAATACTTCATTTATATGCATGGTTCGTAAGCAAGATAACTAGTCACTAACAATTGTTTTTCATTGACATTAATTTTATCTTTCTTATCTTTATTTTTTGTTGCTTCTAGAATTACACCTTACAATTTTGTATACTAGCCGACATTTTCTCAACCCCGATTTCTTTGTTTTACCTTTTGAGTACTGTTGATGATTTTGGTCATCATCAAAGAGGGGTATACAAAAATTTTAGGTTATTTAGGTGTAGTGGTAGGTTGGGAAAGTGCACAAATAAATAACAGCTCGGGATGTTGATCCAAAGTATGTTTATTCCTCATATTAGATGTCTTTCCAGTTTGCACCTTTTCCAAGATCATGCATCAACCTTTTTAGGTTGTTTTAGGGTCATAACAAATATGGGAAGGGAACCGAATATAAAAAAGGAACACACTATGAAAGCAAACATTCAGGTTGCAATTTTCAAGTATCAAAACAAAGTATAGGTTGTAGAAGTGATCACTTTTTCATTTATCAGTTTCAGATCAAGAAAATGTACAATTAATTCATTTTATTCCTTTATGATTAAGTGAAATTGCATTAGTGTGTTGAGTTGTTTGGGTTCATTCCATATCATGTTATTGAAGAAAAATGAAAAGAAACATAAACATCTCATCATATAAGGCAATTTTCATTTATTCATGAAGAAAAGTGTACAATTTTCTCACACAAGCCGTGAGAACTAACTAGAAGAAAGAGAAAGAAAGAGATTGTGATTAGAGCTTGGGGTGACCTTAACTCTTTTGTATTTTTCAGTTTCGATGTATATGTAGGCCTAAAAGAACAAGTATTTTAGAAGTGAATGAGCATCATACTCAAGAGGTCGAGAAGTTTTCCAAGAATCAAGGTAGTGAAAGATTGAACTACATTATTATAATATTCATCATGCCTACAAGTACTTGATCACAATATTTGATAGCAAGAAAAAGAGGTGCTTTAGACACATTTTAATTGAAAAATCCATACAAAGATCCAACAATTCTCTCCCAGTACAAATTTCATGATAAAAAATTCAAGGCTGCATGATTTTCAAGGTTTGAATACGATTTTAGATCCATTAGTGGTGTTATGCAAAAGAAGAAATTGTCATTTCCTCAAAGCTTCCATGTATCTATTTCAAATCCAATATCGAATGCAAATTTCAAATGTAAAGGAGAGCCATATAACAATGCCATGCAAATTAACAACCATCATTAAGAGGTTACAACCATATGTATGCAACCATTAAGAGAAACAATCACCATAAACGAAAATGTAAATTACAGATTTTGGATAAAATATTTTGCAAAGCATAGTAATCATTTTAGATAGGAATCTCATAACATTCAAAAACAAGGCAGTTTTCGGTTTTCAAATCATACTCAAGAGGATATTTATGTAAACTGAAAGGAAAGAGAAACCAAGCTATTCATTTCAAGTAGCATAGGAGTTGCGGTGTTACTTTCCACAGTACAAGAAAAAGGGACATTCATAATTTGCAAAACACATGATAACAACAATGAATAACAACTCTACGAATAGGTACAAATGGAAAAAACAAGTATTTTAGATCAAGTGAGATTGAGAACATTTTTCCTATAAATAAGAAATTCAGTTTTCAAAATAAATTTGCATAGAATGTCTTCTAGTTCCAGCCTACAATCGAGAAGAAATTGCCACTTCTCTTCACAAACTTCATGCAAATTTTTCTTACAAGATACATCTACAGAATGTATAAATAAGAAGTGAATGTGACAAAGTTTCTCAAACAACGATATGGCCATCAAGTCAAGATGTGCAAAATGAAAAAGGATAAAGTTTTCAACCCACGAAAATGGAGTTCTATCCATTAAAGCACACCCTTTTCAAGAACACATTTCTAATATTTAGCTTTGTAAAAGGAAAATGTCTTGATCGTCAAGTAACATAAAGGCATAGATAAATTGATTTGAAGCAAAATAGAGAGGGCTCGATTGTTGATATAAAAATAGAGTACGACAAAAGCAAACCACGAGTGGGTTATGCAAGAACGGTGAACCACCAATATGTAGCAGGATAGCGTTAGAAACAACTAAACCACGAGCTCGTAGTTATTTTTAGACCGAAAAATATACAAATTGACCCATATTACGAAAGATGGCCAAGGAGAAATAATAATATGCAGAGCTAATAGCGAGAAGGGTCAAATACTCACACATATCTAATGGGATATGCGGCCATAACCCCAACAATCATGCAAGTTGGAACCAAGGCATAATAATCGGTCGAGTCACTATGAAGCAACAAAAGAAGAGAGCTTACCTTAAACAATGACAAACAACTAGAGTTTGAAATCCCCAATCGAGATCATTTTGTGTAGAACATATCTAGAGTAAAGACCCCATTGTGGGAAACATCAAGATAGAAACCTTGAGTGTAAAGAAATACCAAGATCTCAAGCTAAAGCTATAACTTAGCCATCATAGTGTAAAACTCGAGTCACTCAACCCGATTTGAATGACTGAACCATAAAAATCCATGAGCTTGAATACTACGCCACCCGGAAAGGAAGTAAAGATAATTCGAGAGGTCACTAAGAAGCTCCAGGGGCGGCCATATGCACAAAAAAGGAAACAATAGATGTAACGAGCTCGAATGGTCAAAAATGACAAAATGCGAGCTTTTGATGTATCAATGGTAGCCAAACATTGAAAATGGCTAAAGAAACTAGTATGGAAACCCACAAGAGCTCCAATGGCAAATAGAACCAGAAATTTCAATATTTGAGGAAGAAAACCCAATGACCACCCCTCATTTTTTAGCAGAGCTCTAGAAACTTCCAAAAGCACAAAATACAAAGTGAACAAGCCACTTTAGGTTTCAAGCCCTAACTACTTCACTTATCGGAGCAAATTCTTAGCAAATTAATGAAACAGATAAGGGTAGTAGGCAAGGAGGAATACCGCTTGTAATGTTGGTTCAAGGTTGTGCTCGCATTTTGATTTCCTAATCCAAGTTGATCGCGAGAGCTCCCTTTTGGCTAAGAGAAACTCCTTGTAAATGTAAAACAATGCCACCAAATAAAGTTAAACAAAACAATGAGTGGACCCTAGCGGAAGCTAGATGCGAGAAGTGTGATACTCCCTGAACAAGTTGGCAATTCACTTTTATATAACAATATTAATGCTAGTTAAATCATACATGAAGTAAAGATCCTATTGGAATTGAAATGATTTAGGTATCTCATACAAAACAATAAGAAAGGTTGTTCAAAAGGTTGTTTAAGGTCAAAACAGGAGGGTTGGTTTGGTGTTGAGTTAGCAGGTCTAGTATAGGCTCTAGGTAAGGTCTAGTAAGGATTAGGAATGGTTTTGGGCTATTGGGAAGTGGGTATTAGCTCGTTGGTCTGAGCTATATTGATGATACAAATGTCGATGTCGATCGAGTAACTAACATCGATTGGCTAACCAAAGTGTCGTAGAGGGAAAATTAGCGAGATAGTTCTTAGGATTGGTTTTCCAGACTCCCTGTGATTGCACAGAGGTTGGAAATGGTGAGGGTGAGGTCGTAAAATGATTTTGAAGACTCAAAGATGATCAAGAGAGGGTGAAAATGGGTGGAAAGTTTGGGTATGATCAGGTGATGGGTTGATGGAAGGGAGGAAGTATATGGGTGTGGAGAGAAATAAACTACAGAGATGAATAAATAAATCTACACAAAGAAACTAGAGATTCAATGAAGAGATGTTGAATACTTACTGGAAAATAGATTGGAGGACATAGGTGATGAAGACAGTAACAATAGAGATCT
Source organism: Taxus wallichiana var. yunnanensis (assembly GCA_018340775.1). Lineage (NCBI taxonomy): Eukaryota > Viridiplantae > Streptophyta > Pinopsida > Cupressales > Taxaceae > Taxus > Taxus wallichiana. Next base: position 221,751,104 of record CM031237.1, read on the forward strand.
AGAGAGAAGAGTTGTTGTATTCGTGTCGCGGCGTTCAAACCTCTGTGCCTCTCTATTGTGAATCCGTGATCGTGAAGAGGATGATGAATGGTGATCGATGTTGGTAGTGCTCCCATGTGTCTTCTTTTGCCTGAGTGCTAAAGAAATTTGAGTGCTCCAAGTCTCTGGAAGAATGAGATCCTGAATCAATTGACCAACCTGAGTAAAGGCTTTTGGAAACGTATTTAACCTAACCGGTAATGGTCAGGTGATTAACGTCGGTTGAGATATAACTGGCGTCGGTCAAGGCGGGAATATCTAGGTTGGCAAAAAATATCCAGATTGTTGTTATTTTTGGCGTGATCTCCAACCTTCTACTGAGTCTCGAGTGATAGATCATGGCAAGATAAGTAGGAGTCCTTTTAGGTTTGTTAATAGGAGTTAAGTCTAGGTTTTAGACTAAGTCCTAGTTAGTTAGGATAGGTTTAGACTTGGTCTTAGGTCATTAATGAGGTTTGAGTAGGTCATTGAGTGAGGTGGCTAGGTGAGGTGGTTAAGTGAGGATATTAATTAATTTAATTAAGATAATTAATTTAATTAACATGTGCACTATGGGATATGAATAGGTAGGATATGGTTAATTTAATTAATGGGGTTTAAAGGGAGTATGACCCAATTTTGGTGTCTACACACTTATCCAAGTTGTTTTGTCTTAACCGTGGTTAGGATGGCATGATCCAACATGAGTTTCAATATTATGATCTCATGGTGTGGGGATCTGTCGACACTAAAATTTTCCTCTGTAATTTCTATTTCAATAATGTATGTATTAGGAATAGGATGTTGTAAGCATAATTAGTAGTAGCGTCGATAGAAGATAACGGTCTTCTGTCGATGCGGTGCCACCAATAATGTGGAGTATGGTAGCGATCAAAGTACAATAGGAATGTTGTAAAAGTAAATATTTGTCGTAAGTGGTCCGGTAATGTTAAAATGTCAAAGTTTGGGTAATTAGAGAAGTAGGGTCTACATGATTAGGAATTAGAAATATTATATTGGTAATAAGGACAAGGGTGAGGTCATAAATATTTTGTGTATTTTATTTGTAAAAAGTCTAAAAATGTGGAACCCATGTAAAATGATAAGGTTTAGCTAATCTTAAAAGATAAGCTTACATGTACATATAAGAGTTAAGGTATGGAATATGATTCGTCAGAGTGGATTTCTTATCCTATCTTAGAGATAAGATGGATAAGCCTGGAAGTTCTATAAATAGAGAGGCCACCCCCCTCATTTAGCATAGAAGGAAGTAGTGAGAAATATTGTAGGAAGTGTGCAAAGGAAGCCATCAGTTTAAAGGTGTGTTGAAGAAGCCATTAAGAGGTGTAATTGCAAAGTTTCTCCCATAGTCTTGGTGAAAGGCAAGTGAAGTCAATAACACTTGAAGTACCTCATGGGTGAGATTGTAACAATTTCATGTTAATATTATAATTTACTTTGATATTTCAGATTTGTCATCATTCCGTCTTATCATAGTCGATGGTATTCTTGTGTTATGTTGTTGTTTTGTTTCCAGATTACATCCACCAAACTAAAGGCTGTGCATTAGTAAATAATCATAGCACGAGGAGTTCCCGGTGAAGAATTATCATAGTGCCGGATTGGTGATGACATTTTGGTTCCGTTGCACCCATGTAAAATGATAAGGTTTATCTAATCTTAAAAGATAAGCTTACATGTACAGATAAGAGTTAAGGTATGGAATATGATTCGTCAGAGTGGATTTCTTATCCTATCTTAGAGATAAGATGGATAAGCCTGGAAGTTCTATAAATAGAGAGGCCACCCCCCTCATTTAGCATAGAAGGAAGTAGTGAGAAATATTGTAGGAAGTGTGCAAAGGAAGCCATCAGTTTAAAGGTGTGTTGAAGAAGCCATTAAGAGGTGTAATTATAAAGTTTCTCCCATAGTCTTGGTGAAAGGCAAGTGAAGTCAATAACACTTGAAGTACTTCATGGGTGAGATTGTAACAATTTCATGTTAATATTATAATTTACTTTGATATTTCAGATTTTTCATCATTCCGTCTTATCATAGTCGATGGTATTCTTGTGTTATGTTGTTGTTTTGTTTCCAAATTACATCCACCAAACTAAAGGCTGTGCATTAGTAAATAATCATAAGACGAGGAGTTCTCGGTGAAGAATTATCATAGTGTCGGATTGGTGATGACAGAGATCTTTAATGTTTAAATTATTATTCCCTTTTTCATGTAAAACAATTGTATTACCATGTTTAACCAAGTCAAAAGAGTTCCAAGACCATACATGTGATGGATAAAGCCAAACACATAAGTAATAGTTATCCAAAAATGGCACATGCCCTCCAGTAATAGACCTTGAGTGGTATTTACAAAACCAAAGTTAGAATATATCCCAAATTAACCTTTATCCAAGTAAGAAAAAGGGATAATTATACCATGTTGAACAAAAGCCAAAAGCAGAGACTTTGGAAAAAGAATAAAAATTTCTTTACCTTATTATCTCCAAAATTACCTTAATTTGTGCTAGATGATCCATGCACCATGCTTTGATTTTTTGCAACTAGGCGTTTGGAGCGATCGATCAAGCTGTTGACCAAGGAGGTGCACGAGTGATGTGGAGTTATTTAACCCTTGAGCTCTCTACTGACCAATTTAAGCCTTCTATTTATTAAAACAATTGTAGTTTTACAAGAAGATTAAGGTTGTGCATGTACAAGAGCTATTTTGGATGCATGACCTATTTTTGGAGTAGGAAGTGGGTTTTGTATTTATGCCTTGCTTTTACAAGAGAAAAGGGGGATTATTAATTTTTCACTCTTGTGATTCAAAAATTATTGATCCTGTTGGACCTTTTGAATAATAAAGATTGTGTTATTCCTCTAGTTTCAAGCTTATACAATGTGTTACAACATGTTAGAAGTGTGTTACAATGAATATTTCCATTCCTTTACATGCTAACAACCTCACAACGCCTCCATAATTTTATTTTCATTGTTTTGTAAGTCACATAAGTGTGTTTTCAATACCTTTGTGAGTGCAAGATCTATTAAACAATGGTTGTAGTGAAATTATCAATTCTTTATCATTCATCAAGTGTGCTTTGTGTAAGCTTAAGTCCCAAACAATTTAGTGTATCACCCTTTTACGTTTTTAGTTATTTCCAGTTCATTCCTAACCCTCAACCCAGTTAATTTCAGTAGTTTTAGGTGATCTATCAAGGGAACCAACCCACTTTGGAGGTTCTTCTCAGTCTAAGGCACCCACAACTCAAAAGAGATCCCATCGCATGCGACCAAAGTCAGAGCCAAATAGTGATCTAGATCAAGGTTCAATTCATATTGATAACATTTTTTTAGCATGCCCGATGGGACATCAAATTCATCTTTTTCATAGTTTTGTCAGGTTTGATGTGTGCTTGGTAAAATTCCAGCCTTTTGGAGGTAATTTTCAAAATAGATCTGGTTATATTGCTAGTCCAAACAACTTGTTTTCATTTCGGGCAAACCTTTTTTTCAGATCTTCCATCTTTTATGAGGTCATGCATTCATGATGTTGGTCCCTAAGTGGAATTATTTTCTTTAAGATTTGAACCATCCTAATCGCTTTTATTTACCCATATCACTATGACCCAAATTTTGCTAATCAATATGGTCATCAATATGATCATGATCTTGTTCAAGAACATGGTTATGTAGGATATGAGTAGTAGTATGCAAATTATGGAGGCAATTCTACACATGAGGAAGAATTTGAAATCGATGCTCAGATTTGGGAGCGGTTGTGGCAGAGCTCAAAATGAGAGAATATAAATTTTGCAAGCTAAACATCCTAGTGTAGAGCATCCCTATCAATGGGGAGGTCCTCTAGCTAGTTGGCTTAGCCCAAAACATAAGCTTAAGGTAATAAAAACTCTTTCCCTCAATTGGATGTGAAGCATTAGAGAATGATAAGCATAAGGTTGAGGAGCCCTGTCAATGGGGTGTTCCCACTTACCTTCCTCATTAGAATCCAATGCATATCCCCTGTTAACGAACTCATAATTACCAAATTCCAAGTTTTCTAAATGCTGCAATTGTTGCCCCCTCCTACAAAATCAGATTTCGAGCCCTTACCTATTGTGCAAACATTACCAAATCAGGTTGAGACCCAACCCACCCCTCCTCTCTCATTACAAGCCCAATTTGGGAAGGGGACAAGCAGAAAATCAATTAAGGAGGGTAACCTACTAAAGAAACCAACAGAAATGGATATATGGAAATTTTGAATAATTGGGTTTCAAGTTTGGGTTCAATCAGATTCCATAGTTGGAAAAAGAATGCAAGGAAGAGGTGCAGGTTATGGACTAGCTGCAGGATTCAAATCAGCAAGCAAAGGTTAGACAAGATCTTCATATTTCTCTTGAGTTACAAGGTACAATTAATGTTTTGAATGAGCATGCAAAAGGTTTAGAGTTTCACACCAACAATTTTGAGGTTGTACCATCTTCTAGTTTAGAAAATGATCCAATTATGGTTGCTAATTTACTGTTCTGATATAAATATTGCTGATTTAGAGGATAAATATGTTCTAATCATGTATGCAAAGATGCCCATAAGTGATCATGAAGCAAATTTGGAAGAAGAGGATTTTTAGATCCAATCTAAAGAGCAACCAAAAGTTTTAGAGTTGCCCCATGATGAAGAACAACATGTTTTTAGTTTAGTAGATTTCTTCTTTAGATGAAGACAATGATGAGAATGATGATAGGAATGAGGAAGAAGCAGTTCAATGATTCGTATTGCTCGCATGCTTAGAAATTTTGCACTTTTGAAAAGTTGCAATGATTCACAAAGGACATCATAAGACACTGCAACGTACCAAGAAGAGTAGTAGGATTGCAAGAAGGATTTTGAGCTTTTAGGTTGCATGGTGGATCAAAATGAAGAACAAGATTTTGGCATCATTACGGAACTATTTTCCTTGGATGTGATAGAGCACTTGTAGAGGTAGAAAATTCAAGTATGAAAAGGAAGGCAAGAAAACAAGACAGATCAAAAGGGTAGTTTACCAAGCTGTAAGAAGACCTTGTCCAATTAGATACTTGGCTGATTTAGAGTCAAGATCAGTTGTACCAGCAGTTGTGCATGATTTAGAGCACAAACAAGAGCTTCACATTCTCAAAAGTCAGCCATAATACCTCCCAAAACAAATTTCAAATCTGATAGAGGTATTTTTCACATTCTGGACTGATCTTTTGAGCAAGTTAAAGGTACAAATCATGTTCCCATCTTTTCCATGTGATCTAATTTTCAAGTTGAGCTCATGGTCATGTTTTATGAGGAAAGGAAGCTATTTCTCTCAACCCATATCAGGATTTGTTTAACTTATCATTTTCAGTTGGTTAGTTTAGGTTAGTATAGGTTTTATTTTCATGTAGAATAAGTGTTTTTGCACACTCTGCATGCTTCACCTTGGAGCATGTATGATTTATTAGTTTTTAGGTGTTTTCCCTTCCTCCAAGTGTAGTTTTGCACATGTTATTATTGTTGTTTTTCTAGTTTTTATGGATGTTTTTTAGCCTTTTTCGGTTTTATTTAGCCTTGGGCATATATGGTCAAGTTTACAAGATGGTTTTAGAAAGTTTTAATGGCTAAAAGTGAGCAGATTTAGGGGTTCTTGCTAATTAGTAGGAAATCAATTCAACATATCCAACAAAGATGTTGACCATTTTGGTCATCATCGAAAAGGGGTATACAAAAATTTCAAGTTTCTTAGGTTCGGTGATAGGTTGGGCAAGTGCAAAGGAAACTAATGCATAGGGATGTTGATCCAAGATGTTTATTCCTCACATTAGATGCCTTTCTAGTTTGCACCTTTTCCAAGATCATGCATCGGGATTTTGATTGTTGTAGGGTCGTGATAAATATGGGAAGAGCATCGAATATTAGAAAGGAAGACACTTTGGGACAATAAGCATTCAAAGTTGTAACTTCCAAGTATAAAAGGAAAGTATAGGTTACATACATGATCACTTGTTCATTTATCGAGTTTCGAGATCAAGCAAAGATATAATTAATTCAATTTTTTCCTTTATGATTAAGTGAAATTGCATTAGTTTTTGAGTTGTTTGGGTTCATTCCATATCATATTCTTGAAGAAAGAAAAAAGAAACATAAAAACTCGTCATAGAAGGTAATTTTGATTTATTCATGAAGGAAAATGCATAATTTTCTCACATAAGTGGTGAGAACTAACAAGAAGAAAAGAATGCATACGAATGAAAAATTGAAAATAGAAAGAAGAAAAGGGACCCATCATTGCGATGATTTGGATCCCCTCTCATTTTTTTGTTGCTTCCTCCTCATTTTTGATGCTCTGTACTGAAAGAGAAAGAAAGAGATTGTTATTAGAGCTTAGGTGACCTTAACTCTGTTGTATTTTTTCGGTTTGATGTATTTACAGGATTAAAAGAACAAGTGTTAAAAGTGAATGAACATCATACTCAAGAGGCTGAGAAATTAATCTTTCAATCACAAGACATGATGATCGTGTTGTAGTTTTCAAAGAAATAGGGTAGTGAAATATTCAAAACTACATTATTATAATATTAATTCATGCCTACAAGTACTTGATCACAAGATTTGATATCAAGAAAACAAGTGCTTCGGGCATATTTTAAAAGGATAGCCATATAACAATGCCATGCAAATCAAAACCATCATCAAGAGGTTACAACCATATGTACGCAACCATTAAGATCAACAATCACCATAAAAGGAAATGCAAATTACAGATTTTGGATAAAATATTTTACAAAACATACTAATCATTTTAGATTTGAATCTCATAGTAAAAACAAGGCAATTTTCAGTTTTCAAATCATACTTAGGAGGATAGTTATGTAAATTTGAAAGGAAAGATAAACAGACTATTCATTTCAAGTAGTATAGGAGTTGAAGTGTTACTTTCCACAAAGTACATGAAGAAGGGACATTCACAATTTGTAAAACACATTATAACAACAATGAATAACAACTCTTCGAACATGTACAAATGGGAAAATCAAGCATTTTAGATCAAGTGAGATGGAGAACATATTTCCTCTAAATAAGAAATCCAGTTTTCAAAATAATTTTTCATAGAATGTCTTCAAGAGTTCAATTCTGACAATTGTAAGAAAATTTCACTTCTCTTCATCAAAATTCATGCAAATTTGTCTTATAAGATACATTTCATAGAATATAAAAATAAGAAGTGAATGTGATAGATTTTCTCAAACAACGATATGGCCATGAGGTCAAGATATGCAAAATGAAAAAGGATAAAGTTTTAAGCCCACAAAAATGGAGTTCTATCTAATAGATCACACCCTTTTCAAGAACACATTTCGAATATTGAGCTTTGCAAGAAAAGGAAAATATCTCACGATCATCAAGTAACATAAAGGAAAAGATACATTACTTTGAAGCAAAATAGAGAGGGGTCAGTTGTTGATATAAAAATAGAGTATGACAATACCAAACCACGAGCTAGGTTATGCAAGAACGGTGAACCACCAATACGTAGTAGGCTAGCATTTGAAATAACTAAACCACGAGCTCACAATTGTTACGCTTAGACCAACAAATGTACAAATTGCCAAAGATTACAAACAACGTACCAAGGAGAAATAATAATATGTAGAGCCAATGGTAGTAAAGGGTCAAATAATCACGTAGATCAATGTGAGTGGGGCATTTGGTGTAATTTCCATTACATTGGATCATCTCTCTAGTTGTGGGACTTGCGGGCTTGAGATGACCCTCAGAAAGCTGGTTCTTGCTCCTAAACTACCTACCACAATCTACTCTAATGTAGGAAAACTATCTAATCCTAATCTAACTTTCCAAGGGACTAGGGAGAGAGAGTGCATGAAAAAAATCCTACACTAAAGTGGTGATACACCAGAAAAGGAGGTTGCTAATCACAAATCCAAACTGCCTAAAATGGAGAGAGGTGAGCAATGGAGAGGATGGACAAGATGCATCACAAGCCAAAGATAAATTTCACACAGAACACCACTTCAAACCCATTAAACACAGCTCTCAAAACCTGCAATAGACATAAAAAATATGCACAATATACCCTGTAATGGTGAGAGGCAAGAAGAGACAATAAAATAAGAAAAGGATGGACAAAATGCATCACAAAACATATTTTATTGCTCCATGAGTTCACACAATACATCATTAGTGGGCAAGAGGCAAGAAAACACCATTACAAAGCAAAGAGAGGAGGCTTAAACTCCACATTCAACCCTAGAGAAGAAAGAGAGAGGGGGCAAGAGAGAAAAATGACCAACTCTAGAAAAATGCCCCTCCTTACAATATATAGGAAGAATGAGAGAGAAAGGAGAGAAGAATTGAATCATGCTTCAACCACCCCAAAAGAGCATTGAATTCACCTGCAACAATGATGGGTTTTACTACAAAACCCATGCCTCCATTAATGTTCCTTTTTGGGCAAGAAAGGAAGCCCATACTTCATTATGGTGGTAGGTGAGAAGCCTGACAACCTCAAAAATGGTAGACTGTATTTAAAATTCTTGGTGGGCTTCATGATTCATCTTTCATTAAATTGACCTTCCGCCAATCTTTTCCAAAACTGCTTGGGTTTGGAGTCTATCCATGCAAGATCCATGTGGAAGCCCCACGCATTCTTAAGATTTTTGCTACCTTTTAGGGTCCTGGGAATGCAACATGTCGACACTTGGCACCGTCTGTGAACATGTTGCTTCATTCCTTTGGGTGAGTAAAGGCCCCTATATATAATGTCAAAACCCCTTTTCGGGTGGGACCTTTTCCTTTCACTCTTGAAGTTGCGACGGTTGGACACTTGGCATCATCCACAAGCCTACTCTATTTTCTTTGTGTTTTGGCTAAGTCCCTTCTATTTAGGAGCAACTATGTTGGACCCTAGACACGTGGAGGGCTAGCGCACGTTTGGGAACCTACCTTGGATTTTACCTTTGAAGTTGTACACTTGATGAGGCACGTGGAGGCTTTCCTAGCTCTTCCCATGCTTAGAATTTTCAATGGCGGTGTAACTTTCTCGGGCTCTGACCACGTGGAGAGCCTGCACTCGTTTGGGAACCTTCCTTTTAAGCATCATACAAAAGTGTGCCAAAGAGACACGTGGAGGCTTCTACTATCTCTTTTTATACTTTTCGATTAGAGCCTCAGTTAATGACGTATTTTTGGGCTTTGACCACGTGGAGAGCTTACGCTCATTTGGGGACCTACTTTTGGATTCTACCTTTGAAGTTGTGCCGATGAGGCATGTGGAGGCTTCCATTGGCCTTTTTATACTTAGCCGATTCGGGCCTCAAGTGAACATTGCCTTGGGTTTGGAGTTTGTAAATTATCCACTATATGTGCTGAGATCCATGTGGGGAAAGCGCATCCCTAGGGTCTTCCGCTTTTGTCGCACCTTTTTAAGGTATGTTGGTGACATGTGGCACCTTTCACGGTTCTATTGCTTTGCTTTTTGATTTGACTTGGGCTCGATTTTGACTCGTGACCTCTTCATTTCTTTGGTGTGGAAGGTCGTGTTTGATCTCAAACTTTTTTCAGGAAAAATTGGATAACAATACCTATATAATACATGGAGACAGGGTGTGTGGGTGTTCAGAATGAAGGGCGTTTCTCATAGGGTGTCACATGGGCGTGTACAAGGAAGAGTAGGGACAACTGATTTTAAGGCATTTACAAAAGGGCTGCGAGGAGGGTGCGAGGGGATAGAAAAGAAGGTGTGTGCACGGGAAGAAGGGAAGAAGAAAACGGTGTGCGCGGGAGGAAGGCACGAAAAGGGGAAATGGAAGTGGAGTAGAATGCAAAGGAAGAAACAAGAAGGTGCACGAGGGCGCATGATGGATTGCAGCAATGAAGCGAGGCACGTGGCAAGATGCAAGTGCATGAGAGGAAAGTAAAGAGAATGTACACGCGTAGGTGCACACATACGAGAAAAGAATGCATACTTGTGAAAGACAAGTATGGAAGCAAGGCATGTATATCCAACTAAGGAAGGTGGAAAGAAAGAAAAAAAAGAAAAGAGGACAATGAAAGAAGACTCGAAACTTAGCTGATTTGGAAGGCATCTATGAAAAGGCACAAAGAAGAATTACAAGGTGCAGAGTGAGACACGAAGGGACTATGCCTATGAAAAGTGCTTGATGAGCAAGCCTATGGGTGCGCAACCTGAAATGTGAAGCATCAGAGCTAGAATGAAAGTAAAAGTCATCCAAATAGCTAGGAGAGTTATTTGGATAACAATTTGGACAACTTTCGGGGCCATCTTCCTGCTAGATGAAGAGACCAGTAGCCTTGGAAGTCCATTGGGCATGGAGTCAAGCCTGGTAAACACAATTCTGATTTGAATCTCTGAAATCTTGTCCCTGAGCCACTTGAAACATTATTGGAACTGGAGCTGATCTCCCCAAGCGCTACCTCAATGGACTGTGCATGAGCAACAAAACACACAACACACTATGTACAAAATAGAAAGATCATACATGCCCCAAGTGGAACATGTAGAGTGTGCAAAAAGCACTTCTTCTGCTGAAAGCAAACCTACCTACTCTACGCTAACCAGAAGCAAAGGGAACTCAAACAAATCTTACAATTGACAAGGAGAAGTAGCTTCCCTTTCTCAAAATAGTAGCCATGTATATGATTTGGCATTGAACATGGCTTTTATTATGAGTGAAAAACTGACAAGAGGCCGATCCTCCACCCAAATCATCAAGGTATCAACTAGAAACAAGACAAATACCTCTTTTAGTTTCTCTTGCATTTGGATTAAAGAGGCATTGCAGCTGATCCTTGGTACTTTAAAACTCATCCTCATGCTCAAAAGTAAGCATGACTGGTGTTGGCTCCTCTTTAGCTCTAATGAAGCCAAGTATTTGATTGGGCATGGTCTGATCCGATGGATGTGCCCTTTGCTCTAAAATTCAACTCCAAAATGGAGTCTTCTGACCTTGGACCTTCTTGCATTTTTCTCAAGGTGAATGATGTGGAAGAGATGGTGTCTTCATGTTCTTTCCCTTCCTCCACGAGAAGAACATGGAAGATTAGGATCCTCCAACCTTGGTTCCAAAGGGCCGTTATGAGATATAGGCTGCCATGTCGTACTTGAATGCTCCTTCGAGACAACATGATCATGTGCTTGGAAGGTGGATGATGGAGGAGAAAATGATGTGATCTCCTTGGGCTCCTCTCCATCAAATAAATCCTCCAAGTCAAACAGATAATCTACCTCCTCATTGTCCTCGTGTGCATGTGTTGACCTCCTCCATGGTGTCCTCCTTGATCTACAAATTTCTCACCATGGTTCCCCTCATCTTCAAACATGAAGTTTGAAAGCTCAAACTCTTCTTCGACATTAGAGTTTGAAGGGGATGAAGTGGGAGGAAGAACTGAAGGTTCTTCTGTGGCCTGCTCGTACTTGAAACCTCTGGAACTATATGGTTCTCCTCCACAACTAGAATGCACTCCTCCTCTTTTGGATTTGGAGTAGCTTCTTCTTCCCTCACTTGTGTTGTAATGAAGCCTCCACCACTTGTGGCTTGACCTCAGCCTCCTCCAGGGGCTTGACCATCAAGGGATTTTATTAATCCCGAATCTAAGAGCCAAGCTCACCAAGCTTCTAATCATTTCTTCTTTTCTTGGATCTTCTTCTTGTTTCTCCCTTGACTAGATTTTTGAGTCTCTTCCCAACATGGACTCGGGAAAGTAGGAGGAGTGGTGGGTGGGGTCTCCACTAGTTTTTGTTTATTTGTGGTGGAGGGGAAGGTATTAATTTTGGCTCTTGTGGAGGGGACTTGGATTTGGAAGGGAAAAGGGAAGAGAAATTAAGATGGGATGGGAGACTAGAGATGGAGAAGGGAATTCAACACTAGGGGGAAACAAGTGAGAAACTAGACTCATGACACTACTGTGATGATATTGATTGAGAAAGAGGAAAAGAAAAGCTATGAGGTGGTGGACTTACCCATTGACAAGGTTGTCTTAGCATTTTTCTCGTATGCTTCTATCTCCTCGGTCCATTATACAAGTTGAGGCAACATTTCAACCATGAAGTCAAGCTTCTCCTATGGGTTATAATGTCTTGGAAAAGGGCCTTCCCATGGACAAGGTGCCTTGCAACCAATTTTGAAATGCTTTCATTTCTGTGTTGTAGCCCTAGATTGAACCATGTTAGCCTCCATTCTTTGAATCTTCTCCAATAGATCAACATTCTCCATATTTGATTATCATTCATATGCATACCCTTGTTCCTGATATGTTTCATAACCAAACTGGTTTTGACATTGCTCATATGGGTAAGCATAATGGTTCTGAATCTGATCATAATGCTGATCTGGAGGAGTTGTGAAACTCATTAGAGGCTGATTGCACTACTGTTATTGTAAGTGTGAATTCCAAGATGGGAATGAAGTCATGATTGCACAACTTCATGAATGGAAGAAGATGAAAGATGTGGAAAGAAGAATGGATGGAAATGGATGGGAAAGAAGGTCTGCAACTTAGAGAATGGGTTGTTGACCAGATGGAGTCACCAGATGTGCTTTGCATGTGCCTCTAAAGGTTGAATCTTAACAAGAACACACCAACCTGCTAAGATGAAGTGGTAAGGTGCTTCAAACCTGTCCCACTCGGGCATGCCAAAACTGTTGATGTGGTCACATGGTGGCTTAAGATTTGTTGTTTGATAATGAGACACCTTGGAAAGATGAGAAAAATCTAACTCCAGTGTCCCACCAGGGCATGCCAAAACTGTTGATGTAAATCACAACACCCCCAAATTGCCTTAGATGTGAGTGGGGCATTCGGTGTAATCTGCATAACATTGGACCATCTCTCAAGTTGTGGGACTTGGGCTTGAGATGTCCTCCTAGAGAAAGCTTGGTTCTACTCCTAAACTACCTGCCACAATCTACTCTAATGTGCAAGGAAAACTATCTAATCCTAATCTAACTTTCCAAGGGACCAAGGAGAGAGAGTGCATGAAAACAAAGCCTACACTAAAGTGGTGATACACCAAAAAGGAGGTTTGATCACAAATCCAACTTACCTGAAATGGAGAGAGGTGAGCAATGGAGAGGATGGACAAGATGCATCACAGAACCAAAGATAAAGTTCACATAACACCACTTCAAACCCATTAAACACAACTCTCAAAACCTGCAATAGACATAAGAAATATGCACAATATACCCTGCAATGGTGAGAGGCAAGAAGAGACAATAAAATAAGCAAAGGATGGACAAAATGCATCACGAAAAACATATTTTATTGCTCCATGAGTTCACACAGTACATCATTAGTGGGAAAGAGGCAAGAAAACACCATTACAAAGCAAAGAGAGGAGGCTTAAGCTCCACATTGACCCTAGAGAAGAAAGAGGAGGGGGCAGGAGAGAAAAATGACCAACCTCTAGAAAAATGCCCCTCCTTATAAATATATAGGAAGAATGAGAGAGAAAGGAGAGAAGAATTTGAAATCATGCTTCAACCACCCTAAAAGAGCATTGAATTCACCTACAACAATGATGGGTTTTACTACAAAACCCATGCCTCCATGTGTTGTTCCTTGTTGGGCAAGAAAGGAAGCCCATACTTCATTATGGTGGTAGGTGAGAAGCCTGACAACCTCAAAAATGGCAGACTGTATTTAAAATTCTTGGTGGCTTCATGATTCATCTTTCATTGAATTGACCTTCCGACCAATCTTTTCCAAACTGCTTTGGGTTTGGATTCTATGTGTAAGATCCACGTGGAAGCCCCATGCATTCTTAAGATTTTGCTACCTTTTAGGGTCTTGGGAATGTGACGTGCCGACACTTGGCACCGTCTGTGAACATGCTACTTCATTCCTTTGGGTGAGTAAAGGGCCCCACTATATATAATGTCAAAACCCCTTTTTGGGTGGGACCTTTGTAGTTAGCTCTTAAAGTTGCGACGGTTGGACACTTGGCATTGTCCGTGAGCTTGCTTTGCTTTCTTTGTGTTTTGGCTAAGTCCCTTCTATTTAGGAGCAACTATGTTGGACCCTAGACACGTGGAGGGCCAACACACATTTGGGAACCTACCTTTGGATTTTACCTTTGAAGTTGTGGATGAGGCATGTGGAGGCTTCCGTTGGCTCTTCCAATGCTTAGACTTTTAACGGTTGGTGCAAATTTCTTGAGCTCTGACCATGTGGAGAGTCTGCGCTTGTTTGGGGACTTGGCTTTTAAGCATCATACCAAAAGTGTGCTGAAGAGACACATGGAAGCTTCTGCTGGCTTTTTATACTTAGCCGATTCGGGCCTTGAGTGAACACTACCTTTTCCGGGCTCTGACCACGTGGAGAGCCTACGCTCATTTGAGGACCCACTTTTGGATTCTAACTTTGAAGTTGTGCTGATGAGGCACGTGGAGGATTCTCACTATCCTTTTTATACTTAGCTAATTCGGGCCTCGAGTGAACACTACCTTGGGTTTGGAGTCTGTAAATTATCCACTATATGTGTTGAGATCCACGTGGGGGGCAAGCACATCCCTAGGGTCTCCACTTTTGTCACACCTTTTAAGTTGCTTGAGCTGAGGTGACATGTGGCACCTTCCGTGGTTCTATTTCTTTGCTTTGAGTCGACTCACTTTGGGCTTGATTTTGAGGGTGAACTTACCGAGCTTCATTTCTCCTGGTGTGGAAGGTCGTGTTTGATCAAACTTTTCCTAAGGGAAAAATTGGATGATAATACCTACGAAGGCATGGAACAAGGCGCACAAGTGTTTCAAGGAAGGGCGCATGGCTCTATAGGGTGTATGTGGGTGCACATGAGGAAGAGAAGGATGGCCGATTTTAAGGCATTTACAAAAGGGTGCACGAGGAGGACGTGAGGTGATAGAAAGAAGGTGTGCACGTGGGAAAAAGAGAAGAAAATGGGCGCATGGGAGGAAGGCTCGAAAAGTGGAAATGGAAGTTCGGAGAGTGCGAAGGAAGAAACAAGAAGGCACGTGAGGGCATGGATGGATTGCAGCAAGGAAGTGAGGCACGCGGCAAGATGCAAGCATGTGAGAGGAAAGCAGAGAGAATGCACATGCGTAGGTGCGCACGTTGCGCAAAAAAGAACACATACTTACGAAAGACAAGTATGGAAGCAAGGCACAAATATCCAACTAAGGAAGGGCACGCGATGACAGAAAGAAAAGAGGGCACGTGACAGGAAGACCCAGAACTTAGCTGATTTGGAAGGCATTTGTAGAAAGGCTTGCGGAAGAATTGCAAGCGCGGGGAGTGCGCATAAGGACTACTGACCTATGCAAAGTGCCGGATGAGTAAGGCTACGGGTGCGCATCCACAAACGTGAAGCATCGAGCAAAATGAAAGTAAAAGTCATCCAAATAGCTAGGAGAGTTATTGAATAACAACAACAAAAGAAGAGAGATTACCTTAAATAGTGGCGAGCAACCATAGTTTGAAACCCCCAATACAACTCGCTTTGTGTAGAATAGATCTAGAGTAAAATTCCCATTGTGGGAAACATCAAGATAAAACCTTCTACTATGAAGAAATACCAGGATCTTGAGCTAAAGCCATAACTTAGCTAGCATAGTGCAAAACTCAAGCCGCTCAACCCAATTTCAGAATGATTGAACCATAAAAATCCACGAGTTTGAATACTATACCACCCATAAAGGAAGAAAATATAATTTAGAGGTCACTAAGAAGCTCCATAAGGCGGCCATATGCACAAAAAAGGAAATGGCAAATGCAATGAGTTTGAATGCCCAAAAAATGAAAAATCTGTGGAGCTTTCGATGTATCAATGGCAGCCAAGTATTGAAAATGTTCGAAAAAACCAACATGGAAACCCACAAGAGCTCAACGACAAACAAAACTAGAATTTTTGATATTTGAGGAAGAAACCCCAACGGGAGCCCCTAATTTTTTTAGCAAAGCTCCAGAAACTTCCAAAATCACAAAATACAAAGTGAACGAGCCACTTTTGATTTTTAATCCCTAACTACGTCACTTATTATAGTTTGTTTTCTTTCCCAAAACCCTATACGCATTGACCCATCACTCGGAGAGATCGGCGCTCACCCGAAGTGCACAAAGGTACCAGGTCCCTCTTTTGTGTCAACTTTGTTAAGGTGTTAACATGATCATAAATGTATTCTATATACATATCAAGTGAATTAAAGGTAAGCACAACAAAAATCAGAACACAACCATAGTGCATAATTAATCAAACAAGGATCAAGATCAGATTTACCATACTAATAACCCTAGTAACAAAGATGTCAACAATCAATATCCATCCACAAAGATCCATTGTATTAATCCATAACAAAACCAATAGCTGAATACATCATAATAGCCATCACTAAGTCAAGCGCGCAAGTACACCAACAACATAACTTTGTTACATCCAGTCATACATAATCTCTCTAAGCCGTGTAAATAAATACATATATATAGGTAGTGGGGACTTACCCTTCACTACTCATGCACTCTAAAAATAGGTTGCATGCTAAGAATAGCCATGCACCACTACAAAAGTAACTAGGAAGCATGCAAGCTTCGCCTAATAATAGATTACCTATAAATAAATCTAGTTCTAATCCTATTATTAGCTCGAACTTCGCATGAATCTTGATCTCCTTCTTGTTCCCAAAATAGCTTGGCATGTCTTCCAAGTCTTCTATAAGAGTTTGTTCAACACTCAATCCATCCTTATCCCGTGCATGCAAAATGATTAAGTCCTAGAACGAATTTCCTCTCGGTGCACCTGTATCCGATGGTCTTCTGCGTGCATCTACATGCCCGCTTCTTGCACGCCCTTATCTCATGTAGCTTTAGTACTTAGACATAAATATGTCAACCGAACATCACCCCACACTAACTTCATTGCCACCCCGGAAATGGGTAATCACACTTTGTCTCTCCAAGAACAAAGAATAAGGAACAAAAGAATGATTGTACCAAAAAAATGAAAGAATACATGGGCACTCTATTCTTTGGAAGGCAACAACAATTCAGGGTACTCATTCTTGATTTCTACCTCTAACTCATTCCAGTCACCGAGTGCCTTCTTTGTCTTTTCAAGGATATCTACAAGTACTCCATCTATCTCATCCAAATTCATATTCTCACCTTCATTTTGTAGTACTCTAAGAACATTCGCTAGACTTGAGATCATCCCATCCATTACATCCATACATTGAGCTATGAGTTTCCCAATCTCCTTTATCTTTTCTTTGTGAGGGTCATGCTGCTGTGAGCACATCGTGCTTCTCTGCCACTAATGTTAGCCTCTCCTCTCGCCCAAGTGTTTCATTCTTCTTCGTGACAAGGACCTCATTTTCCTCAGCCAAAGTCCTTGTCTTAATGATTATCTTTGGGTCTGCACACATATTTAACATTGAATCCACCTTCTTCATTTCATCTCTCAGCATATGAAGTAGAGACTCATACCCAACTATTCTTTCATGTTATTGTAGGCTTTGAATTTTACCTCTTAAATGTAATATTTTCTTCCTTCATGGAGCTGTCTCTATGGTCTCTTGTGGTGTGACATGTTGCTTCTTGATTAGTAATTACACATAGTCTTATAAGAAGTGCAGAGAGGACTGATATGACTAGTCTATCTACTCATCAATGTCTAGATGTGCGTTTATAATCTCCTTCCCCAATTCTACAATTAAATCTAGAAGGCCTTATCTTTTCTCCTTTTCCTTTTTGTGCTTTGTTAACTGCTCTACATGTTCCTTCAGGATCTTATTTTCTTACAAGAGATATCTTAGCGTGACTATTTTGTCAATATTCCTTCTAGCTACCTCATTTGCTATCTTGTTTAGTGCATTACTTTCCTGCTCATCGGTAAACTCTGCAGGCTTGACCATCTAGTGCGTGCTCTGAGCCTTTTTCTTCATCTTTCTCTTAACACACACATCCTCCTTTACATCAATTTTGGCTCATCAATATGCATTTGCATACTCCAGGAAAACTACTTTCTGGTGCATAAATTGGCCGCTTTAGGGTCCATAAGCTCCCATCCATAAATCTCCTCAGGCTTCAAAGTACTTTGAAACCTAGTACAAATGATCTTTGTGGGATCATCAACATACCCAATTGTGGGAGTTTTATACATTTCCCCTTATCTCCTCCTAAGCGCCTACCTTTCGAAACATGCACCCCAACATCAAGCATTGGTATTTCACTGTATGTGCATCAGTAGGCTATCTAGATAACTATCCCTTATCTTCTTCATTCCTTACAACCGTGGCTGTAGCACCACTCCCTACCTCATGCTCTTTGAACTCCTCTACATCATACTTCACTTCTTCGTCCCTGAGGTTCCTCTCCATTTAAAGTAATAATAGGGGTCTCCTTAATGGTTTGCACATTGTCATCGACTTTTCACCCTCACTATCCTTAGTGGGAATATATTTGCACCTCTTCTTTTTTGGGTTTTCCTTCATTGGAGAGTTTCTAGGTGACCTCCTAGGTGGCTGTGAGGGCCTTGTGCATGTACCTTGTGGCCTAGTCCCTTTTAGCACCCTCCTGAACTATTGTTCCTTAGTGCCCTCACTTATCCCTATCTCTATATCACTGTTTCCATTCTCACTTCCTCACCTTCCTCTTGTCTTGGAGGCATTGCCTCACATGCTCTCTTTTCCCCCACAATCAGTTGCATTCTTG
Organism: Taxus wallichiana var. yunnanensis; assembly: GCA_018340775.1. Classification (NCBI taxonomy): domain Eukaryota; kingdom Viridiplantae; phylum Streptophyta; class Pinopsida; order Cupressales; family Taxaceae; genus Taxus; species Taxus wallichiana. Next base: position 221,769,836 of record CM031237.1, read on the forward strand.
TATCATGATCAAGGCCACCATTGTCTTCCTTTAGTTCTTCCTCCTCCTCTTCTTCTTCATGAGGCAGATTAGACTCTTCATCCTATAATGTGCCCATAGTATGCTTCCCCTTGGGTAGTTCAGAATCCTAAACTCATTCTCAATATATTTTCCATTTTCCAATTTAGGATTAAGGTAGATGTATACCTTAGTCACTCCAGACTTCCCAATTTCCAAGCTTATAGAATTAATACTAATATCATTTGAAATCAACTTCTCTATATAAATAGACTTACCCGGATATACATATGTCTTCTAGAGTGTATGGTAATCACAATCTACTTTAAAAATCAACTTGCATGCGTTTGAAAACCTATGCACCAAGGCCTGAAAATATTCGCGGTGAAGGCATATGGGAGCTTGCACTAAGGGCTCCACTTTCCATCCTTCATTCAAAATGCCTATGCAAAAATGTTGATATACAAAAAACTGGGCTTGCTTCTCCAATATTGAAGGAAGGTCCTTGGGTATTCTCCATTCATACTCAAAAGCAACACGCAAGTGCTCATACCAGAGTTCTAACCTTTGCTTGTAGGGTCCACTCATGGATCCATCACATGTATACTTTGAAAATATTTCTGCAAGAGACTTCTTCTCTTCAGGGAATTGCCAAATATTGTCCTTTGGCCCGTTGAGCACTCCAATTTCTACAAACACTATAGACAATAATATAGCACCAAAACTTATCTTGTCTCCCTAGTGTGCTTATGCAATAATAGTCTTAGCAATAAAGGAAGACAAGTTGTATACCACTCCTTTTGTCATCTTCTTTGCAATGTGCAACCATCACCTATTTACCTATGTCCAACGTTCTTGGTTATTCAATTTGGTGAGGAGGTGCGTTGCTTCTGAATACGAGGTACTTTTCAAACTTTATCCATTCCGTGCCCTCCTTTGCATAAGCCGGTCTGCAACTCTCGTTGCCTCTATGCCATCATCATCAAAAATATCATGCACGATCTTGGTTCTCAATCTTCTCAATCCTGTGAACCTCCTGATCAAGGGCATGGTAATTCACATTCACCACCCAACAAAATAAAAGAGGTCCTCGTGGACTAGGGTCATCAATGACCATTGGTATAAATTTTCTAGTTTCCGAAAATAGGGTAGTTTGTAAAGTTGCATAACTTTGACATTCGACAACAACTTCTCTCTTGCATCGTCATACATGACCACGTTGTTCTCTATCCAAAATCTATTTTTACCACTAATAATTTGTCAATTCATCCTTTTTATCCTTAGTCCGATGATTGTAGTCACACAATTTGTTGCGTCTAATACGTGACTTCCAATCTAATTCCATTATAACACCTTTTAGGTACAACATTTATGAAAAATCAACTTTGGGGGGGTATCTTCCACTTCCTTTTTCTTAAAAGGAATGATAACCAAATCCTACCAAGCTAAGAACCTAGATGCTAATCAAACACCATGATCAATAGGATGAAAGAAATTCACCGAATAAATTTACATAAAACCTTTGCAAACAAATCAACAACAATATCATATATTATTATGGAACTCAATGAAATCTGATGAGAATGGGCCTTGCTTATATAGGTAAGGAATAACAATATAAGAACTAGTCAAGGTCGTAGATCAAGCCATTAATCATGGAAATAACTAGTCATCAAAGAACTAGTCAAGTCCATAGATTTATGAGAGAACTGGACATCGAGGATCTAGTCAATATCATAGATCTAGGAAAGAACTAGTCAATACCATAGATCAAGGAAAGAACTATACCTAACAACTATATAATATATCTTAATATCTAAATAAATAAAAGAAATATCCACACACATAAGTGGGTGAGGATAAATACAATAAAGGTAAATAATGTACTTAGGTGAACATGAGCTAAGGTAAATACCTACTCTAACACCCCCCTCAAGTGAAGCTAGGGGCCAAAATAGAAGTGGCATGTCCATAGTATGAGTCCCGACAATTAGGCCTGATGAGGTACTCATGTATAATATATCCATGAAGAAATCTCGAACCAAAAGAAGGAAATAATCCTACTAGAAGGAAAGATAAATAAGAAGAAGAAGGAATATGTTCTCACAAACACCCCCAAGAACAACTTTTGAAACCCCAAGCATTCCATGCAACTCAAGGTAGCGAGGTGATATAAAAGGCTTCGTAAAGATGTCTGCAACCTGCTGCTGAATCGGAATGTACTCCAAGAAAAGAAATCCATCCTGAATGTGTTGATGAATGAAGTGGATGTGTATCTCAATATTCTTGGTCTGTTGGTGCTCAACTAGGTTGTGAGAAATGTGAATTACACTTTGGTTGTCACACCAAAGTATAGTCGGTGAATCCTGTGGGAATATAAACTCTATTAATAACTGTCAAAGCCAAAGAATTTGCTTTGACTCACTTTAATCTAACATGTACTTACCTCGAAAGATGAAAGTGCAATAGCCTGTTGCTTTTTACATGCCCAAGAAATGGAGAATAACCAAGATAGAAAAGATATCCAAAAGTGGAACGCATGTCATCAATAAAACCTTCCTAATTTGAATATGTATACCCAACCAATTGAGTAGAACCCCTAGTGTAGTGTAGGCCAAAGTGGGAAGTTCCCTGTAAATAGTGCAAAATCCTTTAGCAGCTTTCCAGTGACTACTATGAGGAGAATGTGCAAACCAAGATACAAGCCCTACTGCAAATGAAATATCAGGGCAAGTATGGGTCAAGTACATGAGACTCCCAACCAACTACCTATACAATGTAGGATCAAAAAGTGGTGTGGTACATGTGGAAGTAAGAGTAACTCCAGATTGAAAAGGATATGGACTTGGCTTGTAATCAACCATATCAAAGTGCCGAAGAAGATCATGGGTGTACTTTTGCTGACTCAAATAAATCCTCAAATGTCTGAGAAATCTGCAAACCAAGGAAATAATGCAATAGCCGAAGATCTATCACGTCAAAATGTGTAGAAAGAGCCCTTTGAATACTCTGAATGTGGGAAGAAGAGCTTAGTAAGTAACAGATCATCAACATACAAGACAAGTATCACAATATCCTCACCAACATACTGGAGATACATTGTATGATCGGAGTGTAAATGAAAAAACTAGTAGATAGAAGAAAAGAATCCATCTTCTCATACCAAGCCCGAGGGACTTGTTTGAGACCATAGAGAGACCTTCAAAGCCTACAAACAAGAGAAGAATCCTGAACAAATCCAGTAGGCTACTCCATGTATATTTCCTCTTGTAAATCTCCATGTAAGAAGGCACTCTTCACGTCCATCTAGTATATGGGCCACCCCTGTGATGCAGCAAGAGCAAGTACAAGGTGTACAAAATCCATCTTGGAAATGGGTGCAAAATTCTCAGAGTAATCAATACCTTCAACTTGTGAAAAACCATTTGCAACAAGATGAGCCTTATACTTGTCAATGGACCCATCAATTTGCGTATTTGGTTCGATATACCCACTTACACCTAACCATATTTCTTCCTTTAGAAGAGATACCAAATCCCAAGTATGATTCTTCATCAAAGAATAATACTCATCTACCATCGCATCATCCCACTCTTGTATCCCATGAGCCTTTGAAAAAGACTATGGATCCTCATAAAATGCCTAACACAAAAGTCCAGAACTTGTAGAATGTGTGTGATGATGCCTAGTGGGTGGAAGATCTTATATGAAAGGTGTTGCCTCAGAAACTGTAGTACGAGCCCACTTAGGCATAGTGACAACATTAGTGGGAATAGGATCCTCAATGACATCTATAACCTCCTCAAAGAAAGGATCCTCAAGATGAGATAAAGAAGAAGAAGGAGGCATGGAAGAAGATGAAGAATCATGCGAAGTGAAGAACTCATCAAACTGAACATGTGTTCGAAAAAGAACGTCATGAGTATCAGAATCTAAAAGTCGATAAGCTCTCATGTCCTCACAATACCCTACAAAGATCAAGGGTTTACTCTTCTTATCCAAAGCTTTCCTTTTCTTCTTTGGCAAAAAGGCCCAAGCATGGCTCCCAAAGACTCGAAAAAATGAGACATCGGGCTTAGTGTTGGACCAAGCTTCCTCGGAGTCAAATGCTCAAGTGCTCTATGTGGTGTGTGATTTTGAATGTAGTTAGCACAATTAACTAATTTTTCCCAATAGATAGGAGGTAAATCTCTAGAATGCATCATATAGTTAGCCATTTCCTTAAAAGTTCCATTTTTTCATTTTGCTAATCCATTATGTTGTGGATTATGAGGAACATAATGCTAGTGAATAATGCCTTGAGTTTCCAAAAATTTAGAAAACTCATTGCTGAAGTACTCCCCATTATCAGTATAAAGGTTCTTTATGCTACTAGAAGATTGTTTCTCGACCAAAGCCTTGAAGACTTTGAAGTGTGAAAAAACATCACTTTTTACTTGAGAAAATAAACCCAAGTACACCTCAAGAAATTATCAATAAACGTAAGTGCATACTTAGCTCCATTAAAAGAGGGGGTAGGAAAAACCATCAAGTCATTATGCACAAGCTCAAGTGATGAAGAAGATCTTTAGACAAATTCTTAGGAAAAGGGTTTAGTGTTGTTTCCTAATGCACAACCATGAAAAACTCCCTCAAGAAAAGAAACTCTAGGAAGACCATCTACCATACCATGATTTCTCAACTCCTTCAAATATATGTAATTGAGATGTCCAAATATTTCATGTCAAAGCTTACTCTCGAATCTGCATGAGAAACCAATCTTGTCCCTATAGAAGAAGTGTCATCAAAACCTCAAAGTGATATAGTCTAGAACTATGATCAACAATACCTAATCAACAATACCCGAGAAACCAGTGAATGAGGCTCCAATAAAGTTTGTACTTTCGCTCCATGTGGTGTAAAAGTCACTATTTTTCCTTCGAATGAAAATTTGATATATGACAAATTTGTAGTGATGTTAGGAACATATAGTGCATCTTGATATCTTTGCCACCATCAAGTTGTATATCACCTTTTCCTTTAACAGAAAGAAAGGAAGAATCTCTAACCTCAATTTTGGAAGTAGAACTCAAACCTAGAGAAACAAAAGACTCCTTAGAAGAAGTCATGTGATGAGAAGCACCAAAATCTATAACCCAACTATCTGTAAGTGGTGACTGAGATCTCCCAATAAAATTAAGTGCTTTGCCATGCTAATTAGAAGGAGGTGGCGTGGAGATAGAATTTTTGTGTTTCTTGATTCCATCCTCTAAGGCTTGCATTCACTTATAACACCTATGTTCTTCATGATTACTACCCCACAAAAAGAGCATGAACGACTAGACTTATTCTTGGATTTAGAAGACTCCTTGGGTTTTGAGTTATTTTATTTGGATTTAGGAGAATTTTGAGATGGAGAAGGTGTGGATTTGGTTTTACTATTTGGTTTTCCCTTGCTCTTAGGATTAGATGCAACTAATGCCTTTTGAGAGGTAGAAGACTCAAGGTGAGACAATTTAGATTCTTCCCTAGTAAGTCTTTCACAAAATGTTTCTAAGTTAGGCATTTTGAATGTGTCACCTAAGGCATCATGCTAGAGAAACAAGTAGAAGCAAAAATTTGGAATGGTCCTCTCAACTTGGATAGAATCAAGTAAACACACTCTTCATCTTTCATCTTTCTTATCTCTTCCACTCCCCTTTAACTGTGTCAACAAATGCTTGAACTTGGTAAGACTTGGTAAGATAGTCTATAATTGTTGGAAAATGTTCATGATTAAGAGAGGGGATCTCAATGTCAAGTTGCATGGATCTCATATGATCCACCTTACCAAATAAATCCTGAATTTCTCCCAATTTTGAAAGGAGAGTCACATTTTTCCAAATGAAACAAAATACTTATCACTTACATAAGTTCCTATCAAACCCATACACTCATTAAATTTGCACTAGTACTGAAATTTCTCATATTCTCTAGTGAACACTAGTTGTTTTGAAGAAGTTAAAGCCCATAATCCTTTCCGCTTAATTATTGTTTCCATTCTTGGTTTCCATGTGTGGTAATTATGTGTTGTTAATGGATCAACATGATCTAATGTAGAAGTAGACGCCATCCTAAAAAAATCACCAAAAGAAAAAGAAATGCAAGACCCCCAAACAATGCAACAAGAGAGCACTTTATAATGAGTGCGTGTTACAATATGGCGCTTTATAATGATAGTGTGATTCTCAAAATAAATATTTCCAATGGAAAGAGCATAAAAGAACAAACACTTTTGCAAAAAACAACACTCAAAACCGAGTTATCTATCAAAAGTTACAAGCTTTTCAATATTATGCTCTACTATTTATTTTAGTTGTCACTTAAATAGAATAAAATGCTCTTGCCTTTAGCACACAAATAAAATGAAAGGGGCCGGAATTAAGCACTTACTAGTAGGAATCACAAGCTTTAAGCCCTCATATGACCATACCATATGACCAGGGGATAAGGATTTCAATGGGTCTTGCAAAAATAGTAGTATGCGAAAAATGTCATTCAAAAAGACCTACCAAAAATGAAAAGCTAGTTACACCATAGCGAAAATACTATACCTCTGCATAAAAAAAATACAAATACCTAGGTCAGATCTCGAAAAACCCGAGAAAACCTAATTTTTGGTTTTCTTTGTTACTGATGCGAATCCCGAGGTAAAAAGTAGTGCGTTTCTCCAACAAAAAAACCAAAAAAACAACTACCTCCAGAAATGACCAAGTTTGATCGACCTTAGGTTTTACCACCTTCTAAATCCAATGGTCACCTCTGTTTTTCATAAAAATGCACGCAACAATAAAATATAGACAAATCCCAAATATATGAATATTTAAAAAATGCTTGCAAAATGAAACTTATAAACAGATGTCAACAACAATCTTCAGCTCGATACCATAAAAGGAATGATAATCGGATCGTACAAGCCAAGAACACAGATGTTAATCAAACACCATGATCAATAAGATGAAAGTAATTCACCAGAATAAATTTACATAAAACCTTTGCAAACAAATGAGCAGCAATATCATATATTATTATGGAACTCAATGAAATACAATGAGAATGGGCCTTGCTTTATATAGGCAAGAAATAAAAATATAAGAACTAAATCATGGAAAGAACTCGTCGAAAAGAATCAAGTCCATAAATCATGGAAAGAACTAGTCATCAAAGAACTAGACATCAAGGATCTAGTCAATACCATAGATCAAGGAAAGAACTATAACTAACAACTAGATAATATCTCATAATATCTAAATAAATAAAAAAAATATCCACACACATAAGTGGGTGAGGATAAATATAATAAAGGTAAATAATGTACCTAGGTGAGCATGAGCTAAGGTAAATACCTACTCTAACACCTTTCGGGTACTGCATTTCTAAAAATCAACTTTCGGGGTATCTTCCACCTCTATTTCCACTTCCTTTTTCTTCATGCCCCTTTTGGTTGCTTGGTGCTCATTTTGGTGTCATTGCGATGATAAAAATATGTTCTTGCACTAGATTCGAGCTCTACAACTTAAACTTGTGTGCCATAGCTTCAAACTTGTGTGCCCTAGCTTTTCCTTGAACCCTAACTCACAAATTTTCTTCCCTACACACCTTTTATTTGCTCAAAAACCTTTCGATGGGCGCTAACCAATTCCATGCACAAATATCTACGATTCAATCTCTATAACAACTCTTTATGTATTTTTCCATGCAACTCGCTCTTTAGCTCGCTCAAACACTTCTCTTCACAATGTAAGGTAAAAATGATATCGCAACCCCGCATTTTATAAATTTTGTAAATTTCTCCACATTTATTGCTCTCCATCTACCACCGTACTCAACATTAAATGGAATTTCATTCTTATTTCCGTGTTGTGTTTTTCCACATCCTAGTCGTGACCTTCTCGGTGCACCCACTAATCCTCAACCACATACCTCCTTTGTGCGCCTTCATGTGCCAAAGTATCTATCCACTGCACCTCACACCAAGTAGTTTCCCATGTTGTTTCCTACCTTGCATTACATTGTGCATCCATCCATCTATGCGTGGTCTTCATCTATGAGAAATTTTCCTTAATCCACACCTTTACCTCAAGCACCTGTATAATGCACACCAATCTTCATCAAGGCACCAATCACTTTCCAATCCACCCCACACTAAAAGTATGTGCGGTCCTCTGCGCATGAATTCAATAGATAGTAATCAGCTACTGGCGCGCAAACATGCTTATTACAACAAAACACTGAACTAAATTGACAAAGCATAACAACAATGAAAGGAAACACATATAAAGGAAATGTATTAAAGGAAAATCTAATCTAACTGGCAATACTACCTTATTACAAAAACCAGAAGACTTATTTATAGTAGGGCTTCAGCCTACTCCCATTGAAATAATTGAAGCAAACCGAAGTGCCATCTAGCGTATGTAATCGACAAACACTTAAATCAAGTATATAAGTTACAACATATAACCCCACCAATGAACTTGGAACTTCCTAAGGTGGCACAAAACTTGGAATCATAAAGAAGAACCATCATACAACCTCAAACTATTTATTCTTAATGTGCCTATCATGTCATGCCTTCTTCTTGGCCTTTTCTGTCTTCTCGAATCCATCATGCAATGGTGTACCTCTCATCCAACTACATTATTTTATCTATATGCTCTTCAAGTGCTTGTTCATCATTTAGTCCACTTGCACGCATGTAATACATGAGGGAGGGTAATATGAATTCCCTTTGGTAAAAAATGGTCTCTTCTCCAAACAACAAATGAAAGGGTGTTGCCTTATTCAACCTCTTTTGTAAGTTGTCTTGTATGCCCAAAGTACAACAAATACTTTATCATCCCAATCCTTTCTTCCAACATCACAAATATTTTTCAATGTATGTCCTAATATCTTGTTGAAAGCCTCAGTAGTTCCATTATCCTATAGGTGATAGGGCATTGTCTTGTGGTGTGCCACCATAAATTCTACCAATAATATCTTGATAGTCTCATTAAGGAAATGAGTACCCCTATCACTTGTCAAACTCAATGGACATCCATACATGCTGATAATATTCTCCCATAAGAACCTTGTTGTTGTTGCTTCTTCATGTAATCCTTTGTAGGCATTGCTTCTTCCCACCTTGTTAGATATTATGTACATGTAATAATATGGCATGACCGATCATGCGATGGGGAAATAGGCCATACAAAGTCAATTGCCAATTTCTTAAAAGGTGATGCACTCACAATAGGACTTAAGAGCATCTCATTCCTTTGCCCAGGATTTCCAAGGCATTGACAATAATCACACACCCTAGCATACTCTTTACAATCATTATATAGTGTTTCCTACCAAAGATGAGATAACAAAATCTTGCGTGCCGTAGTATTACCTACATAATGTCCACTAACAATTCCACCATGAGCTTCCTCCATAATAGCTTTGCTCATGCTCAAGTACACACCAGTGCAAAACCTCATCATGACCTAACTTGTATAAATATCACTGATCAACATATAGGTGTGACACATATGAAAAGTTTTTTCTTTTCTAATCTCTTCATTCCTTCAAGTGCCCCACTAGTACGCAAAAATACAAAAATGTCTTCTAAGTCAGAGGGCACATGGTTCAATCTGAACAATTGTGCATCCGACATTATGTCTTCAATGCTCTGTGCATCCTCTCCTGAATTAATCCTTGACAAATGATCTGGTCCAAAATTGCTCTTTCCTGGCTTTACCACCATGGTAAAGTCAAATTCTGAAATAAGAGAATCCAACAACATATACACCCCTAAAAATTGGCTTATTAACCAAGTACTTAAGTCAATGCAATGTGATATGTATAAATTATAAAAGGAGTTCCTAGCAAGTATTGTCTAAACTTATCCAACGCATAAATCATGGAAAAAGCTTCGCATTCTATAGTTTTATAATTTGCTCAACAGTGTCAACTTCCTACTCACAAAACAAATAGGATGATCAACAATCCCATCACCAGGTTGTGCTAACATTGCACCAATGGCCATGCCAGAGGCATCAACATGTACATGAAATGGTTTATCCTAAGAAGGAAAGTGTCAAAATGGGCACAAAAGTAAGTTTTTCCTTCAATGTCTCAAATGCTATCTATTGCCTCATCCTAATGAAACTTTCCCTTACTCCTCAACAATTATTCTAAGGGCACGGAAATCTTATCATATCCCTTAATGAAATTCCTATAATAACTTGTATGTCCTAAGAATCTGTGCACCTCACTCTGATTGGTAGGATCCTCTAAGCCCAAAATAACTGCAACCTAGCATGATCTACCAACAAGCCTTCTTTACAAATAATGTGTCCCAGTAAAGTTCTAAAGGGTGTAAAAAGATACACTTCTTAATATTCAAGGAGATGATTAACTTCCTACACCTCTCAAACATGAGTCTCAAGTTGTCATAGTGATCCTTTATAAGCCCATATAGTCTAATCATCCAAATAAACTTGGAAAAACTTGTGTATAAAGTCTTTAAATGCTTATACAACAATGTGAAAAAATACAGCAGCATTCTTCAACCCAAAAGGCATAATGTGTATGCAAAACTTCCCCACTCAGTGGTGAAAGTTGTCTTTTCTTGTTCTTCCTTTGTTATGCACACTTGATGATAACTAGAGAATCCATAGTGAAAGAGTAAATCTCACACCCTACAATGCCCTCTAAGATCTCCTTAGTAAAAGGTGTGGGAAAAGGATCTATCACACAAACAACATTCAATTATCTTGTATTCACACATATCCTTATCCTACCATCCTTCTTTATGCTAATCACCATGGACTAACCAATTGATTCCTCAATGGGCTCAATGATTCCAGATTTCAACATCTTATCAATCTCTTATTTTACCTTGACATGAGATTAGGATTCATCATGTAAAACTCTTCTTAACCTGAGCATTGGCACCTTCTTTTAACTTGATCCTCATCTCACCCAAAGAGGGATGCAATCCCTTCAACTCATGATAACCTCATGGAAATAAATCCTAGAAGTCACGCAACAACTCAATAATCTTAGCCACCTCTTGTTCAGACCAATAGTCACCAATAATACCTCTTTAGGTTCGTATCTTATCCCAATGTTGACCTTATTTCATCTTCATAGGCTCATGATAAGCGCATGCCTTCTCATCAACACTATCCAAGACCTCACACGTACCTATAGTGTGGTCAACATCCAAATTCTCAACTTCTTCATCATCAATCATGTAAACCAACTTTACCCTTTTTCTTTTTCTAACCAAAGCGCACCCAAGTTGTTCTTCATATGTCTCCTCTTCATCAAAGCACGCCTCAAGTCTAACTCTCCAAACATATCTAATAGGAGTTCCTCATCCTTTGCACTATCCCCATCATAAGGAACTTTATAATTTGTAATGCTTCATTCACTGAGGTTTAGTAGAAAAATAGTCAAAGGTCTGAATCATACCTAAAGTCATCTCCTGCCAATTAAATTTCTCTTGTTAATTCTGCATGAACATACCATATGCGCGCACAACCACTTAGAGTGGCATAGAAATTATGTACCTAGAATGATGGTGGAAAGGCCTCCTACCCTCCATCTAGAGTCTCTCACACTTTGAACATGGTGCAAAGAAAATCCTTCCCATGAAATTCATAAATATGTGAAGGTACATTGCTCCTAAGAAACCTAGTAGAAAGTGATTCTCACTTCTCGCCACTCAAAAGGTTATCTCTATGTGTAGTCCACCAACACGTAGTTGTTTCCATGTGTAGGGTATAAATCAACATATTTCTTTTGTCACCTTATCCATCCATTGGGCTTCCATGGCTTTTATAAATACATTGGGGTTTCCTTCACCAAAGTGTATCGAGGTACCTGGTTGTGACTCAAATGTCAAAAATGTGTGGCCTGATCACGCATGTAACTATGTTCTTGATCTCTCACCCAACCATTTCATATGTCCATGCACCCAGTTATCACATGAAACACTGGTTGTATCACTCATATAATGAGCATCATCCCACTGAATAATACTTCTTTAGATGGCTCAATAACTTTGGATCTCTGATGGTGCACACATAAATTCTATTAAGATCCTCCTCGCTTAATGGCTCTACATAAGGTGTAGATTTCCCATCTGTCAAAGGAATAATCACATTCTTCTTTTGTTCTCAAAACTGATATAACCTTTATTAAAGTGCATGATCAACATTATTCATTTAACACCAAGGGCACCCAAGAAAGGCTGGAAAACTATCCGCTTTGCAAGCTCAAGACCTCAAAGTCTCCAATAAACTTGGCCCTTTGTATAGTAATAGTGGAATCTTTCAGTACTCCAATAGTGTGGCTCTAGTCCTGTTTTCATATACAACACATTTGAAGATGGTTGTAATGGTGGTCTTCCCATATGATTCCACATGCATCCAAAGTGATTACATTTACTTTTGCACCTGTATCAATCAATATATTACTCAACAACCACCCATCAACAATTGCATTCAAAGTGATCTCTTTATCATATTCAAGACTGTGAGGAGGTAAGTTCACATGCAATATTTGTCTCTCATGCTCAGCTCCAATGCACAATACCTTCTTCCTCAACCATTCCCCTAATAAAGGAATGATATTTTCCTAGTGCAACATCTTACAAACCTCCTTCAAGTCATCAACATCTTTCTGAGGAATCTCAAATTACCTTCACTTTGTAATCCAACTTCCGTGACTACTCCTTTAAGCATTGTATCTCACCCTATAAGTTTCTAATAACCTCCATAGTCTCTTGATATACCTCTTTCTGATGGGTAGGATCTGGATACTTCACATTTATCACCTCTTGTTTTGAATAACAAGTTTTTCGCTTTTTTGAACTTCACGACACACGTGCCGCCTCAAAATTTGTAGTGACTAACATAGGAAACATCTAGGATTAGGCACTAACTTTGGCATCCACTGATATTCACAATGTGCAGTAATCTAACATTCCCATGGCCTTATCATACTTATGTTACTTGCTCATATGCTCATACAAATCTGGGCATTCCTCAAACTTGTGATTCTTTTTCGCACCATGAGAAAATAATGTTCTGAGGGCATTCACACCTATAATGATCAGGGGATCCACATGTAAAATAGGTTTCTCATGGGGGAATTCACCTCTTCCACCACCGTGACCTTGACCTCTGAATCCTCCATGGTAACCTCTACCTCTACCACCTCCATCAAAGTGCCCTTCATTGTGATTATGATTATGATGTTCACCTTGCTTCCTTAGAACCATTTGCAACACTAGTCTGACGTACACTAGTCTCAATAGCCTCATGAATATGATCAATCAACCTATAATTCTCTATATCATGAGTGTGGGACTTACAAATCTTACAAGTAACAAGACATGTTCTTTTCCCGATCACGCGCTACAACAAGGGGAACCTACTTGAATCATGATCCAAGTGATAGATCTCACAATCCAACAACATGGCACACACCGATTTATGAGGGTAGCTATCCTTAGTATGTCCTTCCACCTCACAATCCATACACAAATACCACTGTGTGTCTCATGGCTGAATTAGCTGAAAATTTCTCCAACTTCTTTTCCATAGATGTAATTTGTGCCTCCAAGAATGGGCTAACTCTAGTGTCTATGCTCCCAACTACCTCAAAGCACGTAGAGCTACCTCCAATGCCTCACGTAGATCTATAAAGGTCTTATGAGAGAGTCCCTTCTAAAAGGTGTGATCAGTCCCACCAAAAAACCATTGAGCATGTTGCTAGGGATGTATATCATAAGACAACTTTGATAACAAAGTTTTAAAATGGGCATCATACTCCCTTACACTCTCATCCATGCCATGCTTAATGTCTTTCAACATGTTGATTCTCTTCTGTTCAAACTCAGGTATATGGAACTCAACTAAGAAAGCATCACACAACACATTGTATTCTACATCAAGTCTGTTTGGATCATACTTCCTATACCAACTATGCACACACCCTTGTAAAGTAGTAGCAAACTGACTTGCCTTACACTCAAGAGTTGTGATTCCCTTAGCACACCATAGTATTTCACACATGTGTACATTCTCAACTACATCTTCAATACCTCTATACTCTGGTAGGTGAAGAGACATCTCATAATAAACTTGTTGGGGTTGGTGTGACCATGCCCACCAAGATCGTAACATGTATTACCTCATTATTCTCTCCACCTCCAAATCACCAAATCTACTAGATATTGAGTCCTCCTCATGTTTCTCTTATAAAGGCACCACTAGACTAGGATGATGCACTACCTTATGTTCCAACAATTGTATTAAATTGAACTCCCATGTCTATGAAGTTGTGCTATTTCCATATGTATTACCAATGTTCTATGTGCCCATGCTCTCTGCGGCATGATGATGCGTAAAATATACCACCAATAGGACCACCAAACAAAGAAGACTACATGGCCATATGAGAAACTCATGTATTCAAAGGAAAATGAAAGCTACCTATCGCTACTAAAGCACCTACACTAGCTTGATTCTCAATAACTGTTTTAGAACTGGAACACCAAGCACAAGGGCTAGGTCACCAAGGTGGGATTAAGATGTGCACGCAACTCTTAATCATTCTTCCTCAAATACGCTCTCTCATCAGAAGCCAAGGGGAATTTCTACCACAATTTCCTAAGGATGGGAGAACCAGATGCTCTAGCTCCGTCTTCCACGTGAGCTCCAAATCCTTCCCGAGCCATCTCTCTCCTCAACTCCAAATACTCCTCAATGTCATGTCTCTTCATTAATTCCCTCTCGCACACTTCATTATACTTAAGCTTCCTTTCTTTCTCTTTTCCTTTTTTCTCCAGGTCCACCATCTTTCACCACACCTACTCCTTCCCCCCACGTGTGGTGGAGATTTAGCTAGCCATAGGTCATTCTTCCAAATCTAGAGTTACAATCAAGATCTTAATTGCTAAAGGGATAACATGCAAATAAGATCCTTTGGGTTCATGCAAGAACTAAAACTCAACAACCTCTGGACAAGAATAAGTAGAACAATACTCTAATGTATAACTATGCAAAACACCACTCCACAATGATCTACAACACGTGTCCAAGTCAAATCAACATCATGCAAGAGTCTGGTAATCTTCTTGTGTCCAAACAATTTTTCTATACCTCCAATTTCTCTTCGATGCATATGTTACCAGCCACTCATACAACTCTAGGAAAACAACAAAATAACATCTCATAGAGTTCATGATACAAATGTTCTTCAACCCACACGCGAGCATCAAAATCAGGTCCAATGTTATATCTATGAGCAAACTCTTCCTCTAAATTTTCTACCCAACTCTCAATATTGGCCAAAGTCAACGATACGTCTTCATCATGCAACATCCTTACAATAACTTGAAAAGAGGTCCCGATAATGGAACCAAAATGTAGTCTATTTTCTTACTCAAAACCCTATATGCGCTAGCCCATCACTCAGACAGATCTGAGCACTCACCCAAAGCATGCAAAGGTACTAGGTCCCTCTTTTATGTCAGCTTTTTCAAGGTGTTAACATGATCATAAAATTATTCCATATACATATCAAGTGAATTAAAGGTAAGCACAAAAGAATCAAAACACAAACATAGTGCATAAGTAATCAAACAAGGATCAAGATTAGATTTACCATACAATAACTAGTAACAAAGATGTCAACAATCAATATCCATCCACAAAGATCCATTGTATTAATCCATAGAAAAACCAATAGCTGAATACATCATAATAACCATCACTAAGTCAAGCGTGTAAGTACACCAACAAAATAACATTTTTATATCCAGTCATACATGATCTCTCTAAGCCGTGTAAATCAATACATATATATAGGTAGTGGGGACACACACACACAAGATATTGTAATGTAACGCGAGAATCCATACGACACACACACACACACACACACACACACATAAACACATATTACATTCTGATCTTTTTGATTGATAATTGTGTGGGACTTACCCTTCGTTGACCGCGTCCTATAGGGATCATCGAATCAATAGCAATAAGACCCGTTTGAAGAGGTTCATATACAGAACGTCTTGAAATAATACCTAGAGCGGGAGATTCGATCAATCGAAATTCCTTCACTACTCATGCACTCTCAAAATAGAATAGCTAAGAATAGCCATGCACTACTAAAAGTAACTAGGAAGCATGCAAGCTTCGCCTAATAATAGATTACCTATAAATAACTCTAGTTCTAATCCTATTATTAGCTCAAAATTTGCATGAATCTTGATCTCCTTCTTGTTTCCAAAATAGCTTGGCATGTCTTCCAAGTCTTCTATCAGAGCGTGTTCAACACTCAATCCATCCTTAGCCCATGCATGTAAAACGACTAAGTCCCAAACTCTAACTTTCCCCTCGCATGCCCCGTATCCGTTGATCTTCGCGTGTGCATCTACACGCTCGCTTTCTACATGCCCTTATCTCATGTGCCTCTAGTACTTAGGCATAAATATGTCCAACCAACACTTATCGGAGTTGAGTCTTTCTTAACCATGGTTAGGATGGTATATCCAACATAACTTTCAATAATATGGTCTCGTGGTGTGGGGATATTTAATGTTTAAATTATTATTCCCTTTCGCATGTAAAACAATGGTATGACCATGCTAAACCAAGTCAAAAGAGGGCCAAGACCATGCATGTAATGGATAAAGCCAAACACATAAGTAATAGTTATCTAAAATGGCACATGCCCTCTAAGTAATAGACCTTCAAAGAGTCTTTACAAAATCAAAGTTAGAATATATCCAAAATTAATCTTTCTCCAAGTAAGATAAAGGGCTAATTATACCACTTTTACACAAAAAACCAAAAACAAACTTTGGAGAAAGAATAAAATATGCTTTACCTTATTATCTCCAAAATTACCTTAATTTGTGCTAGATGATTTGTACATTGTGTTTTACTTTTGTAACTAGGTAGTTTGGAGCCAACAACAATTGACCAAAGAGGTGCATGAGTGATGTGGAGTTATTTTAGCCATTGAGATCTATATAACCAATTTTATCCTTCTATTTATTAAAATAATTATATTTTTGTAAGAAGATTAAGGTTGTGCTTGCATGTACTGAGAGATCTATTTTGGATGCATGAGCTATTTTGGAGTGGGAAGTGGGTTTTGTATTTATGTCTTGCTTTTGCAAGAGCAAAGGGGGCTTATTATTTTTTCACACTTGTGATGCAAAAATCATTATACTATTAGACCTTTTGAATAATAAAGACTGTGTTATTCCTCCAATTTCAAGCTTATGCAGTGTGTTACAGCAGGTTAGAAGTGTGTTGCAATGAATATTTCCATTCCTTTGCATGCTAACAATCTCACAACACCTCCACAAGTTGTTTTGACTATTTTGTAAGTCACGTAAGTGTGTTTTCAATACCTTTGTGAGTGCAAGATTTGTTAAATAGTGGTTATAGTGAAATTATCAGTTCTTTTATCATTCATCAAGTGTGTTTTGTGCAAGCTTAAGTCCCAAACAATTTGGTGTATCACCCCTTTTATGTTTTCGTTATTTCTAGTTCATTCCTAACCCTCAACCCAATCAATTTCAGTAGTTTTAGGTGATCCATCAAGGGAACCAACCCTCTGGAGGTTCTCCTCAGTCCGAGGCACCCACAACTCGGAGGAGATCCCATTATACCAATTGAAGTCGAGTTCGATAGCCATATAGATCAAGGTGCAATTTGGACCAATAACAATACCTCAGTACATAAATGCCCATTAGGAATAGGAGTGCTCAAGCGCTACTTTCCCCTCTAGGTGCTTATGTCCTCCTCCCTTTTCTAAATTTTTGGATGTTACATCTTTCATATCCTTTCACTTGTTAATGAAGAAACTTAAGTGAAGGAATCATACACACACACACACACACACACACACACACACACATGTATTATTTAACCTCATTTGAGAAACAAACATCAAGAGGCATAAATATTTACAAGGAGCTAATATTTTCTATCTATTACATCAAGAACTACATACTTCACTGCATAGGAGGGTCTATTTAAATTCCATACCACACATTTTGCATTGGGACAAAGTAGTTATAGCCTAGTTTTCTTCGTGTCACTAGAACTAGGGAATCCTAGCTCAAGGGACACTATTCCAATCACACACACATAAGAACTACATTGATTTTGAAATGTAGTACATCACCTCAATGATAATCACATTTGGGTGACCGTTGAGGTTATTATGACTCAAGCATATGCATATTTTTATTCATCTAATGTACACTTGAGTATTGTGTAGGTAGCTAGGGTTTTTTTATAAGTACACGTGTGACAGTAGTAGAATTCTAATGAACCTTACACAACCTATAATGAACAAAACATGACAGAAGTGACACATGAAGAACTAAAATCACAACTATCCTACAAACACCAACACCAGAATAACATATGCAAACACCCAGTGTCCTTGTCCCATTCTAGGTGCTTTTGTCCATGAGATCCTCACATTTCATAATTAGAAATAGAGCTTACACAAGTCCAAAATATACCTTTCTAGCATGTTCATTAGTCCAGAATCACTCCAAACTTATAGTTACAAGCTAAGTCATCTTTATCTCATATCTTTCACTCTTTCTTATACTTATCTTTAGCTAGATCTTACTTGAATACTATTATATTTATTTGATCAACAATGTCCTTACATAGATTTAAATTTCATTAAATCATTTGGTGAACCGACCTCTTACATGCCCATTGTGGATCTCTTCTTTTATGCCCATTACCCGTAGTGGCCTGCTTTGGATCCCAACCTATATAGAGCTTGCCCCACCCACTTATCATCATTCTTCTACCATGGCTTGACCCCATCAATGACAACATTCTTAGAAATTCTAAGCAGATCCCTCTCCATGACATAAAAGCATCTGATAATGAACATTCCTATGATGAAGACACCAATGTCGATCAAGCCTAATTAGATGCCCTTACCAATTTCTGCTCTATAATGCGTGATAATCTTGACCCATGTTCCACATATCCTAGATGCTCTATTTTCCCAACATGCCCATGATAATGCTACCCATAATAGTATGATTCATACCTTGGCACTCTCTACCACCACTACTTCTTCTATCCCACTTTCTTCCTCTCCTTCTAATATTGGAGTCTCCATCATTCACATGTCTATTCCTACCCCTTCTACTCATTATTCTTCTCCTCTTATTTCACACATTCAACCTAATTCTTCTTAGGAACCCATGTTTTAGAGTCTCTTTATCATGATTTGCAAAGCACAAATTTGTTAGTTGCAACAAGTTACTTCTTCTTCCTCCCCATCCCTTGATTCTTCACTTCTTCTTCATATTCCTCTTACACCCAAGTGTCTTCTTATCACTCCTTGCCAATTTTGTTTCACCAAAGTTTCCTCTATTCGATGGCCATGGAGACCCTCAAGAGCACCTTATATCCTTTCATGTTGCTTGCTTGGACTATGCATGTGATGACACCCTCTTGACCAAGTTGTTTCCTAGGAGCTTACATGATTATGCTTTTTGATGGTTCTATGACTTGCCCTTGCATTCTGTTAAATCATTTACTACTCTTGTTGATTTGTTTTTAGCTCATTTTTCTATGAATATTGGAAAGAAAATCTTATGCACAAATGGATAAAATTAAACAAGGATCTAATGAACATCTTAGTGATTATGTATTGTGTTACAAGAACAATCTTTCTAAAATGAACAATGTATTAGTTGAATCTGAATTGCAAGATATATTTATTCAAAGTCTTTTTCCTCCTTTGCAAGAATGTGTGCTTTTTGATTCATATCATTCCTTTGACCATATATGTCATACCTTGAAGACTCGTGAGACTAAGCTACTTTCTTTGGGTAAACTCAAATATGGTTCTAATACTTCAATCATTCCTCTTCTAAATTTCCAAGCAAGGTTCCCTTTAAACCCAAGTCTAATGATGTTAATCCTACTATCAATGTTATTTCTCAACCTCCTAAGCTTAAACTCCAAGCCCCTTGGTGTACATTTACTCGATTTCCTTATCCTCCCCATATGTTATTGCCCTAACTCATTGAAAGCAATCTAATTTCTCTTCCACCTCCTCTCGAGTATGATCCTAATAGGCCCCATGGAAAGAGTTTTGATGAGCATGCACATTGTGATTACCATAGATGTAATGGCCATTCTACCGAAAAGTGTTTCAAGATTTTCCATTTGATTCAAGATCTCATTGACAATAATGATATCCATTACTTGAATCCACTACTTCCAATTCCAAATCTACCAATGACAATGGAAAGTTAAAAATATTCAATGACCCATTACCTAAGCATGAAAAATCAGCCCCGAGTCATCTTCCAATCATACCTACCACACAAAGTGCCTCCTCCTACTTCTTGGATCATCCCCTGGATTCTTATCAAGTATTCTTGATCTCCCCATCACTGTTATCACTTTCATTGATGTTGATTTTCATGCCTCATTCTCCTCCCATAGATTACATATCGATGCTTATGTTGGGCCCCATGCCATCAAAAATGTTATGGTACATCCTACATTCAAGCACAATGCATGTTCATTATCTTTCTTACATTCAATTGGATTCCTTTATCTCAAATGACACATAGGTCTCCCACTTCTCATGGCCATGTTATTCTACCCATTATTGTTGGGCCTCTTACTATTTATATGCCATTTACTATTGGATATATTATTACACATTGTGACATGGTCTTAGGACTCCCTTGGCTTAGGATTCCAAAAGATGTGCCTTCTATTGTTCACTTATGCCTTAAGTTCATCCATGAGTACCATCTTATTACTATTCAAGGCATTCCACCGTAAACACCTTTATCCTTGGCTCCTCGGCCATCCCATATTCAATTTCTCCTACTCCTAGTGCATCTTCTCCTATTCATGATGGCTCCTTAGCCTTGACACCTCTATGGTATCTGGAGCCCTTTCTCCTCTTATAACACCTTTTACACATCCATCTCATTTTCCTTCACACATGGCTCCTACTCATAGGCCTCAATGCATTTATAGATCACATAGCCCACCTCATAGGGGAAACTCTTCACATAGGTCATATGCTTCACATGCTCCATCTAGACATATTTCATGCTCTCTTTCTCCACATGTTTGGTCTAGACCTATTCCATATACTTGGCCTCATGCACTCTCTCATGACCATCGAGTCTTAGATCATGTTCACATGCATGGTTATTTTACATCAGCTTGATGTGGGCCCTTCCTAGTACTATCATTCATAGATCATTTGGAATTCACACTTGGGGCATCCTAATTCCCCACACCACCCGATGACACACTCTTGTTCTTGGTTCATACTTGACTATTGTTGAGGGCATCCTACCTACATGAACACTCACACACACACACACACACACACTAGGGGCATCCTTATTCCTCCCTTCTAGTTATTCTCTTTTAATTAAAAATCCAAAAACATGTTTGATTAGATCTTGATTGGATGTAATCTTTCTTCCTTATACTACTTTATGTCACACATTTACTTATCATGTTACTATGGTTTCATAGTATGTTTTATCATTTTTCATACACACATGCATGCATTCACATGGTATCTTGAGGTGAATGCATGTCACTTACATGTTGTTACATGATGTATGATGTTTGGCCTTGTCCATTATCAGTCCCATTGAGGCTCCGGGGCATCTACCTTTTCCCACTTATTATAGGTTCTATCATTGCAATATTTCACATTTTCATTCCTATATTCAGATATTACATTATGGCATACTATTTATCTTTCCTAACATGCTTAATGGGTGCTTTCATGTGTAGCATTTTCTTACATGACTCCTTCAATCATGGTTGTATGATTTACTTATATTTGTTTTTTCTTACTATTGTTTGTGGGCTATGCCCTATGTTTTCTTGTTTCCTTGTTTCACAAGCCTTGATGGCTTTGATTATCTTGTGACATCCTGAGTGGTGTCCCATGTATGCAACCAACTCCTGTTGTGTCCTTTTTTTTTTTTTCTATATGCTTTTACTAGTTGTTATTTCTGTGTGCATTGTTTGTTTATCACTAACACTTGTATGCTAGCATTTTCCAATTATTTTTCTTGTGCCATGGTAACTACCATGTGTAATCCTATTCCCCTACATAGAATCCCTATATCAATATGCATATTAGTTTCATCCTTCCTCATTTGGGATTCCATTTTCATTTTTTCATCTCACACACCCCAAATGAGTGGGGAAAACATCGGGTGAACCTTTTCACCCTCTCAATAGTTATATAGTTAAAATTAAAGAAATCATAATCAACATGATCAAAGAATAAATCATTAAATAGGACCAAAAATAGACTTGGCCACAAAACTCATCCTGGATAGAACCACCTAGTACATACATGAATGATGGATGCTAGTGTCCCACCTAGGTGCTCCTATCCTAGGGAAAAAACATTTGCATAAGTAGTTTTAATAGTTGCACAATCATAGTCTTCTCTAGTTTCAATAGTTACACACTTAGTTTCATATACAAAATTACTAACAAGAACTAAAGTAAGTGGCATGTCACAAAGCACTAACTCATGAACTAAAGAAGAATAAATAAGGAACAAATAAGGAAGTGACACCTAGGGCATATGTAGGAAAATGATATGCCTAGAATAATGTGTCACTCAAGGAAAGATTAAATTGGGTTTGTGATCATCTACAAGTGGCACTTATCCATGGGGAAGCGTTAATGGTTAGAGGGAAAATCCTATGAGCTCTCCCAATACACTTTCCCTTAGTGGAATAAGATGCCTAAATCTAAAGTTTAGTGTCGGGACACTCAAATCCCTAGTTTTGGAAATAGGATGCCCAAATCCTTCATATTATTCTAACTAGCTCCTAAGAAACAAGTCTACAAGTAGGAACAAATTTCTACCCCTTTCTCTTTCAACATTTCAGGTGTACTCTAACCCTTTGTTTAGATTTTTCCAATACATTTCCAATTTTACATATTTTCAAGTTAAAGTTCAATTGCATTTACCTAGAGCATTGACTACACTTGTTTTCTTTTTGCAAGTCCTATCTTATCCCAATGAAGGCAAAACACACAAGAAACCATGAAAAAATTTCAAGCACATCTCTCGTAAAAGATGATATTCTAAGGAACTACATGCACACATCATTATCACTCCATGCACGTAAAGGTCACCCATATGATCCTTATCCTTCCTTCCCTTATAGAATTCCATGGTACACATTTTGCACTATTCCATTTAACACACTATAACACTCATTTACGACATGCTCTTTGGGCACAATCTTCTTTCAACTCCCCAAGGTACACTTTTATTTTCTACTTTATGCTACCAAATCCTTATTCACCAACATAAAGTGGGGAAAATGTAGTCACTAAATCACACACTTATTATGTACATCTAGCCTCTAAATACTTCATTTATATGCATGATTCCTAAGCAAGAGAACTAGTCATTAAAAATACTTGTTTTGCTTTGACATTACTTTTATATTTCTTATCTTTATTGCTTATTTTTTTTTGGATTTACACCTTATAGTTTTGCATACTAGCTGACATCTTTCTCAGCTTTGATTTCATTATTTTACCTTTTGAGCACCTTGTACAAAACCACCCATTAGGGACAGGAGTGCCTGAGTGCTACTGTCCCCTCTGGGTGCTTTTTTCCTCTTTCTCTCTTTTTATAAATTTTTCAAATGTTATATCTTTCATATATTTGTTTACCCTAGGTCAGCCTTTCACTTGTTAATGATGAAACTTAAGTGAAGGAATATATATATATACATGTATTATTTAACCTCATTGAGGGAAAACATTCAAGAGGCATATACATCTACAAGGAGCTAATATTTTCTATCTATTACATCAAGGACTGCATTTTGGGACTACATACTTCACTGCATAGGAGGGTCTATTTTGAATTCTATACCACACATTTTACATTGGGACAAAGTAGTTGTAGCTCATTATTCTTTATGGCATTGACACTAAGGCATCCTAACTTAAGGGCATTATTCCAATCACACACACATAATAACTACATTGAGTCTAAAATGTAGTGTAATGCTCAGTGCCGATCACATCATGCCGAGGTTAGTACGACTCAAGCATATGAAATTTTTTATTCATATAATGTGTGCTTGAGTATTTTACAAAGTTGTAAGGTTTCTTTTCAGAGGTACAAGTGTGATAGAGCGAAGTGCAACGAGCCTAACGTGACCTACAACAAACTAAAGGCTATAAGCAAAATGTGACACAAGAAGAACTAGAATATCCTTGAGATTTTCACATTCTAGAATTAGAAAATCATACATTGTCCAAAATACTTTCTAGCCTATTCATCACCAAAATAAATCTAGACCTACAAGACAAGTTGAGTCATCTTTATCTCATATCTTTCACTCTTTTTATACTTCTATAGTGAGATAGTACTTGAATATTTTAATATTTATCGATCAACAATGTCCTTACATAGATTTAAATTTCATTAAATCGGATTCTAGAGAGGATGTGGATGAGCCCCGTGAGAGGAGCTTACAAATAACTAACTTTGATATAAGCATTAGTTTATTTCTAGAAGCCTCATTATCTATTCATGGATTTACAACTCCAAAAGTTGACTATCTAGAATTCTCAAGAGACACGTAAGGGGATTTAGTGTAAAAAGTGTGAGGCCGAGGGGCATATGAGACAAAAAATTCTCAATGAAGATTTTGTGAGAACTGGATGATGATATTTATCTACTATCCCATAAGAGCAACACTTGTCCAAAGGTGCATAAGGTAAATTAGGTTGAGGTCTTGTGTTAGTGGAATATTTATGGTGCAAATCCTTAGTCATAACAAATTCTTGGTTGATTAGAGATATGAAGGATTTAGATGACTTTTCATAATAGAATCAAGGTCACAAGTTTGGCACCAAGATATTTCATGGAAGGAAGGAAAATCCTTGGGAATGGAGATCAAACATGGGGAATTGCTTCAAGTGCAGAGGTTATTGACCATTATTGCATACAATTATTAAAATTCCCTACTTGTGAGTTTTGGATCTTACATTTGGTCAAAGTCTTGCAGCAGAGAGCCGATCGAATACAATATAAAAGTAATATATTCAAAATACATTTAGAAAACATTACATATAGGATTTAGCCATAGGACTATAAAACCAACTTCCTACAAACTTGGAAGTCATACTACCAAATAACTGAGACTTATGGGTACAACAACATAACCAAGCTAACTAATTGTTAACAATAAATCATGTGAGCAATAATAATATTCCTAACATTTCCCCCTAGTGTGAACATGAGAGAAAAACAATTACACTTCCTTTGAATTTGTCGCCGTGCGTGCTCATGATCTTGGCTCACCGATGGTTTACAAAGGCTTGACCAACAACCTCGTGTATGAACTCCTAGAGAAAATTGGTTGTCCACCAAAAAGGAACCCTGTTCTGTGAACCCCTATTCATGAACCCTTGTTTATCCTTTCAAGAATCATGATCTGCTTTTTCCTTGTGCTTTCATCTTTCCACTATATTTTCACATCAGAAAGTACATCATTTTATTACAAAGAACATACTCTGAATATGAACAATGACATTGGTTGATTAAAATAAAATAATTGAAACAAATAATACAACCTCATTTTGGGCCTCTGTGATGACTTCTTCGGCGAGAGGACGCGCTTAATCCTCCATCCTCTTGGCCTCCATCCTCCTGGAACGCATCGCTAACTGTGGAATGCGAACATGAAGCACATTTGTTTCCACAAGGAGCTTATTTTTTTCTTCCTCCATGCAATGTGAAACACTTTTTTTTTTTGGATGTGGGTGATACCGAAAAATTCATCTGTAAGGCAAATTTTTTTTGTTTTATTAATTTTAGGACTTTAATAACTACGAAAAGAATTTTTATGACACTCAACTTGACTATTACGACATGACATATAATAATCTTGAAACCCTTACCAATGACTTCAACTATATTTTTGAAATGACTTTGACAAGACACAATCAACATACAATGACAAATTTTGACAAGGACTTGACATATAATTACAATGATATAACAATTTTGATTTTATCGATAAAACTATTGACTTTTTATTTTACTTGAATTTCAACTTACAATTCACGCTTGATCGACTATCAAATACACAATGAATTACAAAACGACAATGACGATAATCAACTTTTGGACAAAGAAAGAAATATTTAATTACTTACTAGACCCTTTTAAAAATTTTTAAAAAAAATCATCGTGACATCGTGATAATAACAAAAGGACTTTTGACATTAGTATTTTCAAATATCCTATGACTAATAACAATTAATGGAGACTTACCAAAAATGACACGTGCTCAAATATGTGTTTAACAGTACTCAATGTTGTTATCCACACATACACATAGCAAGTTACGCGGGGACGCGTCCCCCTCTTCTACATTCCTAGGACGCCCTAACACGCCTAGTGCGGGACGTGGGGAAATTTCCCCACGTTTCCTTTTCTGGCGGGAGTGGGCGAAACGCCCTGGGGACGGCTGAGGAAGGTGGAAAACGTCCGGGATGTTGGGACGGCCGAGGGATGGCGGGGGCGTCTGGGCTTGCCAGGAACTGGCTCCGGGACGGGCGTCGGAGCGCCCCCGCCGTCCCCCGCGTTCTCGCGCACTTTTTAAAAAAAAACATACTTTTTAGACATTTAAACACTTTTTTTTTTTATTGTATATTTCTAATAACATAAAAGTGACATCCCTAACCTAACCCTAACCCTAAAAGTGCTATTTTATGTTATAAATTAACAATATGGGCTCATTTCATATTCACACCAAGCAAGAGCAAGAGCAAGAGTGAGAGCAAGAGCAAGAGCAAGAAGAAGAGCAAGAGTGAGAGCAAGGGCAAGAGGAAGAGCAAGAGGAAGAGCAAGAGCAAGAGCAAGAGCAAGAGCAAGAGGGAGCAAGAGGTATTTATAATTTTATTTGCTTACAATACATGTTAAAGTTTTTTTTTTTTAAATTTAGAATCTAGATTATATTTGCATTTGTTAGGGGCTGTTTTTTAGCATTTGCATCTACATTCACAATGTAATCATGCATATGCCAATGCCATATAGTTTGTAGGATTTTTAAAAATGCATATTGCAATTGCATAGGGTTTGGTTATACAAACTACAATGTAAATGGTTACATTTTTTTTTTTAATTACATTTTTATTTCTAGTTTAAAATTTAGATTTTTTGCATTTTTTAGGGGTTGTTTTTTAGCATTTGCATCTACATTCATAATGCAATCATGCATCTAGTTTGTGGGATTTAAAAAAATGCATCTTGCATAAGCCCTAGAGGCTAGGGTTTGGTTGTAAAATTTTAAATTTTAAATTTTAAATGGCTGCGTTTTTTTTAAAATTAATTCATTACATAATCAATCAATCATATAGTTATGGTTGTTTTTAATTCATTGCAGCAATCATCACCATGAGTTCTTCTCTTTCGAGGCCAGTATGAGTATGAATCAGAGCATGAATCAGAGCAGGAGAGGGTTGAACGGGAAGTTGAGATAGGTGGCCGTGGAAGAGTTGGTGATGCCACAATGGGGGAGAGTGAAGAAGGGGCACAAAATGTAGTGGCGGCGGCATGGTGGTAGTTCGGTGGTAGTCTACCAATTGCCCATCTCAAATGTTGTCCAAATTTGCCATTGGACCATTTGATAAGAAAAAGCCATTGCAACAATTTGCCCAAATAATTGATAACCCCAAGTCGGAGGGGGAGCAAAGTATGGAAGTGCAACATATGTGCACTTGACTGGCATGGTAGTATCACTAGGACAATGCACACTTGTTGCATCTTACGGGAAGGGGGTTGGCACTTGTAAGGGTCTTTCACTAGAGCAGAAGAGCTGAGATGGTGAGAATCTTCCATGGAAATACCACGGGCAATGTGCCGGAAGTTCGTGGTTCTACGGCTACTACTCCATTGAGCACTCATAGGTGGCAAACTTCCTAATCGGTTCTAGTTTTGAAGTGTCGAAGTGGAAAGCAGAGAGGAAGAGAAAGGCCGTGGGGGCAGCCCCAAATTCAGATTATTGACATGTTTGATTCAAAGGCAAGGAAGAGGAGATGATGCTATTGGGAAATTTTTCTATCTTTCTTTGGGATTCCATTTAATCTTTGCTCGCTCTCCTTATTACAAGGAGGCTATGGCTAAGGTTGAAAGAGGACAAGTTATGTGCCTCCTGGAGACACAAAACTCGGGACAACAATCTTGGATAGAAACTATTCCAAGGTTAATGTATTGATGGAGGAGATGAAGGTGACATGGGTGTCACATGGATGTAGCATTATCATGGACGGATATTAGACACCGTCCTCTCATCAATATCATTGTCTCTTGCGAAAAAATGGACCGTACTTCTTGAGAGCAATTGATTGTTTTGGGAAGCGAAAAGATGAGTTTGATTTCAGATTTTGAAGGATGCCATTGAGGAGGTTGGACCTTCAATGTTGTGCGAGTTATCACGAGATGCGGCTTATGTGTGCAGAGCGGCGACGAAGCTAGTGGAGCGGGAATATAGGCATATTTATTGACTCCAAATTGTGTGATGCATGCCATGAACAATGCTTGAAAGACATAGGGAAGATTCGGTGGGTTAATCGATAGTATGATGAGAGATGTTTGAAGTTCATATGCAATCACCACACATCATTGGCACTTTTTGAAATTTTTGAAGAAGGAATTTTGAAACCAATTGACACCGCTTTGCATCCTATTTTATTTTGTTGGAGAGGATGTCCGAGTTGCGGGAGCCCTGCAAATTATGATTATGACACGAGGATTGGACTAGGTGGCGTGAGTCAGACGGAAGGAAAGAGTGAAGGAAGTGGTGTTGCGGGAAACATTTTGGGTTGATATGAAATACATCATATCAATTATAGCTCCAGTTTTTAGTGTCATCAAATATGGGGATTCTAACAGCCCCAATCTTGGTGAGATCTACGAGTGCATTGATAGCATGCTTGGGCAAATGAAGGCAGCTATTCGGGTGAGGGACCCCACTTTGGAGTTCTATAATGAACATATACTGACCCATTAAAGGAGATGGGAGAAGTTGAACACTCCTCTTCAGTATTGCGTATGCATTAAATCCCAAATGGTATGTGCGAGAGGCTAGGCGAGTTGTCCCATTGGATGATGATGAGGTGAAGAAGGGCCTTATGAAGGCTTTTAAAAAAATGTACACTCCACAAGAGGCTTCTGAGATCGAATGGGTGTTTGAACTCGATGGGTACAAAACATCAAGAAAAGGCAGACAGGGTAGCATTAGCACGGGAGAAACCGGTGAGTTCAGTACACATGGTGGCATTTGAACACATGGGCTTCAGGATTGCTGCGACCACTTGCCATTCGCCTCCTTTCCCAGTTTCTAGCTCCTCTGCCTCACGAGAGGAATTGGTCTACGTATGGTTGGATACACTCTGTTAAGAGGAATAGGCTTACCTCTGCGAGAGTGAGAAGCTTGTTGTACATAGTGCTTTGCCTTATAGATCATGCAAGACACTGAGTACAAACAAGAGACTCCGGCATTACGGTGGGATGTAGATCCCGAGGAGCCGGCGAGTTGAAGAGGACAATTTTGCGGCGAGGATTGATTGGGCTTACCTTTGAGGCGAGGATACTAGTGGCGAGGAGGAGTTCATGGATATTGCTTGAGATGGAGATTCGATTTTTAGGTGATACTTGTAGTTGTCCTCTTTTTTTGTAATATTGACAATAGACAATTGTTGGTGTATTTGGCTATGAGATTAATGATATGAATATTAGCTATTGTCACTTGATCAATCGTATTTTAGAATGGTTATATGAATATTTCAAATTTCAGCTTGTCTCATTTCAAGAATCAAAATTCAAATATGTATTATGAATTTTCAATTTATCAGACATTAAGCTCATGTTTAACAATTGATATTAGACTTTAAAGTTTATAGTGTATTTATGTTTATGATGTTTCACCTTATTTAAATCTCAAATGGTTTTATTCACTTATTTATATAATAGTCACTATATCTTTTATTTTAAATATTGATATTAACTCAGCCGTCCCCCGCCGTCCCCCGCCGTCCCCAAAATTTAGAAAATTGTGACACATAGTGACATTTCAAGTTCAGAATACATGAACTGGTGTATCAAGTTGATTTTTCAAATGGGCGGTGGAGAAAGAGTCCAAAGCTGAGAATTGTAACTTCACATTATCCACGGATCAGAAAATTTTCACTATAGCACATTGGCGTGGTGCATGTGTAAGATAAGTAGTGTTGTATATATGCAACACACAGAATGATGGTAGTGCCAATATTAATCCTCCACGCTTTTTGTTGGCTTCAATCAGAGAATCTACATGCATAAATACATGTAAATGCCGATAGAACTCAAAAATTGGATCGACAATGAATAGAAGAATCCCATAGACTGCAGAAAAATATTGTGTAGCTCTTCAAGCTGAGACGCCCCTTGAAGTCCGTGAATGCTTCAAAACTATTGGACTTCTCAATGATTGACGAAATTCAAATCTGTCATAGTGTTGGCATGTCTACAGGTGCACAGGATGAAGCTTAGAAGATAGAAACTTATTCTTTTACCGCAAAAGATGAATTTGAAATAGCTAAGCCGTTAATATCCAAGCTTTTTAGACATGTTGGAGCAGATAGAATGCCACAACAGAGATCACAAATCTATTCTACCAGACTGCAAGCTATGTTCTACCTAAGCATCGTTTGCATTCCACAAATCATAGACTGGTTTTACTGATCTGAAATTCACAGGCCTTCTTGGTAGTTGTTCCTCCTCTAATCAAATAAGATGCTCACACCAAAAAAATAACAAAACTCATATTACATATCACACACTCTCATCAATTGGGGAAACAAGAAAAATAACAGAGCTGCAGATGGGAATATTATTTGTGAGGGGCGTCCAAACAAATGATGTCAACTGTGAGCTTCGAACATTGTGCCGGTGTCATCTGCTACTGAAAGGGCACTGGATCACCTTCTCACCCTCCAAATTCTGCTATTACTCCTTACGTATACAATTCTTCAATCGAACCACGAAATCACCGTTCTACGTCAACAAAATAAAAATCCCGAAAACAACTCAAATCGCCAAAGAAAAACAACCTAAACGCCGTCTGATTTGAATTTCTTTTCATTTCTCACGACAGAGGCACTCCCTTCACACCACGTCTGATCCATGATGCAACGGTGAACAATATCACTACACAGCTATACAGAAAATAAATGCGACCAAATTAATTCCCAAATGACTCTCATGATAACAAATTCGCTCTGATACCAAATCTTAAATTTGGTCAGAGTCTATACAGCAGAGAGTCGATCGAACACAATATAAAAGTAATATATTCAAAATACATTTAGAAAACATTACATAGGCTATTATATAGCCATAGGAATATAAAACCAACTTCCTACAAACTCGGAATTCATACTGCCAAATAACCAAGCTAACTAATCGTTAACTAATCATGCGAGCAATAATAATATTCCTAACAGTGGAGAAGAAGATAAGATAAAAGATTGCCTAAAGTTAAGAAAGAGGTTATTACAAAGTGGTCCCTCATCGAAAATAGTTGGGATGATCGACTATTAATTCAAAACAATTTTACATGCCTCACACACAAGGAAATAGGGTTATGTTTTAACTTTGACAACAAATTTAGTTAAGAATATAAATTTGACCAAAAAAAGTTGTTCTATATTGAGGGTATCTATGAAGAAGAAGATAATGAATGAAAAATAATAGATATAATTTAGGAGTTCCGGTTAGGAGGACACAACCATCTTTTTCCATTTGCTTTAGGTGTTAGCATCCCATTAACTCTCAAAGTAATGGGTTGCTTTTAAAAAACGTGACTAGAAGGTACTCACAATTTCATTGATGATAAGTTGGCCTCTTATTTGAATTTATTTGTTTATCCAACATAAAAAATTAGGTCATGGTAATACATAGGGTAAACGTTATGTGTTCAATAAA
Source organism: Taxus wallichiana var. yunnanensis (assembly GCA_018340775.1). Lineage (NCBI taxonomy): Eukaryota > Viridiplantae > Streptophyta > Pinopsida > Cupressales > Taxaceae > Taxus > Taxus wallichiana. Next base: position 221,801,918 of record CM031237.1, read on the forward strand.
AATCCATAATCTTAAACTCACTATGGGGGACTAATTATTGAATATCCCTATGTTTTCTATTCACATGAGAGGAGATGACATTGTATTGGTAATTTAATGGCTTCAAAATATTCAACATGATCAAGATGAACATTTAGAAATTGATTATGCATTTTTATAAGCAAGGAAAGAGACTCTAGTTAAGAGGGTTATGTACAAAGTCACCGTTGACACCAAAAATTACACCCTATGAATAAACATGCATGAAAATCAGAATTTTTGGGCAACATGGGACTATCTCCAAAAGTGGGACTTACGGCTTGAGACAAATGGCCAGAGAAGGTCGACTTCCTCTATTTCATGGATAAGGAGAATCTGCAGAGCATAACCACGATCTAATGCTTACACTACTCCTAAACTAAGAGAGAGAGAGAGAGAGAGAGAGAGAGAGAGAGAGAGAGAGTAAATCCTAAGCTAAAAGGGAAGTGATAGCACTAGAAAGAAGGTGGAAATATTCTAATTCTAAGTGACACAGATGCAAGTTCATAGAAAATGGGACCATGAAGATGCACATAATTCTAATGCAAAAAAGAGAAAAAATACAAAACATGCAAGAGGGCAAGAGAGATTCACACCAAATAAAAATTATTTGAAGGAAACAGAGGAACCAAACTTGCATTAATTGATCATTTTTCGTTTACATACAAAGTCGAGGTAAGAAAATCTCCAATCGCAAATTAGTGCAGAGGTTAGAAGCATAAATTTTGAGTTTTCAAAGAAAATCCCGAAGAATGATAAGGAATAAAATGGGAGAAGAACCATTACAATGTGCACAAGCACTTATATTTATACAACTCATGAAAGGGGGAAAGAGAAAGAAAAGAAAGAAGAAAGGACCACCATGCTAGAGTGATGATCTCCTAAAAATGTGTTGGATAAGCATGGGCATCATGATTCCTTGCAAAGTTAACTTGTAGAACAAACATGGGGGCCATTAGAGGAAAGATAACAACCATAACATGGTACCTTTATTCTATTGCACACCATCAAACCATGTAGAAATACGTCATACTTCATTAAATTTTGGTGGTTGGGGTGGTTGGTCGTGTAGTTTAGAAACAAGTGCGGCTTTGAGACCTTTCGTGGAAGTATAATGTTTTGATGGTTTCCCATGGATTTACATTGAATTTCCATATTTCTTTAATGATGAGCGGAGCCTCCTTTATTTGGCGATGTTTGAGTGTTTCTACATTCCACTATCGGATGTTCCTTGATACCACGGAGGTCTTCCTCTCTTTCCGTGTGGAACCATACCCATGGCTATGTTCCTTTGTTCTGCGACATTAACAACCCACAAAACACTATGATTTAGGAAACCCACATAATACTAGGATAGCGTTTTGATTTCGACCTTATCCATTTCAACTTTACTTTTTCTTATTGCGTGGGTTTTAAAATATTCATGCACTCTGACCTCTAACATGGAAGGCCTTGCCAAACTCCACAGATTTACTGTCTTTTGAGTCGAGTGTTCCCATGTCGAGAAGTGCTAACGCTTTCTCACTTGCCTTTGCTTTATGGATTATGCCCTTAACTTAGAGTCTCTAATTTCCACACAAACATGTGATCCGTAGTGCTCGACTTGCTCTTGAACCGATAGTAGTGATTTCCTTAGTACTATGAAGATCTAACAGACCTTCGTGAAACACTATCTCCATAAAAAATTGCCTAAGTCCCGAACTAATCATTTCTTTGTTCCACGGGTTAGAAGAACCTGTGTAACACTACATTTTCACACTCCACATAAGACTAACTTAGTTTCCCGCAGATTTTCCTAAGAAAAAATGTGACTAAGTCCATCTTATGTGATTTGTTAAAAATTTCATGGGGGGAAATCTTGGACAAAAGTCACCATATATGGTAAGCTATCATCATATTCAAATGATTTTCAAAAACGGATCAATAGACTTTATGACACAATTGTATTTAAGGGGATACAAGTTATCAACAATGAAATTACCACCAAACCATTGGAAAGGGAGAAAAATTACTCAATAGTGGTTGATGATATGTTAAGGAAGAAACTTCCTATAAGAGACACTTCTTCCAAAGGTCTCTATCTATGGAATTTTATGGTTACTAGTTGTTATCCATCACCTCCTCCTTAGATATACAACTACAAAATTGAACAATTTAGGAACACACTCAACACCAACAAAAGTCTCCTTTATCAACAAAAATAGACCCAATATTTCATGTTTTTACTTTTGGTTAGAAGATCCCCATCCAAAAATATTCTCCTGCGCTTAATGAATAAGGAAAAATCATCTTGGAACAAGAGGGAATTGTCCAAACTTGACTCGAGATGATACAAAAGAGGGTAATCGTATACTATCATATCCTGTGGAATAACACACAGAGAGAGTATGCAACATAAGAGGATAAATATTTCATACAAAAAGTGTCCATAAATGATGATCATTGAGGACAAAACTTATTTGAAGGGAGAGTATGTTTCACCGTTAACTTATAATTTTTATTAGGATATGTGTGGCTGACTTATAACTAAGACTACCTTTTACCATATCATACCATAATTTTATATATCTTCGTATTGTTAGTAGGTTCAACATATGGGCTAGCCATAGTCTAAATAGGGTATGTACAAGAGATGGTGGTTGGCACTTGAACATCATATTTTGTATTCTAATATTATAACAAGTTTGTGGAGGTTTCCCCCTCAAAGTGAATTAGTCATATATTTCCAATAATCAACTCATATTTCCATCATTATTTGTCCTATTGTTGTTATTCTACTTGTGTATCAAAGTAAATTTAGTATGCAAAGGATGAAATTCCCTCATGTGGGAAATATATAAGTAATGTAATACAAATACACATGTCATTTTTGTTATGTGATATGTGATATGGATAGTGAAAATTCACATAAGGAAATAAAAGGATTCATGTAATACGAAGTATGTTAAATAAGAGACTCTTAGACATGTGTTGGAACAAGATGGATATCATATCTAATGTACGAAATATGAAAACATGAGCAAGGAGGAAAAGGAAATATTAGAAGGAAAACACATTGAGATAACAATAAAAAATAAATTCCCAAAGAATGAAATAGTCAATGATAATTAAATGACAAAAATAGAAAGTAATAACAAGAGCCAAATAGAAAAATATATCTATGCAATCAACTCAAACAAAGTAATGAAAATGACCAATCATTAATAGAAATATGTACAATCATGAAATAAACAAAAATTGACTTGCATGAGCCCTCTTGACCCACTCCACAAATGGTTGTACAAATCCCCACACCTCCACAATAACATATGAACCAATTGATATTCCATGCATTATGCATTCTAAAAAAATAATTATATAATCCACCAAGAGGAAAATGAGTAAAAATACCATGGATGTAATTACATTACCAACCTTGTTTTTATCAAATCCACCACAACATGAGAGAATTTTGGATGCTTTGAGTTTGAATTAAATGTCATGTCTTCATGGGAACATCACTTTTGAAATGGGAATATTCCTCCCATGAAACTATCTCTCTCTGCCCATATGAAGAAACATGTTTCCTTGTTGTTATTGATAAGATTGGATACCTATACCCAATACAAAACAAAATGCAAATTAAAGAGATAAAAGCCATAAAAGTAATCAATAAGAAAAGATTAGAAAATGAAAATTAAATCAAATATATATAAGCCATAAATGGAATCAATAATGAAAGGTGTGGCTTTTCCTCCCCCATGAAAGGGACTAGGTCTCTAATATCTAAGTGACTACCCACTAGTTATCTAGTGCATTTGCATGAAGCTGACTATTTGAGCATATACTTCTTCAAAGTGGTTTTACATCATCACCATTAAAGAAATTCCATAGAAAATATCAATTGATTTGGTTTATCTATAAACTTGGCGTCCATATCATGACTCTTCATAAACAACACAATATAAACAACCTAAATTCTATTTTTCTATTCTATATCAGAAGTTCTACATTGTCCCTCTTGTAAAATTTAAAAATAATTATAAGCCTACCCTTCCTAAACATCAAAGGGTTTAGTCTCATAAACCTCAAATGGTTTACAAATCTGTCAAAATAATGAAAGAAAACACCTTGTACTTAAAATCTAAAGATTGGAAGAAGAATAATTACTTGGCTCAAAAAATAATGCACACTCAATCTAAGAAGTCCTTAATGTCCCTTTTGAAAGCATATTTAGAATCTTTTTCTCAACCATTAATATATATAAAATATCCAAATCTAATGCGAGAGACTAGTCTACATATCAAGAATTTTCGTTGAATGTCAAAAAGGTGTACATATTAGAGACTCGATCATGGAAATTGGGAAAACCCTTGTTTCAAAAAGCATTATAACCATGTTTCAAGTAGTTTTGGAATGATTTTCAACATGAGTATGATAAAATGGCAACACCAAATGATGACTTCAAACAAAGTTAATGAAAAAAGTAGTGTATACCTTTTTAATATTTGAATTGATATTTGATAATATAGATTGAATGAAATTGGAAGGGTTTTTTGATGAATTCTTTACTAATGCATTAAAAATAGTTGTCGTGAGGGTTCAACATAATAATGGCGGTTTCCTAATATTGAATTAACATAGACTAGAATCATGACACATTTCATTTCTTCATGCATTTTGATGACTGTCAACACTTTGTAAGGAAAATGCGAATGTTGTCTTGGAAAGTATATTTATAATCAACATGATAGTTTGGATCATTGAAATTATGAAACTCAAAAAAATCTCCCAAAGTTCATCTTCCTTATTCCATTACCCTAATTTAAAATTGGTCTCCAACTAAATGTATACAATCTTTTTAGTGAATTAAACCTTGAAACTTGTGAACACCAAGAGATATCTTAATAAACTTAGCTAAAAATACAAAAATTAAGAGAGAATGAAATAGATAAACTAGCTTAGAGTGGATATATTGCACCTTACTATAAGTTGACTATCCACCGTCATCAAAACTATAAGGATTTCAATCTATAAATGGAATTTTAGGAGATTCAAACCAAATAAATTAGCTACGACACAAGAAGGGTGGAAGGTTTGTCCCTTGTAGACTATGGTAAAATATTATATTAATTACGTTGAAGCCATTTTTCCTATTAGAAGAGAGCTTGCAAAATATGCCACAACATAGTCATTAGATGATTTTGAATTATTTGGTCGTTGAAGCATAGATAATTTAGAACCCTCCACATGGTTGTTTATATAAGAAACTAATAAACATGATGGAAGCTTAGGCCTCAAATTTGTGGAGGGATGTGACTCAAATGAGATAGGTACTGATGGTGGTAATGGTTTGAAAGATGTTCCAAAGGAGGATGGGGATGTATGAGGAGTGTGAGAAGTAAAAGACATGTGTGGAGGAATAAAAGAGTGATTACTCTTAGACATACCATGGGCACTAGTATTCATGTGGGAAGTGTGTGAGAAAGCATGTATCTTTAGAAGACCTAGAGAAAACCTTGTGAGGGGAGGAATGTTGGGAACCATTGCGTGAAGTGAAGACCTATTAGAAGACCTAGGGGAGTGAGAGCCGAGGAAGCAATTTTGTGCAAATGAAGGCCTAACAAGATACCTAGGAGAGCTAGATCCATGAGAGGAAGTGTGTGCAACCAAAGTCCTATTGGGAGACCTAAGAGATATATCGATAAGAGGTGTGGGTGGTAGCTGCTACAAACCTAGGAGTGTTGGCATGGTGTCCTAATAGGTGTTGTTATTGATGTAAAACCAAATTAATGACAAAGAAAATGTTGAATTATGGTCTTAGGATGATGTATATGATGCTAACATATTGTTTTAGATGTGTTTGAGCTAATACATTAGGATTTAGTAAGGATAACTTTGCTCAGCAATCCTATACAGTGCCTAGGAGATGAAACATGACAATATGAGATTCTTGGATGCTTGGGAATCATGTTGACATGATGTATATAATGTTTTCAGGTGCTTGGGCACTCACAATGCAGTGGCATAGTGCGATTACTGGTGGTTCACCATGTTATAGGTGCTCATTGGGAGCGGTATACAACTTGGAGGTGTGACAATGTGTTTTGGAATCGTATGAGCTCATGGAAACTTGTATCTAGGTATATCATGGAATATTAGGTATTTTTGGTCATTTTCAAACGTTCTATGATCAGTTATTGCATTATTTCAGTTGAACCTAGCTTCTTGATGAGGATCTAACATGCGCAAACAAAGGTAAGTATTAGTATTTGGAGAGATTAAGGTATGAATTTCATATTATGATGATAGAAGATGTTATAGGGATGAGTCATAGTTCTATCAGAAATTTTTAGGTTCACACGATGTGTATTTTGTGTTATATGACTAATTTTATGAGACATCGTGAAAATCAAGTCAAATTCCAGCTCGAAGTTGATATTTTGATGCTCGTTGTGAATAGTGTGATTTGCATGGGACCTTATGGATTTAAGGGAATATTATATGGTGAGTTTATAAGGTTTAAAAAAATAATGAGTTCATTTGATCGTCGGATTTTATGAACGAATGTTAAGAAGGTAAAGTGGTCTAAAACCCTAGTTAAACCTTGGCTAGGAGCAGTTTAGAGAATGAAGTATAAAGACCTAATTTTGATTGGTTAATAAAAAGTGATGATTTGATGATGTAGATAAATCCTCATGATTTCTATAAATGTATGGTTGAGGTCATGGTGATGAGTGGGCCCCACCTAAAAATAGTAGTTTATGAAGAAGAAGGTTTTAAGACAAGATGGTCCAAATGAGTAGCATGAAAAATTGATGTTTCATGATGAATGGAAGTTGATATTTATTTTCATGAAGTTTTAGAGCAAGTAAATATAGGTACATGGTGTTTTGAGGTCCAAATAGGTTGGTTGCTCAAAAGGCGAGTTTAGGGATCTTAAATAGCAGAGTCCAAGTAAAATGGTCATAACTTGAGCTACAAGTGGATTTTGAAGGTGATTCAAATTGAATTGGAAATATAATTCAGATATATTTCTAGTGATATAAGGTTTTACTCATTATGAGGCCATTTGGTAGGGTTTCTTGGCCATTCTTTGGGACAGGAATATTTTTGCGATTCAAGACATGATGTGTTCTGATAGAAGTTTGATGGTATTTGAAGCATGAGATGGATTAGGTGATGCTCCTATAACCTGGAAAGTTAATAGGGATTAATTTTAAATCCAATGAATCCATTTGGATGTATTTAATGTTTTTATAAAAATTTTAATGAGCTAACATTTGGAAACATATTTTTTGGCAGGTTGATTTGGTGAAAGAAAAAGTTTTTGTGGTTTGCATATATGATTGTTTCATATATTATAAATTATTTAGAAGTGTTATAAAGGTGATTAAATTTATATTTATTGGTCACATTGCATGGTTTGGTTGATTATAAATGATTTAGTGACATTATGAAGTTTCGAGGGTGTTGAAGGGTGCGTAAACAATTGTTTTGAGATTTGTAAAAGGATCCGGGCCCAATAAATGAAATAATTTGATTGGTTGAGATAAATTGTGACCATATACAGATGTTAAATGTCATTTTTATCATATGTAATGGGTTATGGGTCATGAATAATTATGGTTTTTATGTAAGGGCATTTTTTTAATCTTTGTGCCCATGGGGTTTTGAGCCATGTTTAGCACATGTAATGAGGTTTTTAGCTAGGTCGACCTACTTGGGTCATATGTGACTATTGTAATGAATTTATATGAATTTTATAGAGATGTATGGGTCGAAATTATCATGAGGGACTGACCTCCTTTAGGTTGGAAGGAAGAAAAGCATATTTAAGTGCTTGTTTGGTTCATTTTTGAACTAGTGCTCTTGGAGGGAAGAAGTGCGACCTAGAGGAAGATATTTTATAGGTATGAGAGAATGATTTTAATGTTGAGGAAGATAATGATAGGTTGATGAATGTTTGAAGACATGAGAGCAAGAGGATAGAGAAAAGAAAAGTGAAGAAAGAGCAAGAATATGAGAGATTGAAGACCTAGTGTGTGAGCTAGGGTTTGTGAGCTGAAATTGTGATCTCCATCAGTTGTGGCAGCAGAAAAATTAGAGATCAGATATATTTAGGTGGATGAGTTGGTTTTGGTCATATTTATGGGGTTGTAGCCTCCTTGTGGAGTGGTTGCTTCACTAAATTAGGGGTTGGTGCTCCTTGTAGGGTTGGTGCTCTACTAAACTAGGGGTTGGTGCTCCTTGTGAAGTTGATGCTTCACTAAATTTATTTGCTTTATGTAATATAAGTAGAGTTTCATTGGTTTTCTTCCTCACGAGGGTTTCCCACTTATATCTTGTGTTCATGTGTATTCTCTCTTGATTTTGTTCATGTGGTTGAATGTTTTATGTTGCTAATCACACATTAATGGATGGATAAATGTTAATGGTGCATGTATGATAATTTGAAATTGTTTTTAAATAATTGAAGAGCTGATTCACCCCCCTCATTACATTGTGCTTCCAACAGGGAGGAACCTAGGAGAGATAGAGCTATTATGGACATTGTGTGAGAGTAAAGACCTATCCATAGATACACTAGGTGTAGGAATATGATTTGTAGAAGAATGACTAGGAAAGCCATGGGTAGAATCCTCAAAGGGAATACTTGGAATGGTGACAAATTTCTGGTTATGAATAAACTTAATGCATTAGTGGATGATAAAATGAATATGTACCTAAGAGTAGGTAGCCAAGGGAGACCCAAACATAAGGTACCAAAATTATGAGTGATAACAATCGGGAATGAAGTCATATTGGTGACAAAACAAATCGTGATGGGGAGAGTAATACATCGATAACAAGGATTATTATCAAATTCAAGACTCCATGTAGAAATGCCAAGTTATTGAAGTAGCGTGAGAGTTCATAAATTATCTTTGTCGTGGGTTATCCAAAACACCACATATAGGTACATGATTAATGGAGACATGAATAGATAGTATTAGAGACAAGTGTGTCATCTATATCAAATTCATTGAAAGGAATGAATGGTGTAGGAGATGTTGTATGAGTGATAGTGCCAATAATTACATCCAATGGGTCATCATAAGATGGTGGTGGTGGCCTTTGTGTGATAAGTAGTGCACACTTCATAAGGATATTGTCATGGTTATGCTTAGAAATTGGATCATTGAAAATTTTGAGTTTGGTGTTGTTATTGGTTGGCTTGGAAGATTCAAAGGGTTCATCCCATTCAATATCATTGGAGTCTATAAGATCTTGGATAATGTGACAAATCTTAAGACACATATTACTGAAGTGGCCATTACATCTATGGTAGTCACAATAATCATTGACATAAAAAATATTGCTTTGAGCATTGCTCATATCAACTGCAAACGATGGAGGAGAAGGGAGAGATACAAGACTACACTCAAGCAATTATTTCAATATAATGTGTGATGTACAAGGTAAGTGAGTAAATTGTTAGTAGGAGGGTTGGAGTTGAATTTTTTTTGGTTGAGAAGCAACTTTGACAATGTCCTTAGAATCAACTTTAGTGTCATTAGGCTTATCTTTGAATATGGATTTACTTAGAAACTTGGCATTAGGTGTGGTATGAGTGCTAACAACATACTTAATTTTGTTTAATATGTAATATCTTAGCTTCATACTCCTTGAGCATATGGCATAGTTGGTCAAAATATCATACTTTTCAAACATGACTATCCTTGCAAAGGTAGCAACATGCTCTGGGTGAATAAATCTTATAGTTCACTCTCAGCTAATATATTACTCATCTTATTAAGCATGGCCTTGTAATGTAATACATAATTTTCAATAGGCATAGTGGATCCTTGACATAGTTTATATAGTTACACATAAGATACATTATCCCTAATGTTGATAGAGAATTGTGCCAAAAATTGATTTTCCAAAGTGATATAAAATCACATAGAATGTGTGGGGAGATCATAAAACCATCGTAATGAAAATTACTTAAGAATTTTAGGAAAGAGCTTGGTGAGCAAGATATCATGAGAAGTGTAATCAAAACAAGCCACATGGAAGCAACGAAGATGCTCGGCGAGGTCTAATTTTCCATCATAAATAGGGATTTTAGGAGAAACAAAACCAATAGGAAGAGATTAAGAAACCAATTTAGGTGCAAGTGGATTGTGAAGCAAATGAGTAGAATCCATATTGTGAGAGGAAGCAGAAACACCTTGGTGTAGTTGTAAGGTCAAAGGTTGTAAAAAGTATGAATAAGGATTTCAAGGGTTTCTATACTAGAAGAAGTGTGCGAACCATGAGGAGTGGATGTAGGATGTGTAGTAACAATGGTGGTTATAGGAAGAGACATAAAAACATTGAAAAATGAAATATTAGTTACCCCAAGGAGGTAGGCACCATAGATGTAAGAATAATATATGTTTCAATTTGAGATTGTGAAGCATGCTTAATTTGATCTCTTGCAATATAGATGAAAATATCAATATGTGTGGGATTATCACATAAAAAGTGTGTAAGGTGTTGTACCTCATCTTCAAGAAGATCATGAGAATGAGTAGTAGGGTTGTTATTAGAACCTTCACCTTGGATAGGGTCAACATCAATGGTAAAAATGACATTAGAAAAGATATTAGCAGTAGAATGGGAGAGTGGTGTAGGGGTCATGGTGCCACAATGTAAAGCTGGTGTAAGGGGAGTAATATCACTTAGCGGTGGAGGAGAGAGAGCCCCTAGGTTGAAGGAAAATATTGTAGAAGAGATGAGGGTTAATCATGATGATAAATAGGCAGAAAATTACAACACCAAGAGTAAAAAAACAAGATCATAAGTAGGTCCTAGGGAAACTAAGGTGAATGCTAAGATCGAATAATTACACCCTAATTAGATTTAACATGAAACATAATTGGTTTTAGTGATTTAAGTACACTAAAGGATGTAAGGGTTAGTAACATGTGGATATTTTGATTAATTAACTTCCAAAATTAATTATCACAATTAGAATAACACTTTTATACTAGTAATTGATATGCTAAATAAGATATGAACTTGACAATACAAAAAAATTGAGTACATTTAGTTGATTACTGATGATTCTAGAAGGTTTTGTGAAGGTGTACTATAGGAAAATGGAGATCTAGAGATCTGGAGTAGGAAAAACTTCGTTCGAGGAGACCATCACTAGAAAATGGTGGAATAGGGCCATACCAAATTGAAAGGACCATACGGTATGGTTATGTAGCTCATGTATAGTTTTGGACTCGCGAGGCTTTAGGATCTATAACTTTTACATATTGTTAGTTGTATGAAACTCTTTTCGTTGTTAAACCCTAGCTCGAAATCATGTTGTGAAACTCTTTTAATATTTTGGTCATCATACCAAACCCTAGTCATGGATGAGAAGACTTGTAAAACAAATATTATTTGGATTGTGGGTACCCTTATGCATTGCGATATTGGTACACTCCGAAGAGGCCTCAAACCACATGTAATTCTACATCTAGCATGTGATATCTAAATGAGTGCAACTAGATTTAATCACCACCTTTGACAATGAGCTTGAGTTGAGATTGCTCTTACTACGATACTTAGGGAATGGATCTTTGAGTGATTTTAGATGAGGGATATTGTTGTCTTAACCTAGTAATAATATTAAAATATGGGAGATTTCCATCCTAATGACTATAAATATGCTAATATGAGATTTAATGAGCCTTAGTACCTTTTTCAAGTGTTGAAAGTGAGTGTATCAATGTAGTGGCATGGGATTTCCAAGTTAGCAAATGAGGTAGTGTTGACTTGCTTATATAGGGTTCCGTAGATGATTTATAGAAGAGAGGCTGACCTAGATACATTAGAATACCAAATTAAGGACATGCATTTAAAAGCAAAGTTGAAGGACATATAGTTCCAAGACCGTACAAGTTGGCTAGTCGGATGTACTATCTCGCCCAATCTTTATGACCTTGTCTCGGGAAGGAAAGCATACAAACTAAATTTTGGGACTTGTTGTTTTATGTTTTTATATAGATTTTATTCATTATCTTCTCATAATTTTATGACATATAATTGTGCAAGGATAAACAAGGTAAACAAGAAACCTTGGAATTTGCTAAGCGGAAATGGAAAGTTGTATTTATCTTAACAAGGGTGCATTTTCAAAACTAGTAGTATCAAATAGTGACTTGCCAAATTTGAGTGTCTACACTTGGAAATGGAGGAATTCATACTATTTTACATCGTTGATTAATTTATACCTATATTAGGGACTACTTTAAATGATGTGTAGTTGATTTGGGAAAATTTAGAAACCCTTTGCGTGATTTTGGAATGATATTTGTAAAAGGAGCTTGCAAGAGTGCCATGTGAGTTATTAAGTGACATTGTCTAGCTTATATATCCTTTTATAGGTGAATTATTCTAGTAATATTGAACCTAGGAAGATAAAATGACCCAAAAAGATAGTGAAATTGAAACCAAAGTTAGTGAACTTAAAGAGCGAGAACCATACAAGTTGGCCAAGACTAAACTCTATATCATGACCTAGTCGTACAATTTCAGTCAAATGAGAAGAACACCAAAAAAAAGTGTGGGCATGAAGCACAAGTCTTTTTACTATTTTTATGAGATAACATTCCTAGAATCGATGGTAGAGAATAGTGTAATGATAAACAAGTCACGTGAGAGTGTAAACACAAAATAATTGGATTTTGACTGTGACCATTTATCTTAACATGGGATCATGATCAAACTTCAAACTACATAAAAGAAATTTACAAGATTTGATTATCTACACTAGCACAAATTATGTTGACAAAATACCGAGTCTAATTTATGGAATTATTTAGTGGTAAGTAGTTACTATGACCCTAGCGATGAGTATAGTGATTATGTATGAGAGTTATTCCAAAAAATATGACTTGAACAAACTCTTGGGAAGCTTATAGCGACCTTTTTTTTTCTTGTTTAGCTAGGAATTTGCTATCGTGGTTAGATAATTTTCGGGGTAAGTTTAAAATCAGCTTGAGCCATGTTTAGAGTCATCACTTTGGCATCATTCAAAGGCTTAATTCTAAGGGTTATATTAATGTGATAGACATCAAGATGGGAAATTACTTGTCTATGGGGGTTTTATCCTACAATTTAGCCATTTTAAAAATTGGAGAGTAACAAACAATTCTAGGAATAATTGAAGAGTAGGGCCACATAGTCACATCAAAATGACTTTACATAACATTAATTCCTTTGAATTACTTGATATCATATGGATTTTGGTGGGCCCATGGAATGGACTAGATGGGGTTAGACAAGATATTTAATTAATTCTCTTGAATTAATTAAAGTTATAATAATCCAATTTATAAATTTTATATTAAATGTCATGTCATAAGTATTAAATGGGTCACTTTGTTACGTGAGTGCCGTCTCTAATAATTGGTTCCTTGAGTCAAGTTGTGGTTGAATTACTTATTTTTATAATTGTTTAATGATGTAAAGTAAGAGTAAAAAATAAATGCATATAATGTAAACACTCCCATATAGGTGAAAAGGTACAAAGTGAGTGTAAATGAGAAACTAGGGTAAGTGGTGTAAAGTGGAGGTTAGGTAAAGTTGTGGTGTAAAGTGGAGGTTAGGTAAAGCTACCTTTAGTTACAAGTAGTTGGGTAACTACTTGAGTAAAGGAAGCTTATAAAATATATGAAGCAAATGTAAGGGGCTTCTTCTTTCTTTCCCAAATGCTAGAGATGTAATATATGTTTCCTTTGATTATATTTATTTTTCGTATCCAAGTATGGGTGAGATATGTTTGGTGTGAAGTGGATTTGGATTTCTTATATGCATTTCATTTCTTAGTAATCTTTGTCTTACTAGGATTTGAATAATGGGATTTGTACCATATGTATGTGGAATATTTTAGGATACTTTGTAGCTATTAATATTTGAATCTATTTCTCATTTGCAAGCATCCATTTCATTTATACAAGAGTAGGTTGAGGTTTCTATTTTATCTATGAGTTTCCTGGATGGTCCTCTGTGTTTAGTCCATCATAAGGTCTCTCACTCTTCCCATACTTTTCCATTTCTCCCACTTTTCTTCCATTTTCCTTCATTCTCCCCTTTTACCATTTTTTCATTCCTTTGGTACTTTTTGGTAAAAGTGCTCTAAAACCCCACAAAAATAACATCCTATGAGGGAACTACCCTCTCAAAAGCAGAGGAAAATCACCCTTTTAATGGTGATTTTTCCCATGTGGTTGGATTGTTGTTTCTCGTGATTAGGTAATTTCTAAAAATCACTAGTGACAAAAATCCATGCCAACATGGGTCCTTGATTCTTTTGTGTTTGGATCAAAGATTGAAGCATCGAGCACATGTAAAAACATTTCTGAGCATTGAGCTAAATTAGGGAATCCTCCCATGTGAGCTAGACCACAACTAAATATATGTTCACCCAATGAATTCCTCTTTACTTCCTGCATACAAGTCTAAAATTCTACTAAATCCATGTGTTTTACATAACTATCACTAATTTTAGGGAATTTGGTTGCCAATGAAGCTAAATGCTCATACCTTGAGTATTGGAACTTCATGGTGATAGTTAGGTAGTTTGAATTTACAATTTGAATGGAAGAGAAACTATTTTAGGAGAAAATTGGGAGTTGATATGTAAATGAGGGAAAATAGAGAGTAATAGTGGTTAGAGTAAAATGTTAATGAAAACTCTTCAATTAAATAATGAAAATGAAGCTCGGTAAGGGTGATCTAAATGGTAGATTCAATTTGAAAATCTTAGAGGTAAAGATATTATGGAGGAGAAATAAAAAGTAGTGCACGTTTAGATGATAGGGCAGAGAAAAGAATGTGTTGAGGTTTCAAAATGAACAAAACATAATTACAATTTTTATGTAGTTCCCTCAAAAACCTTATCACTCCAAACCACCACTTAAGAATTAACTATGATTTGACAAATTTTAATCTGATCATATCACTCTTGTCTCTGAAATGAGGAATTGGAGGAACAATTACTCATGTTTTTCTTAGGCATGATATGACCAAGTTTTTAAAATTTAAGCTTTGTAATTGATTCACTTAAGGTTCCCATTGTGGAACAAAAGGAATGGGATAACTATTCATATGTTCTATTTAGAGACAATGCAGAAAAAAATTTCTTCCCACTTTGATCACCCAAGGCATGCCATCACAAAACTAAAGGAACTAAGGAATAGTTCTTTAAGTTCTCTTTGAACGTGAATTAAGTAGAGGCAAAAATATAATTTATTTCCTAAGGGACTTATATTGTCCTGTCACACAAGTCGTGGAATAGAGGAACAAAATGAACTATTCTTCCTATTCCATGAAGGGGAAACTTTTCCGACTAAGGGCCATAATTTTGTGATAAATGACTAAGGAAAATTATGAATTTTATTCAAATGAGGCCTTAAACATTTTATGACATAATGTTTTTTTAAAAATTATGAAAAAAATTTAGAGTGAAAACATCTCCTTCTCCCTTTTCCCATGTAATGTTGTAGTAGGTATATTAATGATCATGTTAGGAGTAGAGATATACAAAAACCAACTATATATGGAGGTTTGATCCACTCACACAAACCCCACACTTCTAAAGAAACCCCATGTTATTTTGAAATAAAGTTTAGCTCAAAACAAAAACACTTTCAACAACTAATAGACCTTACAAATATTACATTAAAAGGCCTCATATTTCTTCTTACCCAAGGTGTATGATGCAAGATCATCTAAGTTCACTTGTAATAGATTTGGAGTCAAAAGAATAATAGTTTACACAATTCTAAGGATTTAAGCATGAATTTGTGTAACCTTTCACTTGTGTTGGTTTGAATAAGAGTCATACAAGGCATGTAGAAATGAGTTTGATTAGACTTTGGATTTGTGATCTTAGAGATTCTTACATGGAGATTGTGCATAATCACCCACTCACACATTTGTGAAGATTTACGCTTCATGCTTTTCTTGGAATTTTTACCATGTGAGGTGCACACTCCAATAGATCATGTGCACATAATGATTAAAAATTTTAATGCCATTTAAGGTTTTATGCACTTTTTGCACTTATGAACATCGTTGCATTTATACATGAACATCGGGCCTTGATCCATTTTATTCTCAATATGGTAATCAAATGGCCTAGTATAAATTGGTGAGAAGAATACATGAGTGAAAGTAAGCATGTGTGCTAGAAGACCTAGATAAAACCTTGTGAGGGGAGGAATGATTGAAACCAGTGTGTGAAGTGAAGACCTATCAAAAGACCTAGGGGAGTGAGATATGAGGAAGTGTATGCGACTGAAGACCTATAAAGATAGCTAAGAGAGTTGGATCCGTGAGAGTAAATTTTTGCAACCAAAGGCCTAATGGGATACCTAAGAGAGATAGATCAGTAAGAGGTAGTGGGTAGGGCTATAAACCTAGGGAGGAACCTAGGAGAGATAAACTATGACGGACATTATGTGAGACCAAAGACCTATCCATAGATGCACTAGGTGTAGGATTATAATTTGTAGAAGAATGACTAAGAAAACCATGAGTAGAATCCTCAAAGGGAATACCTAGAATGTTGTCAACTTATTTTCATAGATAAACTTAATGTATTGGTGGATGAAATAAGGAATAGACCTAAGAGTAGATAGCGAGGGAGACCCAAACACAAGGTACCAAAAATAAGAGTGATAACAATTAATAATGAAGTCATAGTAGTGATAAAACCAATAGTGATGGAGAGAGAGACATCGATAACAATGATTAATATAAAATACAAAATTCCATTTAGAAATTCCAAGAGATTGAAGTAGCGTGACAATGCATAAATTATCTTTGTTGTGTGTGTTAACCAAAACACCATATATATGTACTAGATTAATGGAGACATGAATAGATAGAGTATTAGAGCAAAGTTATATCAAATTAATTGAAAGTAATGAATGTTGTAGGAGATGACATATGAGTGATAGTGCCAACCATTGAAGATAAGGGGTCATCATAAGATGGTGGTGGTGGCAACATGTGATAAGTAGTATGCACTTTAAATGGATATTGTCATTGTTATGCTTAGGAAGTGGATCATTGAATATTTTGAGTTTGGTGTTATTATTGGTTGGATTGGAAGATTCAATGGGTTCATCCCATTAAATAGCATCAGAGTCTATGAGATCTTAGAATATGTGATGAAGTTTAAGACACCTATCTTTGAAATGGCCAATACATCTATGGTAGATACGAGTAAGCATTGGCATAAAAATATTGCTTTGAGGATTGCTCGTATCAACCTCAAATGATGGAGGTATAAAGGAGAGATACAATGCTACACTCAAGCAATTGTTTCAATACAATGTGTGGTGCACAAGGTAAGTGGGTAAATTGTTAGTAGGAGGGTTGGAGTTGAAATTTCTTTGGTTGAGAGACAACGTTGACAACGTCCTTAGAAGTAACTTGAGTGTCAACAAGCTTATATTTGAATGTTGATTTACTTAGAAACTTGGCATTAGGTGTGGTATGAGTGCTAGCAACATAATTAAGTTTTTTTATATGTAATAACTTAGCTTTATACTCCTTGAGTGTATGGCATAGCTGGTCAAAATATCATAATTTTCAAACATGACCGATCCTTGTAAAGGTGGCAACAAGATTTGGGTGAATAAATCTTATAGTTCACTCTTAGCTAATATATTACTCATCTTAGTAAGCATGGCCTTGTAATGTAATACATAATTGTTGATAGGCATAGTGGATCCGTGTCATAGTTTAGATAGTTTCACATAAGATACATTGTCCCTAATGTTAATAGAGAATTGTGCCAAAAATTGATTTTTCAAAGTGGTAAAAGAGAAAACAGAATGTGTGGGGAGATCATAGAACCATTGTAATGAAAATTACTTAATAATTTAGGAAAGATCTTAACGAGTAAGATATCATAAGAAGTGTAATCAAAAAAGATATGTAGAAGGAGCAAAGATGTTTGGTGGGGTATTATTTTCCATCATAAGTAGGGAGTTTAGGAGCAACAAAACCAATGGGAAATGAGTAAGAAACCACTTGGTGAAAGTGGATTTTGAATCAGTTGAGAAAGATCCATGTCATGAGAGGAAGCAGAAGAATCTTGTTGTAGATGTAAGATTAAAGCTTGTAAAGTATGAATAATGGTTTCAAGGGCTTATGTGTTAGAAGACAAAGTGTACGAACCATGAGGAGTAAATGTAGGATGTGTTGTAAGAATGGTGGTTGTATGAAGAGACATAAAAAATTGGGCATTGAAATATTAGGTTCTCCCAAAGAGGTAGGCACCGTAGACGTAGGAATAATATATGTCTCAATTGGAGAGTGTGAAACATGCTTAAGTTGATTTCTTGCAATATAGAGGAGAAGATCAATATGAGAGGGATTATCACATAAGAAGCATGTAAGGTGTTGTACTTAATATTCAAGAATATCATGAGAATGAGTAACATGGTTGTTATTTGAATCTTCACCTTGGATAGGGTCAACATCAATGGTAAAAACAACATTTGCAAAAATATTAAAAGTATAATGGGAAAATGGTGTAGGGGTCATGATGTCAAAATTCAAATTGATGTAAGGGGAGTAATATTGTTGAGAAGTGGAGGAGAAAGATACCTAGGTTAAAGGAAAATATTTTAGAAGAGATAAGGGTTAATCATGATGATAAATAGGCACAAATGTACAACACCAAAAGAAAAAAATAAGATCATAAGCAGGCCCTAGGGAAACTAAGGTGAATGTTAAGATTGAATCATGAGAGGTCACCAAAATTTTTACACCTTAATTATATTTAACATGCAACCTAATTGGTTTTAGTGATTTATGTACATTAAATGATGTAATGGTTAGTAACATGTGGATATTTTGATTAGTTAACTTCCAATAATAATTATCATAATCGAAATAACACTTTAATACTAGTAGCGATATGCTTAAACAAGGTATGAACTTGAAAATACAAAGGAATGCGTACACTTAGCTGATTAATGATGATTCGGAAGGTTTTGGAAGATGCACTATAGGAATAAGGAGATATGGACTAGGACAAACTTTGTTTAAGAGACCATTGTTGGAAAATGGATTAGAATAGGGCCGTACCAAACTAATAGGGTATCTTGTATGGTTATGTAGCTCATGTTTTAGACACCAATTTTTGGTATCACTAGTCCCTCACCCCGTGTTCACTCTATTTATCATTATCATGCACATACTCACCTTATTCCCATTTAATCCCATATTCCCCTTTAATCACAATTATTCCCATAATCCCATCTTAAAATTATATTATCATTCACTCTCTCTAATCTCTCATTAATCACCCTTAATAATCCCTAAATCATCCCCTAATATTTGTATCCTTCATAAACATCCCTTTTATTACCCCTAAGCACCCAACCACCTTTCATTTAATAAAACTTACCTCTCCCTTGCCTTTATTTAATGTTTTCCACCCTCCACCTACCATATTATCCTTTCTATGCAACCCTAACCCACCTAAACACCTTAAAACCCTAATCCCACCTTATTTGGGGCTCATTCTCTCGAATTGATCACGTTTCCATGGCACGAATGGATGGATCTCCGTAATCGGCAATGACCCATTTGGGAAATGGGTCATTGTCAACCTTATAAATACACCCATACTCCCTCTCCTTAGGAGGTAATTTTTGAGAGCTCAGTTCTTCCTACGGCTTTGTTGTGTTTCTTTCTCATCTCCAGTTCAGTCGCCATCGATCTAGCCTAGTCACCGCCAATCTAGCTCACTGGTTACCACCAATCCAGCTCACTTTGGTCATTGCCGATCCGAGTCTAGTCACCACCGATCTAGATTGGTTACCATCGATCCGATCAATTAGCGTCAACCCCATCTACAGTTATCAAATCTATCAATTTTCTTGCATTCTTTCTATTTCCACAGATTTCCCACATCAGATCCAAGACCTTCTCAGTATTTCATAACCTGTTGCAAACATGTTTTTGTAATTTCTAGTCCACTGCTGCGGTTTCTATCGACATTACCTATCGGTAGTGGGTCATCGTTGACTGATCGGAGTTTGGTTTAATATCATTTATCTTTATCATATCTATATCTTATCTTATCTAGAACTTTTCGGACCTCTATTTCGGTTCATTATCTCTGCTACGTCCAATTTATCATATTTTATCTATCTTTTATCAAAAAGTGAGTTGACATCTATCCTAGGAAGTTTTCACTTCTTAGGACTAGCTTTTTCGGGTAACCCACCCATCTATCTACTAATCATTTCCCATGTTTTAGTTCTCTTTGTTGTTCAGTTACAAGGCTCGGAGAGGAGGGCATCTATTACGCTGTATCCATTGTCATCCCATCTAGAGGTACCTTAAACCCTCTCATATTTGAGTTTCTTATTTCCTTGTTTCCATTCCATTAACTGAAACAAGAGCATGAAATTACAGTAAACATTCTAGCACACACTTTGGTGGGACCACCATTATTTGGTGAGTCTTTTCATTGTATTTCATTTCCACTTTCTTCTATTTCTAATCTACTAACCTTGCGGTAGGAGCTTCGCTTTGCTTTCTTGGTAGAGCGCTTGCTTGGATCAATAACATAGTTTCTTACTTTCATAAGAAAATAATAATAAAAAGGAAATTGTGCTATCTAAGTATTCCTAGTTTTTCTTTATTTGCTCCTTTTACATCATTTTTTTCTTCTTTGTTTGAGTGGATTCATTGAATATAACACTTCATTTCAGACTCAAAAATAAAATTCATATTTTCTTGGTAATGTAGTCGAAGTATAAGGTTAATCCTTTGCATACTTTTTCATCACACACATCTCAAAATACACGCATCAAAACTACACATCTCAAACATCTCCTTCCAGGTGGAACTATTGGGATTTCATCACCTAATAAGAAAACCACCACGATGTTCTAGCCTCATTAGAATTTTTTTGGCTATCAGTATATTGGCTAAGCATCTGACACCCTTATCGTTGTGGTGTGTGACACGGGGTAGGCCCCAATATCGGGCCCATCCGGTAGTCATCATAGATTTAATCCTCACCTACCTTCAAGTATATCGAGGACACCAACCAAAACAATCTGAAACCATCCATAGTTTGGCCATTTCCTAGGTTTCCTTTGAGCCCATTTTCTTCGTTTTCACATCATTCTAAGTAATTAAGATTATAATTTTTTTCTTGATTTATTTATTAATAAACTATATAAGTTCTTGTTTTTCTATTTCATGCTTGTTATCACCCATTCTCAGGCCAAGAAAACATAACAATCTACCTCATCTAACAACATCCCCACTTCCGACAATATTTCCCAACAAACTTCCACATTTTCCACTATTTCTTCTACACCTATGATCACCACACCTTTGGTCTCCCAACCCCTTGTTTCTATGGTCTCTCTTCATGAGACCCATGTCATCCAAAATGATCCCCATCTTGAAACCAATCCTTCTATCTCTCATCAATCCATTTCCTCTAGACTAGCTACGCCCTTGTCTGCTGCTTCTTTGGAAACCCTTGGACCTCATACTATTCCTCATAGATGCTTGGAGTTTCAAGAAATCCTTGATGCTAATCCTATCTCCCTTTGTGACTATCTTGTCCAGTAAATCCACCATTATCGTCCAATCCCATAAAACCACTCAATTGGTGGTGCTCATTCCACCCAAATTACCTTGTACCACCCCCACATATTTTTTCCCATTACTTCTTCATCCATTGTTGTCATCAGTGCCCCTATTCAAACCTATCAAGAATCTACTCAAACCCATCAACCTCCACCCCAAGGTATCGTTCAACACGTCCTCCCCAATCAAACTATCCAAACATCTCAATCATCCCACATGCACATCCCAACTCATACCATACAAAACCAATCTAATATCCCCATCTCTCAATATCCAACATAATTTCATCCATCTTATTGTGTCCCTATCTCCCAATAACAACCTAGATCCCAACCTATTTAGTCAAAACCATTCAACAACATCGCCCCTTATCAACCAATTCCACAAACACCTATTCATCCTCAAACATACCAACCTCATCCACAACCTAACCTATCTACTTCTTATATTCCACAACCTCATCCTTGATTTATCGTCCCCATACGTTTAATGATCCCATACCTACGTTATTAAGTAGAATAGATAATCTTGAAGCCACTACCTTGGGATCCAAAACTACATTCTCATATGAACAAATTTGTAACAAACCTATCAATCCATCCATCCCCATAAAGCCTTATCCTCCTCATTGGGAATTACCAAAATTCTCTAAGTTCAATAGCAAGGAGGACCCACAACAACATCTTTACGCTTTTAGAAATTCATGTTACCTCATTTCCCATGATCAATACCTTATGCTTCGTACATTCCCCATGTCATTAGCGGACTGCATTGGATTGGTATAATGGAATTCCCCAACATTCATTATTTTCCTTCACCCAACTCGCGCAACTATTTCTAGAGCACTTTTCTATCAATTTTACGCGTAAATGCACCATCACAAAGCTCTATGCCATTAATTTTTTTAATGATGAGTCTATCACATATTTCGTTGCTTGATGGTGTGGCATAATCAATCAATTTTCCTTCTCCCTTCCTTGGACTGAGCTAATTGAACCCTTTTCACGGTCTTGTGTGAAGCATATTTCCTCAATATTCAAATACAATTATTCCAAACCTTTGAAGAGGCATTCACCATGGCTCATAAACTTGAACTTCATGCCCTTGAGCAAGGCCATCTCAAATTCTGATCTAACAAACCAAAACCCAAATTCACCAAGTCATCCATTCATAATGACGAGTCTACGAATGCGATTAACGTCATTTTGATAGAATCTTCTTCCACATCCACTCCTCACATCGAGTTTCCAAAAAGAGCTCTTATAAAAATCCCAATTACACTCCCCTTGGAGAATCATATAGCTCTATTTTCAAAAAATTAATGGTTGTGCATCTCATCCAACTCCCCTATCCAACTCGTTGATGACTTACAACCCAAACCTATATGGTATCGCGAGAGTTGATGCAACCTAGAATTTACTATGAATAACCCATGCATGTTGGCACATCACTCAGCTGCTGAGTGCTCACCCAAAGTGCGCAAAGGCACCAGGTCCCTCTTTAGAGTTGCTTATATAAAATGTTAGCATGATGGTGCATATAGGTATCCAAATTCATTACCAATAGTAAACAACACATAGTGCATAAACTAGATCTAGTTCTTAGAATATATATAAGATGAACTAAACAATGACTATAACAAGATTTACCATGCAAGAACCAGATTCAGTCATGTTCAACACCATCATCCAACCAATATGAACCATTGTATTAAACACAAAATCTTCTTACATTACATAAGTATCTCCATGAGTCATGTGCTCAACAAAACCAACAACATAACTCTACCATAGTTTTCCTTACTAACCCATGCAAATCAATACATATATATATAGGGGTGGGGACTTGCCCTTCACTACCCATGCACTTCTCAAAATAGGTCACATGCTAATAGTAGTCATGCACCTTTACAATAGGATGCACAACATGTAAGTTCTCTAACAATAGACTTCCTATAGTTAACTATGAGTAGAAATCCTATTATTAGCCTAAACTATACATAGCACGTAACTATCATTTGTTCCCAAAATACCTTTACATGGACCACAAGTCTTCATGCCTTTTTGTGCTCAGGACGCTAAATCCAAAAATAGTCCTTATCCACAAAACAACTAAGTCCTGATCCTGGGCGCTTCAGATATATTGTAGCACCACGCGCTCTTCCAATGCCCTACATTTGTGTGCCCAATACTTAGGCCATTTTTGGTCCGTTCAACATTACCCCACAATAGAGTAAATTACCACCCTAACAATGGGTAATCACCTTATTACTCCAAAGAATATAGGATAAATGAATGAAAGAACAAGGAATAAAGAATATGGTGAGCCATTTTATTGTGTACCCTTTTCATCTTCTGGCAGAATGAATTTTGGATATTCACTTTGTATTTCTCCCTCAAACTCATACCAGTCCTTAAGCACTACATTGGTCTTGTCAGGGATGTCCACAATGATGTCATCAAACCCATCCATAGTTATGTTTCCACCCTCACTGTTCAAAATTCTAAGAATGTTGACTGTCGACACTAAAATTTTCCTCCGTAATTTCTATTTCATTAATGTATGTATTAGGAATAGGATGTTGTTAAGTGTAATTAGTAGTAGCATCTGATAGAAGATAACGACGCCATCAGTACGGTGCCGCCAATAATGTAGAGTATGGTAATAGTCAAAGTACAATAGGAATGTTGTAAAAAGTAAATATTTGTCGTAAGTGGTCCGGTAATGTTAAAATGTCAAAGTTGGGATAAGTAGAGAAGTAGGGTCTACATGATTAGGAATTAGAAATATTATATTGGTAATAAGGACAAGGAGTGAGGTCATAAATATTTTGTGTATTTTATTTGTAAAAAGTCTAAAAATGTGGAACCCATGTGAAATGATAAGGTTTATCTTATCTTAAAAGATAAGCTTACATGTACAGATAAGAGTTAAGGTATGGAATATGATTCGTTAGAGTGGATTTATTATCCTATCTTAGAGATAAGATGGATAAGCCTGGAAGTTCTATAAATAAAGAGGCCACCCCCCTCATTTAGCATAGAAAGAAGTAGTGAGAAATATTGTATGAAGTGTGTAAAGGAAGCCATCAGTTTAAAGGTGTGTTGAAGAAGCCATTAAGAGGTGTAATTGTAAAGTTTCTTCCATAGTATTGGTGGAAGGCAAGTGAAGTCAATAATACTTGAAGTACCTCATGGGTGAGATTGTAACAATTTCATGTTAATATTATAATTTACTTTGATATTTTAGATTTGTCATCATTAGTCTTCTCATAGTCGATGGTATTCTTGTGTTACATTTGTTGCTTTGTTTCTAGATTACATCCACCAAACTAAAGGTTGTGCATTAGTAAATAATCATAGCACAAGGAGTTCCCGGTGAAGAATTATCATAGTGCCGGATTGGTGATGACATTTTGGTTCCGTTGTCGGGACCATTCCTCGTTGGTGGATTATCGAAGAGATATTCCCACTTAGTCAAAAATCAATTGGAGGGTAACCTTGTTTTTACTGTGCATAGTAGTTACCATGGTAAAGTCATTTTTGCCGTGAATAGTAGTTACCATGGTAAAGTCATTTTTGCTATGAATAGTATTTACCACAGTAAAGTCACTTTTTACCGTGAATAGTATTTACCACAGTAACTTCACTTTTTATTGTGAATAGTGTTTACCATCAGTAAAGTCAGTTTTTACCGCAATAAGTCAAGTTTTACCATAGTTTACCGTGGTCATTTCTATTTTCTATTATAGTGATTTTAATTATTGGTGCACATAAGTCTTGTTGATTGTATTTTTGGGTTGGTATTTCACTGTGGTTACTTTTGAAAATGGGGAAGATTCCTGTTTTTTCAGCCCAATCTAATGAAGATGCTTCCTCTTTCATTCAAGAGTTTAAACGATCTTGTATTTGTAATGGCCTTATAAGAAGGGAACAATGGACTAAATTTTTTCCTACCTTTTTGGATGGTTCAGCCCTTAGGTGGTTTGAAACACTAGGTGATAATGTGAAAAACTCATGGGATTTATTAACTGAAAGTTTTCTTGAAGAATTTGGTGAAACGAGAGATATGCGAGATCTCATGATCGATATCACAAAGCTAACCCAAGGAGAGAAGGAGAAGATAAGGGATTATCATGCTTGTGTTCTAGAGATAAAGAGGAAGCTCGCGCCCGAGATCGGAAGGAAGGATTAGCGGATGGGTTGATGAATGGTGTGGATAATCTCCTATGTAAGCACTTCATTCTTGGGATGAAGCCGGAGATCGACAACGAGTGAAGTATGACCGCCCAACTACCATTGAACAAGCAAAGGAGATTGCGAAGGCAAGAAGAAAGCATGGAAGAGGAGCCCAAAGAAATTGTTGCTAAAGTAGAGCCTACACCAGCACCTTTTCTCCGAGAATCCACAACCACTCTTGGTGAGCACAAATCTTTCTCCTAGTACATCTATTGAGTATGAAGATCTTCTTAAAAGATGGGTCGGTTAACTATTAATCTTCTTCAAGGAAAAAAATTTAGTTCTCAAGGAGGAGATAGAGGTCAAAAAGAAATATTTCTGAAGTTGTATGTTATGGTTGTTATAAAAGGGTCATTATAAGTATAATTGTCCAGATAGAGCTTCTACATACAGTAAAGGAGATAATGATAAAGGAAAATCACTGTGAATTCTTTTGATGTAGTAGATAAGAGTAGAAATAATGAAGTAGATGTGTTTGTAACAAAAAGAAAGAAAGAAAAAGATAATCAAGATGGAAATGATCCTAAGAAGATGAAAGGAGAAACTAGTAAGAAACATAGGAGAAGAAAGTTGGGTGTGCAGGATTTTCTGATTTCACAGGGGCAAGGACCATACTCCATCTTGGAAGATCTGTCCAAAAGGCCTATAAATATTACATATGGTCAACTCTTGGCTATGTCTTCTGAGAAGAGGTGGGAGTTGCGAAGTGGACTCAATGCTCGACGAAGGAAGGAGGTTGAGGTCCCTGTTTTGGAGGTAGAGGTGGATCCCTATGCTCCACAAGCTGAGGTATTATGTAATGGTATTTCAATTCATGATGTCTTAGTTGATGGAGGTGCTGCAGTTAATGTAATGACCGAGTCTGTAATGAATATGTTGGGTTTAAAATTTATCGCCCTTGACACTTATGTTAAGGTCATTAAATAAAGGAAAAACTAAACCAGAAGGTGTAGTTTCAAATGTGGCAATATCTGTTATGGGTGTTGTATGTGTGGTAGACTTTCAGGTGATGAAAAATGGTACTGTTGCGTACCCAATGCTACTGGGAAGACCATGGCTAAGGAGAGTTCATGCAAGAAACTACTTTGGAATGAAGGTCTTATGACACTTGGATGTGGTAGAGAGAGGGTGAAGATAAATGTGATCCCTCGACATCATAAAGCGAGAAACTCGTGGATTCAAGTGATGAAGCGATGATTGGACATCCTCGATTACTCTAGTACTAGTGAAGTGGACACCGAAGATAAAGAAAGTGAGGTTGATGTTTGAGTCATGGATATCCTTCCAGTCACACCAACTCATGACCCCATAAAATTATCGAAGAAGAAGTTGATGATCATCTCCAATAAATAAAGATTGGTGATGTTGTGATGGAGAGTGAGAAGGAATCCTACCTCCAGCTCTTTCGAAGGTACATACACATATTCACTTTTGATTACAAGGAACTCCATCAAATAAGTTGGGTAGAACATTCTATTGAGTGGTAGATGGTGCTAGGCTTATAAAGCGAATGCCATATAGAATGAATCCTAATTTTTTAAGGCTGTAAAAGAAGAAATAGATAAGTTGCTTGATGCAGGATTTATATTTCTTTGTGGAGAATCGAGAATGGGTTTCTCCCATTGTGATCTCAATAAAAAGAATGGGAAGCTATGAATTTGTGTTGATTATAGGAAGCTCAATAAGGCAACAAAGAAGGATCATTACCCTCTTCCATTCTCGGATCAGATCTTGGGCGAAGTAGTATTTGGCCGGGAAGTGTTATAGTTTTCTTTGATGGATATAGCGGATACAACCAAGTCCGTATAGCGGAGAAAGATCAGCTGAAGACCACGTTCACCACTCCTTGGGGAACGTTTGCTTATAGAGTTATGCCTTTTGGGTTGTGTAATGCTCCAACAACATTCCAGCGTTTGATGAATAGGGTGTTCGAACCCTACATTGGGACCTTCATCAGAGTATTTCTGGATGATTTTTACATCTATGGGAGCAAGTTGGACCACCTGCACCAGATGGAGACAACATTTCAAAGGTTAGATGAAGCACAAGCCTCACTAAACCCTACAAAGTGTGTCTTTGGATGTTCTAAAGGCGTTTTGTTAGGGCATGTTGTATCCAGAGATGGTATTGGTGCTTGATCCGATAAAGTTTCAAAAATCAAAGATTTACCATTTCCTATGAATAGAAGTAAGTTGAGATCATTTTTAGGCCATGTGGGTTACTATAGAAGGTTCATCAAGAATTTCTCAAAGATTGCACAGCCACTAACCCAGTTCTTGAAGAAGGATGTTACTTATGAACCAGGAAATAAGGCACATGAAGCTTTTGGACAACTAAAGGAAGCCCTGGTGTCTTCACCTATTTTAAAGAATCCAGATTGGAGCAAGCCATTCATTGTGTACACTGACGCCTCAGATGCAGCACTAGGAAGTACTTTGAGCCAAAAGGATGAAAATGGGAATGAACATCCAATTTACTTTGGGAGCGAGATAAATGAGCAAAGTCTTTGAGGTAAATTATATCAGAATGGCTTGAAAAAGAGGCTCTAGCTATCATTTTTACTGTAAAGAAGTTTAGAAATTACTTGCTAGGGCAAAAATTTCTAGTTGTAACAGATCATCAAGCTCTAAAATATATTGTCAATACCCTAACCCATCGGGAGGATAGCAAGATGGATAATTTTGCTACAAGAATTTGAATTTGATATTATAGATAGGCCGGGAAAGAAGCATGTCAATGCGGATGCACTCTCTCGAGCCTATGATGGTTTAGGATCATCTTGTGATGATGATGATTTCCCGATGCAGCCTTGTTATCCCTTGACATAATCCCTAGTGAATACATAGATATTTGGAATTATCTCGAATGAATTCAAGTTTCTGATGGTGCCATTGTAAAGACTTGAGAAAGATTACTCAAGCCGAGTCGTCCATATTCTATTCTGCATGGAGTATTATTTTGAATAGGACCTGATGGAAAGTACAAGAGAGGCGGTTGGACGTGATCAAGGGAAGGAACTACTAGAAGAGTTCCACAATGGTACATGTGGAGGGCACTTCTCTGGATAACTTACAGCAAGAAGGATCTTGGATGCGAGTTATCACTTTGGCCCACTCTTTTAAAGATTGTTATAATTATTGTAAGACATGTGATATTTGTCAAACACATGGTAACCGTAAAACTTCATCAGCTCCATTATGTCCTATTCTTCCACTTGGTCCCTTTGAAAAGTGGGGAATAGACATTGTAGGTCCACTTCCAACTACCTCACGCCAAAATAAAAGTATATTGTAGTTGCCACAGCATTATTTAACCAAGTGGGTTGAAGCTAGGCCATTGAAAACAACTTCCATGGATGAGGTGGCAAGGTTCATATATGAGCGCATTGTCACCAGATTTGGTTGTCCATTAGAAATTGTGTGAGATCAAGGAAGCCACTTAATTAATGAGGTAGTAGAAGCCCTAGTCAATAAATTTTCTATTAAGCACGGGAAGGCAACAACATACAATCCAAGCACAAATGGACAGTGGAATGAACAAATTTTGTGTTGTGTCAAATTCTAGTAAAAGATGCAGCCTTGCGGTACATAAGTGGGATAAAAAGATTCATGCGGCATTGTGGGCATATAGGGCAACATCAAAGTCAAGACAGGATACTCCCCATTTGGTTGGCCTATGGCATGACATTGATCCAGTTCTTCCTATTGAGTTTGATATTCGGAAAAAAGAAAGGTTGGTACATCTTCATTTGCTAGAGGAAATGAGGGAAATAGCAAAGGATACAGCCATAAGAAGAAAATGAAAGAAGGAATACTTTGATCAAAAGATCCATTGGTCTCCATTTCATGTGAATGACTTGGTTCTAGTATATGATTCAGATTAAAAAAAAAGAAGAACAGAGAAAATTTCTTCCAAAATGGATGGGGCCTTTCAAAATAAAGCATTGTACATGAAAATATGTACGTGCATCGATTGGAGGAATTGGATGGCACTCCCATTACGAAATGGGTCACCACGACAAATTGAAGATTTTCCAAGCACCAGAATAGTCTACTCCGAGGACGGAGTAGAAGCTAGGAAGGGGGAAGATGTCGACACTAAAATTTTCCTCCGTAATTTCTATTTCATTAATGTATGTATTAGGAATAGGATGTTGTTAAGTGTAATTAGTAGTAGCGTCGATAGAAGATAACGGTGCCGTCAGTACGGTGCCGCCAATAATGTAGAGTACGGTAACAGTCAAAGTACAATAGGAATGTTGTAAAAAGTAAATATTTGTTGTAAGTGGTCCGGTAATGTTAAAATGTCAAAGTTGGGATAAGTAGAGAAGTAGGGTCTACATGATTAGGAATTAGAAATATTATATTGGTAATAAGGACGAGGAGTGAGGTCATAAATATTTTTGTATTTTATTTGTAAAAACTCTAAAAATGTGGAATCCATGTGAAATGATAAGGTTTATCTTATCTTAAAAGATAAGCTTACATGTACAGATAAGAGTTAAGGTATGGAATATGATTCGTCAGAGTGGATTTCTTATCCTATCTTAGAGATAAGATGGATAATCCTGGAAGTTCTATAAATAAAGAGGCCACCCCCCTCATTTAGCATAGAAAGAAGTAGTGAGAAATATTGTATGAAGTGTGTAAAGGAAGCCATCAGTTTAAAGGTGTGTTGAAGAAGCCATTAAGAGGTGTAATTGTAAAGTTTCTTCCATAGTATTGGTGGAAGGCAAGTGAAGTCAATAACACTTGAAGTACCTCATGGGTGAGATTGTAACAATTTCATGTTAATATTATAATTTACTTTGATATTTCAGATTTGTCATCATTCCGTCTTATCATAGTCGATGGTATTCTTGTGTTACGTTTGTTGCTTTGTTTCTAGATTACATCCACCAAACTAAAGGCTGTGCATTAGTAAATAATCATAGCACGAGGAGTTCCCGGTGAAGAATTATCATAGTGCCGGATTGGTGATGACAGACCGTACTCGAGATCATCCCTTCCATGACATCCAACTTTGTGTAATGAGCTTCCCGATGCCCTCGATCCGATCCATATGTTGTTTCTTCACACACATCCAAAGCACGTCACACTTTGTTTCTACCAAGGTAACTCATTATGTAGATTTCTCGTCGTCTCCAGCTCTTCTTTGCACTTCTCAATTTTTCTTTGAATTTGTAAGGTAACAAATAATGTTGAAAATGCCAAATTTAAACCAAGTTTCAAAAAAATTTCTTTAATTAATTTCTCCACCTACCCTTTGTACATGACATTAAATCCTATTGAGTGTGTGTTGCACCTCCTTATCTTGCGCCCTAATCTCTCATGCCTCGAACTCACATTGCGCCTTAGTCATAACTTTTTGGTGTGCCACTACTTATCATCACGAGATATCCTCTACATGTGCTTTTTTATGCTAAAGTATTTACCCAATGTGACCAAAATAGACCTAGCCTCAAATGTTGTAGCTTCTTTTAGTTATACTTTGTCTTGACCGCCTTATGCGTGGTCTTTAACTTTGAGCAATTAACTTTGAAGTTCTCATCACTTTTCAAAACTTGTTCCCTTTATGGACACCCGTGAGTTTATTTATTTTCTGTACTGAATAACCTTCTTTATCCACCCCACACTAAGGGTATGTGTAGTCCTCTGTGTATAAAAACACTTGAGATTGTAATCGCCACGGCACACAAGCGCTTATTACACAAAACACTTAACTGAATTGACAAAGTATAACGACAAGGAAGGAAACACATTAAAGGAAATAAAACAAGGGAAATCTAATCTAAATGGCAATACTGCCTTATTACAAACACTAAGAAGGCTTATTTATAGTAGGGCTTCAACCTACTCCCATTGAAGTAACCGGGTAACAATGTTCCAACAAGCGCCTTTAAGCTCGGAAAGCACCTTATCCATGTATATGAATGATAACATACGGTCCCAACCAATGCACTTTAAGATTCCCTGGGTGGCACAAAACTTTGAATCATAAAGAAGTACCATCTGCCCAACCTCAAGTTTCTTGTCCTTGATGTGCCCATTGTGCAATGCCTTATGTTTGGCTTTTATTTCTTTGACTCCAACATTCTATGGCGTGCCTCTCATCTAGTTGTATCAACTTGTCAATTCTTTCTTCCAATGCTTGCTCATCAGCTAGACCTCCCACGTGTGCAATATACAAAAAGGTAACATGAATTCCATGGGAAGAACTGCTTCTACACCATACACCAACTGAAAGGGTGTTGCCTTATTCAACCATTTGTAGGTTGTTCTATATGCCCAAAGTATAGCAGAAACTTTATCATCCTAGTCTTTCCTTCCAACATCATAAATATTTGTCAAAGTCGGCTCAATATCTTGTTGAAAGCCTCAACAATCCCATTTTCTTGAGGGTGATAAGGTGTTATCTTATGGTGTGCAACCATAAATTCATCCAATAATATCCTGATAGTCACATTTGGGAAATAAGTGCCCTTACCACTTGTTAAACTCAAAGAACATCCATACCTAGTAAGAATATTTTCCCACAAGAACCTTGTTGTTGTCAGAACACTTTATCTACAAACCTTTTTAGGTGTTGCTTTCACCCACCTTATAAGATAATCTATACAAGTGATGATATAGTGTGATCTAGTTCTACGCGTGGTGGGGAAATAGGACCCACAAAGTCAATTTCCCATTTCTCAAAAGGTTATGCACTAGTAATAGGCCTCAAAGGCATTTCATCTCTCTGCCTAGGTTTTCTAAGGCATTGAAAGTGATCACATGCCTTACAATACTCCTTATAATCCTTGTACAAGGTTTCCCACCATAAACTAGCTAGTAGAATCTTACGCGCGGTGGTGTCACCTGCATAGTGTCCACTTGCAATACCGCCACAAGCTTCCTCCATGATTTCCATGCACTCATGCTCCAGTACACACCGGTGCAATACTTCATCTCGGCCTAATTTGTATAAGTCACCACTGATCAACATGAAAGGTGCGGTGTGAATTGTAATTTGTTTATTTTCCAAGGCCTTCATTCCTTTGGGTGCCATACCTATGCATAAAAAGATAACAATATCCTCTAACTCCGAGGGCGTGCGGTTTAACCTATATAACTATGCATCCAATATTGTATCTTTAATACTCTGCATGTCCTCTCTGATTGAATCCTTGATAAGTGGTCTGGGCCAGAATTACTTTTACCTGGCTTTACCACAACTGTAAAGTCAAACTATTGGAATAATAGAACTCATCGACATATGCGTCCCTATAAAAGGGGCTTATTTACCAAGTATTTCAATGCCATTTGAATTATATATAACATAAAAGGTTTTGTTAGCAAGTCTTTATCGAACTTATGCAGCACCTAAATCATTGACAAAGCCTCGCTCTGTAGTTGTATAATTTTTTTCTACAGGAGTCAACTTTCTACTAGCAAAGCAAATAGGATGATCTACAATTTCTTCTCCGGTGTAGATGGGCTGCGCCAATGTCCATGCTAGAGGTGTCCACATGTACGTGAAAGGGTAGATTCCATGAAGAAAAATGTAAAAATAGGCGCCATAAGTAAGCCTTTCCTTGACACATCAAATGTGCACTCTGCAGTTCTCCCCAATAGAACTTCCCTTTACCTTTTAATAACTCCTCCAAGGGTGCAACAATCTTAGCATATCCTTTGATAAATTTTTTGTAATACCCTATGTGGCCCAAGAATCCGTGCACCTCACTCTGACATTGGTGGGTTCCTCTAAGCCTAAAATGACTGCAATCTTAGCTGGATCTACTAACAAACCCTCTTTACAGATGATATGCCCTAGTAGAGTTCCAAAAGGTGTAGCAAATACACACTTATTGATATTTAAAGAGATGTTGAACTATCTGCCCTCTCAAACATTAACCACAAATTGTCACAATGATCCTTGATAAGCCCATACACGGTCCAATCATCCAAGTAAACTTGTAATAATTTGTGAATAAAATCTTGGAATGCTTGAACCACAATGCACAAAAATACTGCAGGTGCATTCTTCAATCCAAAGGGCATCACTGTGTATGCAAAACTTCCCCATTCAGTGGTGAAAGTTGTCTTCTCTTGATCCTCCTTAGCAATTCTTACTTGATGATACCCAGAGAATCCATTTGTAAAAGAGTAAATTTCATGCCCTGCAACACCTTCCAATATTTCCTCAGTGAATGGTGTAGGGAAAGGATCAATCACACATGCAGCATTTAGCTCCATGTAGTCCACACAAATCTTGATTCTTCCATCTTTCTTTATGTTGATTACCATAAGGCTAACCCACTCGATTCCTCTATGGGCTCAATAATGCCATATTCCAACATCTTGTCAATTTCTTCTTTAAATTTTATGCGTAGGTTAGGGTTCATCCTGTAAGGTATCTTCCTAACTGGGCACACACCTTCCTTTAATTTAATTTTCATCTCACCCAAAGATTCATGCACCCCTTTCAACTCATGGTAGCCCCTAGGAAACAAGTCCTGGAAATCGTGTAGTAACTCAATTATCTTAGCCACTTCAGAGTCAAACCAATAAGCTCCAATTATGGCCTCCTTAGGTTCATCATCGTGCCAATGTACACTTTCCTCATCTTCATAGGTTCATGGTAAGTGCGCTCCTTCTCATCCGCAATGTCTAAGACCTTGCGCGCACCCTTTAAATGATCTATGCCTAACTTTTCCACTTCTTCTCCTTCTCTAAGCAAGCGCGCTCAAATAGTTCTTCCTTTGTTTCTTCCATTTCTTCAAAGCACACTTCTAGGTCTGACTCACCAAGTAACTATTGAATGAGTTCTTTAGCTTTTGCACTATCTCCTATAGTCAAGCAATTCATACCCTGCAACGCCTCATTCACCGGGGATTTAGTGGAGAAGTAGTCAAAAGTTTGGATCATTCATGCAGTCAAATCTTGCCAATTTCTAGTCTCTCTATTCAACTCTGCATAAACATACCAAGTGCGCGCACAACCTCGCAAGGTGAAATAAAGTTTATGCACCCACAACAAAGGTGGTAAATCTTCCTACCCCTTTGTCTAAAGTCTCTCACACTATTGAACGTGGTGTTGAATAGGATTATTACCATGATATTCATGATTTGAGTAAGCATTACTTTCGAGAAACCAAAATGACAAATAAATTCTCACTTCTCTCCATTCTATGAGATTATCCCTATGAACCATCCACCAAGTGTGTTGTTGTCCCGTGCAGGGTATACACTAACATATTCCTTTTGTCCACTTGATCCTTCC
Source organism: Taxus wallichiana var. yunnanensis (assembly GCA_018340775.1). Taxonomy (NCBI): domain Eukaryota; kingdom Viridiplantae; phylum Streptophyta; class Pinopsida; order Cupressales; family Taxaceae; genus Taxus; species Taxus wallichiana. Next base: position 221,837,079 of record CM031237.1, read on the forward strand.
ACTATACTTCCATGGCTCACAAGAATACCTCAGGGTTTCCTTCGCCAGTGTACCGTGTTGTTTCCTAACCTCCTAACATAATGCGGACTACGTGCGTGCGCAACTACACTTCTTACCTTGTGCCCAACCATCTCGTAAGTGCCATGTGCCCAATTTTCATAGGTAATACTTGTAGTATCACTGATGGATTGTGCATCATCCCATTAGAGAATTCCTTCCTTAGATGGATCAAGTGCTTTTGGATCTTGAATGGTGCATACATAAATTCATTTGGTCTTCTTCACTTAAGGGCTCAACATAAGGTGCAGATTTCCCATCTATCAAAGGGATAATAACTCATTCTTCCTTGTTCTCAAAACTGATATATCCCTTATTGAACCATAGATCAACATTATTTGCATAGCACCAAGGGCACCCAAGTAGAGCTGGGAAGTTGTCCGCTTCTACAAGCGCTAAGACCTCAAAGTCCCCAATGAACTTGGCCCCTGTATAGTAATGGATGCATCCTTCAATAATCCAATTGGCGTGGCCTTAGTTTGATTTTCCATATACATCACATTGGAAGATGGCTGCAATGGAGGTCTACCCATCTAAACCCATGCATCTAAGGTAAGAACATTCACTTTCGCACCTGTGTCAATCAAAATATTGCTCAAAATCCATCCATCCACAATAACATTCAAAGTGATCTCCTTGTCATAATCCAAGCTATGAGGAGGGAGATTAGCATGCAAAATCTGCCATCCATTCTCAATACCAGGGTTGCGTAGTGTTTCCTTTCAACCAACTCCCTAGTAATGGAATAATGTTCTCCTAACACAACATCTTGTATATTTCATTCAAATCATCAACATCCGAATGGAAAGTCTCATCTGCCTTCTTCTGTTCCAACTTCCGTGACTATTCCTTTAAACACTATATTTCACCCTGTAGATTTCTAAGAACCTCCATGGTTTCTGATAAACCTCCTTTTGATGTGTAGGGTCTGGATATTTTACATGTAAAACCTCCTCCTTAGTGATGGTAGGCTTCTTTTGCAACATTTCTCTGGGGTGTGTGTAGCCTCAGCGCGTGTAGTAATATTCACAGGTACTACCTCAGGATCGATGCTAACTTCAACATCCATTGGTTTTCCACGACGCGCTATATTCTAACCATCCCTGTGCCCTTGTTCTCCTATTTTTGCTTCTTGCTCAGATGTTCATATAAGTCTGGGCACTCTTCATAGTTATGATTCTTTTCACAAAAATAACAAGTAATGTTTAGAAGACATTCGTGCTGTAATGGTAGGGGATTTGCATGTATAACATGTTCCATGAGGGAACTCACTTCATCCACCACCGTGGCCTTGGCCTCTGAATCCACCACGGTATCCTCGACCTCTACCACAACCTCCTCAAAGCGCCCTTAATTTTGATCATAGTGCCCTTGAGCGTGATCATGTTGCTCACCTTTATCCTTAGAGTTATTCAAAACTCCAATCTGTCATACACCAATATCAATGGCATCATGGATATGATCAATCAACTATGCAATCTTCAAGTATTGTGAGTTGTGGACCAAAAAATATTATAGTAGCAAGACACATTCTTCCTTATCGCGTGTTGCAACAATGGACAATGGCTTGCATCATGGTCTAAATGACATATCTCACATTCCAAGTAACAAGGAGCACACCGATCTGCGAGGACAACTATCCTTAGTATGCCCCTCTACTTCACAATCTATGTACCAAATTCCACTACGCATCTTATGTGTTGTATTGGATGATAGTTTCTCCAACTGCTTTTCCATTGCTGCAATCTGAGCTTCCAAGAATGAGATCACTCTAGTGTCTATGCTCCCGACTTCCTCAGTGTGTAGAACTACTTCACGTGCCTCACACGGGTCTGTATAAGTCTTATGTGAAAGTGCCCTCCTAAAAGGCATAATCATGCCTTCGATGAACCATTGTGCATGCTGAATTACATATATATCATACAAAAATTTAGATAAAAGTTTTTGAAATGAGCATCATATTCTTGAACACTCTCAGTAGTGTCCTACTTGATATCCTTGAGCGCGCTTACACCTGTATAATCCACACAATTCTAACTAGGGTCAAACTTTTTGTACCATTTGTGTAGGCATCCCGCAGCGTAGTTGAAAATTGATTTGCCTTTCGCTTAGAAGCCGTAATTCCTTTCACACACCACAATATCTCACACATATACACGTGCTCATCAACATCTTCTATTCCCCTATACTCTAGGAGATGAAGTGACATCTCCATGTAAATATTTTGGGGCTGGTGAGGACCATGTCCAGCGAGTCCAAAACCTTACATGTTACCTCCACCTGAGATCCACCAAATCCCGAACCACATGTTCCTCCCGATCCTCCACAGAAGGGGGAATTGAACCGAGAAGATGCGACTGCCCTATGTCCCAACAATGGTGCTAAAGCCCGACCTCCTATAGTCTGCGAAGTTGTGTTACTCCTTGAGGTGAGACCAAAGTTATGCTCGCTTTATGTCTTGTCTTGATGACATGCGTGAAAAGGTTCCTTCACTGGTCCTCCAAATAATGGGGAAGATGTATGCACTTGACCATAAATGTACTTTACTATTTGATTCACTCCTGAACTTGCTGATAAGTCAACTCTACCTTTGCTTTACTCTACTACCCAAAACTAGCTTACTCGACTACTAGATATACTAGAAATTTGAAAACCAAGCGAGAGGGCTAGGTTGCAGTGTAGATTCGAGATCGCGCCCGCGGCCCAAGTTGTCTCTGTTGGCGTGCTCTCATAAGAGGCCAATGAGGGTTCCCTGTCATGCTTGCTCAAATGGGGAGTTACGGATGCTCTGGCTCCACGTCATTTACATGAGCTCCAAATCCTTCATGAGCCATCTCTCTCCTCAACGCCATCTATTCTGCAATCTCACGTTGCTTCTCTAAATCCCTCTCGCGCACCTCATTGAACTTAAGCCACCTTTCTTCTCTTTTCCTCTCTGCCGCTAGGTCCACCATCCTTCACCACACCTACTCCCCCCACACGTGGTGGGGTTTAGCTAGCCATCGATTCTCTTCCAAATTCAAGGTTACCATCAAGATCTTGATTACCAGTGGAATTCCTTACTGAGATATGCTCCCTTGGGATAACGTAAAAATTGAAACTCAGCTACCTCCGGACAAGAGTAAGTGGAAATTGAGTACTCAAAAATATAGCTATTTAGAACACCACGGAACCAAGTGTCCATAGTGCGCGTCCAAATCATATCAGCATCATAGAGGGCCTAAAATTCTTCTTGCGTATCAGATAAGTGTGTGAAACCTCTAATTCCTTTTAGATGCGTAAGCAACCAACCACTCGTATAGCTCTATTGGAAAGATAGCAAAGAAGCTCTCATATAAGCAGTCATACAGATTCTACTCCACCCACGTGCGTGTGTCAAACTCAAATCTAGTACTAAATATCTAAGTGTACTCTTCTTCCAGATCTACTATCCACTCCTCAACACTTGCCAAGGTCAACCCAGTGCACGCGTCTTCATCACACAACATCCATGAAAACAACTAAAAAATAGGTCTCGACAACGGAACCAATGATGCAGCCTAGAATTTACTCTAAATAACCCAAGTGTACTTGGTACATCACTCAGCTTGAGTTGAGCGCTCACTCGAAGTGTGCAAAGGCACTAGGTCCCTCTTTTGAAAGGGCGATAACTAGATCGTGCCAAGCCAAGAACACGAGATGCTAATCAAACACCACGATCAATAAGATGAAAGCAATTCGCTAGAATAACTTTGCATAAAACCTTTGCAAACAAATAAACAACAATATCATATATTATTATGGAACTCAATGCGATACATTGAGAATGGGCCTTGCTTAAATAGACAAGGAATAACAATCTAAGAACCGATCAAGGTCGTAGATCAAGCCATGAATTAAGGAAATAACTAGTCATCAAAGAACTAGTCAAGACCATAGATTTAGGACGAACTAGACATCAAGGATCTAGTCAATACCATAGATCAAGGAAAAAACTATACCTAACAACTAGATAATATCTCTTAATATCTAAATAAGATAAAAGAAATATCCACACACATAAGTGGGTGAGGATAAATACAATAAAGATAAATAAAGTACCTAGGTGAACATGAGCTAAGGTAAATACCTACTCTAACATCTTTAGAGTCGACTTGTACAAAATGTTAGCATGATGGTGCATATAGGTATCCAAATTCATTACCAATAGTAAACAACACACAAGTGCATAAATCAGATCTAGTTCTTAGAATATATATAAGATGAACTAAACAATGACTATAACAAGATTTATCATGCATGTTATCAGCTAATTTTGACGTCGCAAAATTACGAAGTGAAAATTTTGAAAATTTTGTAAGTGTCTTTTCTCACAGTTTATTACCCTCATCACGATCGTCTTATTCTCATGGTCATTTTGGTTTTCATTTCATCCATTTTGAATAAGCCCTTCTCCCGCTACGACACAAACTATGTTTTAATTATTTAATTAATATTTACCTTGTTATTTAATAAAATTAATATTTATTAAATTTTAGGGTTTTTAATTAATAAATATTAATTTAATACTCATGAAAGTTGTTTGAAAAACTTGGAAGAACTTTTTTTTAATTGTCATAACTGTCGTGAGCAATTATTTTTCCACTTCTAATTGTCATGGATGATTTCAATTTTTCTTCTATCATTTGGAAATTGGGAAGGTGATGGTTACAAGAGGTTGCGAAGTGAAAAAATTTGCAAGAAGGAGAAATAAGGAAATATTGCAGACATCCAGAGCTAGAAGAAGGAAAAACTCATTCTATAAGCACTCCTCGGCTTTCACACGGAAACTTGGCACGGGCATTAGCTAGAGCCAGGAAACCTTGAGAGTTCTAGGTAGTTGTCTCCATTTTGGGATCACAAGCTTACAAGAAGCCATCCTTCTCCAATTTTTCTAGATCCTCCATGCTCTGTGCAGAGTTCCTGATCCATATGACATGCTAAATTCCACTCGAGTTCAAATATTTAAAAAAGAGACTTAGGTTTTAGAGGTTTTATCTTCTCGAACTCTGTATATTTTTATTTAAGCTATTTCTTTTGTTGTATTGTGCCAGATTGAGCACACATACTAAAAACCAACTAACACTTTGGAATGAAGAAGGAAGTGGAGGCCCCATTCGTTGCCAAAGAAGTTGAGATCAACATGGGTAAAGGTTGTTAAAAGCCACACATTTCCTAAAGTTTGCACACAACGCCTTGCTCAAAGAGGCCACGCCAAGGGTGAAGGAAAGCCCACACATTTTATTAAATGCCAAGCATATACAGGCCCACGTGCTAGTTTTAGAGAGTTGTCTAGTCAAATGGAGATGCCCATGCGTAGGAGGAAATAAACCAGTCAAGGAAGAGTTTTCAATGCATGCACAAGGAGGAATTAATCTAAAATCCCAAACAAATGCCATTTGCTGCCCAAGGAGGTGAGTTCCACGTGGGTGGAAGTCTATTTTTGTGATACATGTAACAATTTGAAAAGATAAATCAGAAGCCCACGCATTGGGCAAAATAACAACACACACACATTCCAAGGAAATATGCATGCAAGTTAAAGATAACAAATTCCACGCAGCTGTGGAAAGAAAAAGATCCATGCACGATGGAAAGGAAAGAGATCATTCGCTGCCAAATAAGAAAGAAACATGCCAAAAGTCCACACATTGGGCAAAATACCAGGCTCATGTAGCCCACACATTGCTGGAAATAATAAAAATGGTCTAAAATCGAGTCAAATCACGTTCCAGGCATCCAGATAAAAATAGTATCACGCGTTCAAACGCTACCATCAATAAATAGTGAATTAAAAATATTAAAATTGATCATGCGCGAAGTCATTAAAAATTGGGAGAATTTAATTTTAAAAAATCATTTTCATCACGGATTGTTGAGAAGTATCCAGTCTATTCAAAAATATCATACATTAAACACATTAAATTTGATGCATATCGACACAAAGAAAATTGAATTTAATGAAGAAAATGATAGATGCAGAAAGAACGTGCCGCGGGTTGTATCTATCAAAATAATCAACTTTGGAGCTTGATATCTCAAAGTTGAGTGATTGTCGAGAAGAAAGGTTTAGTTTGTTGAATTCTCCCCATATTCATTTACTCCTTTGCAAAATTTCAAATGCACAACACCTCATTTTGTATTTTTCACGAAGCCAAATAAAACGTAGTTCATTTGATTTTTTCTGCACACCTTTGTTTTGACTTGTTGGAAGGTCAACTTCGAGAATCCGTATTTCAGGTCCGGATGATCGTCAAGAAAAAAGGTTTGGTTTTTTGAATTATCCAAAAATTCATATAATCCTTTGAAAAATTTCAAATACATAACACCTCGTTTGATATTTTTCATGAAGCCAAATAAAATGTAGTTTGCTTGATTTTGCTGCGCACACAATTTTCAGCCTGCCAAGGACACGAACTTTTAGGGTCTATAGTTTGAACCCAGATGATCATCAGGAGAAAATCATTGTTTCTTTGGATTATCCCAAACTTAATATGATCCCTTACCAAGTTGTAGATTCCTAGGGTGATGTTTGATATTTTGTTTCTAGGCTAAAACCAAATGGGATTTTCGTAGTTTTACACTTGCATTTTCCTAGCAGTTTCAAAAGAATCAACTTTGACCTTTAATATTTCACTAAATAATTTGATTTGGGAAAAAATATTTGATCCAAAAACTTGTGGTACCTTAATAGACTCCCTCATCTAGTGAGAGTTTCTCAGAACAAGATTTGTTATTTTTCCTAGAGGCAGTTTCAAAGGTGATTTGTGTAGTTTTGTAAGAAGGAAATAGCTTGAAATCATGCTTTTGTCACTATCATGTCATCTTCAAACAAAAAATGTTGTGGTATGGATTCCATGGAATTATAATCACCTCAACGCTCCATTCGAGTATGAGAATATCACTCGATACCAACTTGGGACATGTCGATGTAGGTCGATTCTACGATCACATATCAACCGAAGGCGAGTCACAATTTTCTTGATGCTTGTTTTGAATTGGTCATCACTTGCATGGATGCACCACGACACCTGCGTAGTGTGGTGATTCAAATCCAATGACTCTGAAGTGGAAGTAACCTCGACTTCCTCATTATGTGGTATAGGTCGTAGCTATTGGCAGAGGTCTCTTTGGAGTCAAAAGCCATTGATATCGATAGAGATCAATAATGGGAGAAAATTGTCTACATCAATTGTCTTCACTTAATCATGTACGAGATATATTCATCGAAAAATCAAAATCAATGACAAGTGTAGTTGTGTGGATCATCAAGCAAGGCCACATCATTCAAGCGTGTCCTTGTCAATTCTCAGTTAGCAGTGGGCGCGATACTTCATCGACCAGTCTTAAAGTTGGAGTGTTCTTGAATTGGATGATTGTGAGTAGATTAGAATGGCAACACTTGGGATGGTGACAATGACAAAAGACATAATTCCAGGGAGTGAATTGCAATCTCAACTCTTGGGAGATCTTCTCAATGGTGAAAGATCGGAAGCTGGATTCTGACAAACCAAGGTGGTGTAACGACTACGGTCTTGCGACAAATGAATAATTCACCATGGAAAGGTATTCAGAGCATGTGGAGAATTGTGTGTAATTGTGAATGTGAAGGTGAATAAGGATAAAATTGATTGCACCAGGATGTTGCTCAAATGAAGAGGTGGATGAACTACTCAAGTTTCAAGCTCATCTCTCTCGTTATCCGGAGGATTGTGGAGCACGGTCAATGAGTTCATTCCCATACAACCAGGGATAGGCGGACTCTTGGCCCAATGAATAAGACACTGATCATAGGAGTTTTGAATGTACATAAGGAATTGTATAATTTCTTACGTGGATGTGTGAGAGATTCTGAGGGAGAATGTCAAGGTTTTTAGGTTTTTGCTGCATAAAATTTACCCTCGGTGGGAATTATAATGATTTCGACTAGGGTATCCTTAAAGGTAGAATCAGTGACATTGATTTTGTCGCAAATTTGGGGATTGAAGATGGAAATGGTTTTTGGATGATATGTTTTATGAGATCAGAAGGAGTTGCAGATTGTGTGGATGTTGATATATAATCGGTTGCGAAGGAGTTCCAACCCCCCATACAATTTTGAATGTATAGATATAAATACGTTTTGGTTTTCAATAAACACAACCTCACCTTCATTGAGGAGGGACTTTGTTCCCACACCGTTGCATGTCATTTTCATGCATGCAAATCCATATGCTCACAATGTAAGAACTAGATTCAGTCATGTTCAACACCATCATCCAACCAATATGAACTATTTTATTAAACATTGTAAAACACAAAAGCTTATTACATTATATAAGTATATATATGAGTCATGCGCTCAACAAAACCATCAACATAACTCTACCATAGTTTTCTTTTAACAACCCATGTAAATTAATACATATATATAGGGGTGGGGACTTGCCCTTCACCGCCCATGCACTTCTCAAAATAGGTCACATGTTAATAGTAGCCATACACCTTTACAATAGGATGCACAACATGCAAGTGCTCTATAAATAGACTTCCTATAGTTAACTCTGATTAGAAATTATATTATTAGCCTAAAATATGCATGGTGCTTAGCTATTGCTTGTTCCCAAAATACCATTGCGTGGACCGTGAGTCTTCATGCCTTTGTGTGCTCAAGACGCTAACTCCAAAAATAGCCCTTATCTACAAAATGGATAAGTCTTGATCCTGGGCACTTCAGATATATTGTAGTGCTGCGTGCTCTTCCAACACCCTACATTTGTGCGCCCAATACTTAGGCCATTTTTGGTCCGTTCAACAAGAGTTACTATTGTAAACATCACCAAGTATGTGGTCTCGACATTGAGAAGTGTCACACATTTAAAGACCTTGAACAATGACTTATAGACCGTGGGGAACTCCAATTAGATAATCCCAATGCACCTCCCAATCAACCTGTAGATATCTTCAAGAAACCTTTTCCCAACCATGCACCGAATAATCACAATAATCCCCCTATATCTCAAGCACCCAACACCCACACGATCAATACTTTGGGTCAAGATTCAACATTACCACCCACATATATTGTCCCCTCTACTCTACCTACATCTACCTTGACATTTATCCCCACTCCTACAATCTCATCTACATCCACACCAATGTCTACTTCTTTATCTACATCTATTATACCTACATCTACATCTATTACATCCACTTCACCTATCTCTATTCCACCCACACCTATCTTACCCATGCCTATTTCCTTATCTATGACTACATCTACCATCATACCTCCACCCACACCTATATCCACATCTGCTACATCTACCATATATATATTAGTTCCCACACCTACCCCAACACCTATCTCTATATCCATGCCTACTTTGACCTGTGCCCCTTCATCTACACTCATATCTACATATATACCAACCTCTACATTCATTCCATCTACATCTACTATATCCATGACTATTGTACCCCCACCTACCTCAATTACATCCACTTCTCCACCCATCTCTACACGTATTATATCCACGCATATCATACATATCTCTACCCACATCCCATTTAAGATATATCTCAACATCCTCATCACACATCCCTACATCTATATCCACTTCTATACCTTTACCCTCAACCACATCCATAGTTGTAACCATTCCTACATCAACATCCAAATCCACCAAGAAAACATCCCCTCTTGACATAATTACAAGTGGCTCTCTCACCTCATCCACACCTTTAACAACTATGACCATACCCACATCAACATCTGAATCTGTGTCCACATCCATATCATCCCTCAAAACTCCTACCAAGAAGACATCCTCCTTTTATCCCATTACAAAGAATATCCATATCCCATCTTAATTTTTAACAATTAACATTGATTATATATCAACATCCACACAATCTGCAACTCCTTCGATCTCATAAAACATATCATCCAAAAACTATTTCCATCTTCAATCCCAAAATTTGTGACAAAATCAATGTCAGCTGATTCTACCTTTAAGGATACCCTAGTCAAAATCATTATAATTCCCACCGAGGGTAAATTTTCGTAGCAAAAACCTAAAAAAACCTTGACATTCTCCCTCAGGAATCTCTCACACATCCACGTAAGAAATCGGAACTCCCTCCTCCTAAACCTCATTATCCTAAGCAATCTTGTGTCCCATCATCGATCCTAGGGGCGTCTCCATCTATTTTGGGGCTGGGCCTTTCATCTAAAACCTCTACCACCACTCAATCAAAATAAAGATAGCCTATCTTTTCTCCAAATTATCAAGCAAAGTCACAACCATCCATCCCACCTTCTCCCAAGATAAAATTAGATTCTAAGGTGCCCACAAAGCCTCATAAAAGTAAAGCACCACTCTTACCTTCATCTAAATCATCCACCATTCCCACAACCTCTTCATCAAAAACCCCCTTCGGGTCATATAATGAAATATTTTAGCACCTCGTTCAAGCATATTTCATCACCCTCCATCCTATCAAATCCTTCGATCCATGTGGGACTAATCTTATTTGGCTTGACTCTAATACTATTTGCACTTATCATCGCACCTGTGGTCATGACACTAAACATTGTAGTGCCCTCAAAACCCCCATCAATACTCTCATGGAAGAAGATGACCTTCTCATCCACAAATACCACCCTCGCCTTCCATCTCGTCCACATTCAAATCCAATCCTCTAATTGAACCTCACCTCCTAAGTCATCTAAGTCATGATCTTCATCCAAATCATTCGTCATAATACCTCCCCCAAGCTCTATTTCTTCTAAAGGGAGGCCCCTCTCTTCATCGATGTCATCCATATTACCAATTTTTCTTACCCTCATAATCCTCAATCATCTATCCAATATAAATCGAGTCATCATCGTTTCTCCTCCTAACGATCCTACCCTATCTCCCTCGCCTATATCTACATCCAAGTTGCTTGATACGATGCAACATATCTCACTTGGGGAGTATCCACTCCTCGCTCTTAATCCTCTCACATCTACTTCTTCATCTACATCTCCCATGCACATCGATCCATCTTTTTCTTCATCCAACCATCCCATGGGTACATGTGACATTACGTCCCTTCCCCTAACCTATTTTCATCTCTATCACTTCTCTAGAAAGGAGCCAACATGGAAAGTTTTATCCTAACTGGATTGGACCTTATATTATCACACATAAATATGGGTTTGGAGCCTATCGTTTAGCATCTCTTGATGGTAAACTAGAAACAGAACCTCTCAATGACTTAAACTGCAACCTTTCTACGGTTAACATATCTACAAATGTAACCCTAGTCACACTTAACGATCTTACATCCCTAATTCACCCTTCTATATCTCCTTGTAATGATTTGGAATCATGTGGTCTACCATAACTTTCCTATCTATGACCTTAATTATGGCCACCATGGCCCCGCTCATAACATTTTCTTATGGATAAGTTCCTCCTTCTAGGTGGGAACCCATGATCATTACATATGTCACCTTCTTATCTACCTACTAGAACCATGCTAAGGGTCCATAGGTGTCACTTGTACATCTTACATATTCTCTCCCCAAGTGGTCTACTTGGATATCCCCAACTCTATCCAAAGTCAAAATTATGGATGCTCATATCAAAATTTATCTTATCCAAAAGAAGTAGACTGCTCCCTGGAAGGACAATTGTTCATGTAAAAGAAAGATTGTCAAAAGCATATTTTGATCCCTGAAGGACAACTATCATGCATATCTTATCCCACCGTTTAAAAATTCAAAATCCAAATATCCAAAAGCATAAATAAAAATGTAGACCACTCCCTCGAAGGATGGCTACCATATTATATCATGGAAATAAAAGGATTCCCTTATCAAAAGTAAAACACCCTTGGAAAGCTTCCCATATTGATTAGCTTTCCCATCCTCCCTAATTTTTCCATATTGATCAGCTTACACCATATTTCTTAGAGCTGGGGCATGGACCTAGGAATACCATCTAAGGAGAACCCATCTTCCCTATACAAGCTCCATTTTAAACATTTTGTTGTGTCGACATTAGGTCTATAAGCACACTTTCCATCTCTTCCTCAAGATCTTAAAATGTGACTAAATTTTGTTAGTTATGTGTTAACACCTATCATTAGTCGCAAGTACATTGCTCTCATTATTCCCTTTCACGTTTACCTCCAATCCAGTCAAAAAGCATCTATCCTATGTGCGCTTATTCATATGATGACATGTCCTTCCTATACTTTGGTCATCCTCATAAGTTCATATTTTATCTATCACATCTGATGTAATCTAATCATACCATCTTATCTCATCTCATCCCATTTACTATCTCATTAATCCAATCTATCTTATCCGATATTTTTATCTCATTTCACCCAATCTATTATCTCATCTTATCCAATCGTTTGTCTTATCTCAATCTCTTAGCTTATCTCATCTCATCTAATCTCTTCATCCAATCCTTTTACCTCTTCCACTTTAGGCTTGTGTGTCACCCATAACACACTGATATTTTCCTTACATGCCTCATCTTGCTATCCTCTTGCCTATCATCTTATCTAGCAACGCATTCTTGATCACATCTCAAGCACACCCTTCGTGGCCATCTTTTTGTTCCCTCTTAGGGCACCTTACCTCATCTTAAGCCCACCGATGTGGCCATCTCTCCATTTTCTATTTCATCGGGAGACATATTTGATCTATTCCTCATGTACATAGTATATCACATCCACTTTTGCCCCAACATTCTGTTAAGACCATTGTCTTGACCATCCTCACATTTTTTGTGCATACTCTTGATGTCTTCCTTTGACCCATTGGTACCACGACTTAGACATCCATATGAGTGGATTCCCAATGAATTCCCTCCATATCCCAGTGGTTTTTGCCAAGTCACAGGTCTGTAGGACATTAACATTTCCTGCTTCATAGGCTATGCTATGTTGCCTACCAATGTGATTCCAAAATCACTGTTATATTTTTGTTTTTGTTTTTTTCCTTGTCCCTCTTCACCTGGGGAATCTTCTATCATCATCTTCTTTTTCTCATCCCTCCCACCCTCTTTCTCCTTCCATCTATCTCTTTCAAACTCATGATCGATCCCCTTTGTGTCATCGATCCCTAGTTTGATGAAGAGAACATCATCAATCATATTGCATCATCTCTCATTTTTGTCTCATGGCTTGCCCAACACAAACCACTCGACAAAAAGGGGAAAATGTAGACACCAATTTTTATTATCGCTAGTACCTCACCGCGTGTTCCCTCTCTTTATCATTATCATGCACATACTCACCTTATTCCCATTTAAATCCCATATTTCCCCCTTTAATCACAATTATTCCCATAATCCCATCTTAAAATTATATTATCATTCACTCTCTCTAATCTCTCATTAATCACCCTTAATTATCCTTAAATCATCCCCTAATTTTTTTATCCTTCCTAAACATCCCTTTTATTACCCTTAAGCATCTAGCCACCTTTCATTTAATAAATCTTACCTCCCTCATGCCTTTATTTAATGTTTTTCACCTTCAATCTACCCTTTTATCCTTTCTATACAACCCTAACCCGCTAAAACACCTTAAAACCCTAATCCTGCCTCATTTGGGGCTTGTTCTCTCGAACAAATCACATTTCCCCACCTAAATGGATGGATCTGTAATAAGCGGTGACCCATCCGAGTTGCCATCGACCTTATAAATACACCCATACCCCCTCTCTCCGGAGGTAATTTTTGAGAGCTTAGGTCTTCTTGCAGCTTTGTTGTGTTTCTTTCTCATCTCTAGTCTGGTTGTCATCGATCCAGCTGGTCACCACCGATCCAACTTGGTTGGCGCTGATCCTAATCCAGTTGGCATCGACCTATTTGCAGCTATCAAATTTAACAATTTTCTTGCATCCTTTATATTTCCACAACTTTCCCACATCGGATCAAAGACCTCTATATTTCAGAGCATGTTGCGAGACCCATTTTCTATACTTTTTGATCCACTCTTTTGTGGTTACCGCCGACTATACTGTTAGTCTCAGTCGCTATTAACCCAATCAAGTTTTGTTTAATATCATTTATCTTTATCAGATCGATATCTTATCTTATCTAGCACATTTCAGATCTCTATTTCAATTCATTTATCTTCGACATCCAATTTATCATATTTTATCTATCTTTTATCAAGAAGTGGGTTGAAATCCATCCTAGGAAGTTTTCACTTCTTTGGACCGGATTTTTGCAAAACCCACCCATTTATATACTAATCATTTCTCGTGTTTTAGTTTTCTTTGTTGTGCGGGTTACCAAGGTTTGTAGAGGAAGGGATTTATTGCACCCGTATCCATCACCATCCCTTCTAGAGGTACCTTAAAACCTCTCACATTCAAGTTTCTTATTTCCTTATTGCCATTCCATTAACTTAAAATAGGAGCAAAAAAATTTGGTAAACACATGTATGGTTTTGGACTTGCAAAGATTTGGGATCTATAACTTTTGCATGTTGTTAGTTGTCTAAAACTATTTGTTACTTTGTCAAAACCTAGTTTACAATCATGTTGCAAAGCTCTTTGAATGCTTTGATCATCATATCAAACCCTAATCATGGATGAGAAGTCATGCAAAATAAACATTAGTTGGGTTATGGGCACCCCTATGCACCACCAATATTGACACTACTCCAAAGAGGCCTCAAACCACATGTCATTCTCCACCTAACATGTGATATCTAAATGAATGTAACTAGATTTGACCACCCCTTTTGACAAGACTTGAGTTTAGTTTTCTTGCTAAGATACTTGGGGAATGGATCTTCGAGTGTTTGTAGATGAGGGTTTTTTTGTATTAAGTTTGATAACAAGATTCAAATATAGGTATATTTCTACCCTAATGACTATAGATGTGCTATTATGAGATTTAGGGAGCCTTGGGTACCTTTTTCAAGTGTTTGAAGTGAGTGTATCAATGTAGTGCCATATGATTTCTAGGTTAGCAGATGAGGTAGTGTTTACTTGCTACTATAGGGTTCCATAGATGATTTATCAAAGAGAGGCAAACCTAGATATATTATAAGACCCAATGAAGGATATGGATTTGAAATAAAAGTTGGACGAAATGTCATTCTAAGACCGTACAACTTGCCTAGGACCATATGTACTATTATGACCAATCTGTACAACCCTCCCCAGGGAAGGAAAACATGTAAACTGTAGTTTGGGAGTTGTCGTTTGATGTTTTAATATGGATATTATGCATTGTATTTTAAGAATTTGATGACATGTCATTGTGCAAGGATAAACAAGGTAAAAAGAGACCTCAGAATTTGCTAAGCGGGAATGGGAAGTTGTATTTATCTTAGCAAGAGTGCATTGTCAAAACTAGCAAGTGTTAAAGAGTGACTTGCCAAAATTAAGTGTCTACACTTGGAAATGGAGAAAGCTATGCTCTTTTATGTGGTTGATTACTTTAGAAATATATTAAGGACTACTCTAAATGATGTGTAGCTGATTTGGGAAGATTTAAGAACCCTTTGTGTGATTTTGGAATGATATTTGTAAAAGGAGCTTGCAAGAGCACCATGTGAATTATTAAGTGACATTGTCTAGCTTATACATCCTTATATAGGTGAATTATTCTAATAACATTGACCCTAGGAAAATGAAATGGCCCAAAAAAGATAGTGAGAAAACAAAGTTAGTGAACTTAAAGAGCCAGGACCATACAAGTTGGCCAAGACTAAACCCTATATCCTAACCTAGTTGTACAATTTCGGTCAGATGAGAAGAACACCAAAAAAACACACATGAGTTTTTTGGTATTTTTATGCGATAATGTTCCTAGAATTGATGATAGAGAATAATTTAGTGATAAGCAAGTCATGGGAGAGCTAAAGACACAAAATGATTGGATTTTTAATGTGAGCATTTGTCTTAACAAGGAGCATGATCAAACTTGAAATTACATAAGGGAAATTTTAAAAAATTGATTGTCTACACTAGCACGAATTATCTTTGACGAAAGGCCACATCCAATTTATGGAATTCTTTAGTGGGAGGTAGTTATATGAACCTAATAAGTAGAGTGATTATGTATGAGAGTTCTTCCAAAAATATGACTTGAAAAAACTCTTGGGAAGCTTATAACGACCTTCATTTTTTTCTTGTTTAGCTAGTACTTTGCTATCATGGACTTTTCTATCATGGTTATATAATTTTTCGAGGTAAGTTTAAAGTCACCTTGAGCCATGTTTAGAGTCATTACTTTGGCATCATTTCAAGTCTTAATTCTAATGGTTGTATTAATGTGATAGGAATTAAGATGGGAAATTACTTGTCTGTGGTGGTTTTTGTCCTACATTTTACATGGCATTAATTCCTATTTGAATTACTTGATCTCATGGGGAGTTTGGCGGGCCTATGGAATGGAATAGATAGGGTTAGACAAGGTATTTAATTAATTATGTTGAATTAATTAAATTTATAATAAGTCAAGTTATTAATTTTCTTTTAAATTTCATGTCATAAGTATTAAATGGGTCACTTTGTTAAGTAAGTGACATCTCTAGTAATTGGTCCCTCGAGTCAAGTTGCGAGTGAATTAATATTTTTAGAACTATTTAATGATGTAAAGTAAGAATAAAAACTAAATGATTATAATGTATACACTCCCATATATGTGAAAAGGTACAAAGTGAGTGTAAATGAGAAATTAGGGTAAGTGGTGTGAAGTGGAGGTTAGGTTAAGTTATCTTTAGTTACAAGTAGTTGTGTAACTACTTGAGTAAAGGAAGCTTATAAAATACACAAAGGAAATGTAAGGGGGTTCTTCTTCCTTTCCCAAATGCTAGAGATGTAATATAGATTTTCCTTTGATTATATTTTTTTTCGTATCCAAGTATGGGTGAGATATGTTTGGAATGTAAAGTGGATTTGGATTTCTATATGCATTTAATTTCTTAGTAATCTTTGTCTCATGAGGATTTGTACCATGATATGTATGTGGAAGATTTTAGGAGAATTTGTAGCTGTTAATATATGAATTCATTTTCAACCATCCATTTCATTTATACAAGAGTAGGTTGAGGTTTAAATTTTATCTATGAGTATCTGACTGCCTCTATGTTTAGTCCATCATAAGGTCTCTCACTCTTCCCATTTCTCCCACTTTTCCTCTATTTTCCTTTACCCCCCTTTTACCATTTTTGCTTTCCTTTGGTATTTTCTTGTCAAAAGTACTATAAAATCCCCAAAAATAACATCCTAAGAGGGAACTGCTCCTCTTAAAGAAGAGAAAAATCACCCTTTAAATTGTGATTTTCCCATGTGGTTGGATTGTTGTTGCTCCCAATTGGATAATGATTTAACAAATATTGGAATTTGTAAAAACCTTAGATATTTCAGAGTCACATGTAATAGATAAAACAATAATGTACAAATTTAACCCAAGCAATAAACTTAATGAAGTTGAAAACCCTAAGTGCAAGAGATGGAATATAATACTTATTTGATTTTGTAATTAACCACAGAAGCGTGTCATACTAGAAAGATGATGAACAAGAAGAGGAAACTATCATAACTATGCTCGAGAAAATTGTGTATTGCCGTATATGCCTATATCTTTGGGGCGCCTAGGCACTGGAGACTACTTTTGGGCTCCGTGATTGTGAAAGTCCTCAAAAATTGATTTTTCTTATGTCGCACCAATGTCGCTAACCTTCGTTGTTTGTCTCCTATATGTCACACTCGCCCAAAAAGTTCGCATGTAACCTACAAAACAAATGATATCCTGTAAAACCCCAAAACA
Source organism: Taxus wallichiana var. yunnanensis (assembly GCA_018340775.1). Taxonomy (NCBI): domain Eukaryota; kingdom Viridiplantae; phylum Streptophyta; class Pinopsida; order Cupressales; family Taxaceae; genus Taxus; species Taxus wallichiana. The sequence continues at coordinate 221,854,937 of CM031237.1, forward strand.
CATCAAATCCTATAAAAGAAATATGCAAATGGGGAGTCAGACTGACCCCAACGGTCACTTGACTAAGTGAGCTTACAATAGGAGCACTGCACTACATTTTAAACTCCATGTAGTTCTCGTGTGTGTGTGCAAGAATCATGCCCTAGGTGGCTCTTGTGCAATATGCACTTGATAACAAGCAATAGCTAGATGTAGAAATGTAGATAGATGTGTGGATGTCAAAATAAACTTCCCCTCCTATGCGTGTATGTAGAAAATATAGTCCCTTGTCCCTTGAGTGAGTGTTAGATGGATGCTTTGATGCTCTTAGATGCCTTTAGATGCAACCTTAGGTGGTGATAGTAAATGCTTAGAGTTTGGTCCTTTATTATGGTCACATAACTTTATATTTATATGATTCCCTTGTTTAAATTTTGTAATTGACAACTAAAAGGCCGAACCATAAGAAAACAAGATGCCCAAAAGATAAAAGAGGCCCAAAAGAGGCAAGTAAAGTACAAATAGGTTGAGGGTGCCCAAAGGGGACAAGGGTGTTTGGGCGCTGGTGTCTGTCTCGGGCGTTGGTGTCCGAGTCAAACAATAAAGTAGTAAAGTATCGACCGAGAAATTTGTAGGGTGTAAGTGGCCAGAAAGAAGACATGAAACACAAAAAAGCCAAAGATAGATGCCAATTGCTATTTTTCTCACTTAGGAATCATATGAATAGTAGTATGTGACTAGGACCTAAAAATGTACCCAAAGTGCGTGATTTAGTGTCTACATGTAATTTCTTAAAATCACTAGTGATAAAAATCCATGCCAATAGGGGTCCTTCAATTCTTCTATGTTTGGATCAAAGATCAAAGCATCGAGCACATATCAAAATTGTTCTGAGCACTAAGTGAATTAGGGAATCCTACTGATGTGAGCTAGACCACAACCGAAGATATGTTCACCCAATGGAGTCCTCTTTCCTTCCTGCATACAAGTCCAAAATTGTACCAAATCCATGTGTTTTACATAACTATCACTAAATTCAAAGATTTTGGTCACCAATGAGGATACATTCTCATACCTCGAGTATTAGAACTTCATGGTTATATATAGGTAGTTTGAATTTACAATTCAAATGGAAGAGAAACCATTTTGGAGTAGATTGGGAGCTGATGTGCAAATGAGGGAAAAATAGAGAGGAATAGTGGCTAGAGTAAAATGTTAATGAAAACTATTTAATAAAATAATGAAAATGAAGCTTTGGTAGGAGTGATATAAATGGTAGATTAATTTGAAAATCTCACGGAAAAAAACTTATGGAGGAGAAACAACAACTAGAGCACATTTAGATGATAGGAAAAAGTACTAGGCGTGTTGAGGTTTCAAAATGAACTAAAAATAATTACAAATTTTTTTATGTAGTGCCCACAAAACCCTTATCACTCAAACCACCACCTATAGAATCAAATATGGTTTGACAACTTTCAATTCGGTCATATCACTCTTGTCGCGGAAATGAAAAATCGGAGGAACACTTCCTCATGTTTATCTCGGACACAATATGACCAAGTTTTGAAAATTTAAGCTTTGTAATTGATTTTCCCAAGGTGCTCCATCATGAAACAAGAGGAATGTGATAACTATTCATAGGCTCCGTTAGAGATAATGCCAAAAATCGTGCTTCCCACTTTGATCACCCAAGGCATGCCATCGCGAAACTAAAGGAATTAAGGAATAGTTCCTTAAGTTCTCTTTGAACATGACTTAAGCGAGAGGCACATAATATAATTTATTTCCCAAGGGACTTATATTTTATATTGCCCCACACCCGAGTCGTGGAATAGAGGAACAAAAGGAACTATTCTTCATATTCCACGAAGGAAAAAATTGCCAACTAAGAGCCACAATTTTGTGATAAATGAATAAGGAAAATTGGGAATTCTATTCAAAGGAGGCATTAGACATTTTATGACATATGTTTTTGAAAAAGTATGATTTTTTTTTTTTTATAATGACAACATCTCCTTCTCCATTTTCCCATGCAATGTTGTAGTAGGTAGATTAATGATCATGTTAAGACTAGAGATATATCTTGAACCAACTATATGAGAGGTTTTCTCCACTCACACAAACCCGACACTTCTAAAGAAACCCCATGTTGTGTTGAAATAAAGTTTAGCTCACAACACAAACACTTTCAACCACCAATAGACCTTTACAAATCTTACATTAAAAGAACTCATATTTCTTCTTACCCAAGGTGTATGATGCAAGAGCATCTAGGTTAACTTGCAATAGATTTGGAGTTAGAATAATAATAGTTTGCACAATTCTAAGGAGTTGTGCATGACTTTCTATAACCTTTCACATTGTGTTGGTTTGAATAAAATTCATATAAGGCATGCATAAATGAGTTTGATTATGCTTTGGTGATGTGCTCTTAGAGCTTCTTACATGGAGATTGTGCATAATCACTCACTCATGCATTTAGGAAGATTTGTGCTTCATGCCTTTCTTGGCATTTTGTACCCTATGAGGTTCACACTCCAATGGATCTTGTGCACCTAATGATTAAATATTTTTATGCCCTTTAAGGTTTTATGCATTTGAGTACACTTATCAACATCATTGTAGTTGGACATGAACATGTGGGCCTTGATCCATTTTATTCTCCAATAGGGTAATCAAATGGCCTAGTATTAATTAGTCAAAAGAAGACACAAGTGATCACATGCAAACTAGAGAGATTGAATTGTGAGTGCTCTAAACGACTGTGGAATATTTGTAATGGTTTGTTTAATTGCAAAGGAATATTTATTTCTCTTGTTATAATCTATATAGAGAGGGGAGCGATGAATATGTAAGGCATATATTTGAAAAAATAAGACCACATCTATTTTGGGAGCCAAAAGGGAGTAAAAATTTGAGGAAGGAAAGAACTACCAAATTAAGTGTGTGACTAGTAATCATAAGGCTTTATCATCTAAAGAGATAAACCTAGTTGTTTAGGACATTTTTAGAGTATACAAGCTTAACCAATGTAGATCATATGACTAAAAGTATTAGAGAATATATGGATATTATATGATAAGATTGTGACAAGGTGGGAACGTAATTAACACCAAGTTTGTAATCTTTTCCTCATATTAATAGAAGAATACTTCGTTTCTTCTTACAAGTTGTGCATGGATCTTGGTGATGTGATATACTAAATATGAGAATTCGAGGTTGCATGATCTAAGAAACCCTATAATTAGGATCCCTAACCATGACTATATCAGAGGTCTCACAACTATTTGGGACATAACTAGGGCCTAATCCATGAACAATTTTACTTTTCTCTGAAAATTTTAGTGTTTGTAATGCTTTGTGGTGTCAAATGGGCACATATGTTGATATAAGAAATCAATGTATGCATTCTATGAGTAATGAGGTTGTTGAGCATTTTGTAGTTCCCACATTTTTATAGCCTCAACTATTCGTTTTCTCTTTACTCATAGATATGTTTTGACAAAGATTTGACATATTTTGGACATTATGTTAGGATATTTGACCTCCTTAGACATGTATGGAGATTTAGGCGTATAGCGCCAATTTGGCTTGATTATTGTGTTGACACCTTACCTTATGATGTTATGGATACTAACTGATACGATGTTGTTTGGACCTTATTTATATGTGATGGATACTCAGTTTAGTTACATGTTTGAATTTTATGGATGTATGTCGCTTTATCATTATGGCTAACTCATGGTGAATTGTGTGTAATTATGCATGTTGTCGCCTTTTTGATTCCATAATGATGATATGCTAGCAAAGAATTCATTGATTTCTTATTGAGTAGTTGATTTACCTTTTATTGGACATGTGCATTTAATGTGTGCAATGAGTGTGCAGGTGACAAGTCACATGAGAGTGTGGGATTCAGGCTAGCTACACAATTTTGCACAAGCATCCCACATGCTAAGTCCTAACCGTTTTTCTTGTATGAGGCCTTAGAATTAGAGTTTATTATTTTGGGCACCATGAGTGGCCCTCATTTGTAATGTAATATGTCATGTAATATTAATCTTGCTTAGGATGTTTAGTTGCTTTGTAAACTTGATTTGGGGACTTAATGGCCCCACTTGCATTAAGTTTTGAGTTTGAATAATGTTGTATTTAATTAAAGGGGATTAGGGTCACATGTGAACCCTTGGGTGGGCCCCACATCCTCTACCCTTGTGCCCAAATGTGCCAAACCCGAAATTGGGCTATTTTAGGCATTTTTAGTGACCCCTTTTTAGTTTGGGAGTTCACTTAGCATGAAAATGGACCCTTGGACCCTACCTAATAGGTAGGGGGCTTAATTCCAAGGCATAGAGGGAGTTTCCCTCCCATTTTGCCTCCTTTGGTCACATCCATGTAAGATGGATGGGTAAGTGTGCTTTGTTAAAAGTTACACAAGTTTGTTTTGTTGTTCATTTTGAGTAATTTGGGAGAAGAGGGTTAAAAGCTATTTTATCCTTTCTCCCTTTTATTTTGAGAATCTTTGACCTTGAGGGAAGAGAGGGGTGACACATGTCACCCCCTAAGTTGTGAGGATTTTTGTTGGCTCCTCTTCAAATTCTCCCTCATGGGGAAAGAAGAGAACTTTTTTTTGGAGCTTTTGCTTGGAGGCTTGTGGATCTTGGGAGCTAGAGCTTGCTTGGATAAAGAAGAGGAAAAGTTAGAGTGTTGGAGAGCTTTTGGAGGTAGGCTCCTTGGCTCATGTTTTATGTTTTATATCATATTGGATTGTAGTCTTGTTTTGTTTAACATGTGTGTTGCTTTTGGGTGTGGCTATTTGTTGTTATGTTTGTTGTTTTATTTTCCTCCATCCATCATATGACATGATGGATTTTTGGAGTTGTGGGGGAAGAGAGAGGGATTTTTCCCTCTCAATCCTCATGGCTTGATGGGCAAGCCATGTAGGATTTTTCTTGCTCCCATTCCCCTCAAATGGTTTGAGGTGGGGAGGTAGAACATAGTTTCTCAATCCTCATGGCTACACTTTTGACATTTAGAGATTTCTTTCTTCTCTTCCCCATTTTAGAGGTAGAACATAGTTTCTCCTCATTTCCATCTTTGCAAGATTGGTGTTTGTCTTAATGTTTGTCTTGTATTTATGTGAATGTAATGTGGAATTGTCTCCTTAACCTTGTGCTAAGTTGTGGAAGCTAGTCCTCTTTCCCATGGGCTTGGGAGAGGCTAGCATGTCTTCCAACCTTGGAAAGACATACATAATGATGTGTAACGGTTGGGTGGTTAAACAAGCTTCTTCTCCTTGTGTTGGATTCTTGGGAACATTCGAATTTGGAGCTCAAAAGAAAGATAGTTGGAAGTCTCTTGTCAACTTAGCTATTCATTGTCTTCTTTATGTTTTGTGAACATCACTCTCTTTGTAACTCAAAAAAAAATATGGCTATGTGGAAGCCTTCATTTTCTTGTAAACTCTCTTTTTTTGTCTAGATTTAATTGCAACTTGAGAAACATTTTTTTGAGCAATCTCCCTTTAATTTTACAAAAAGTTTGGAACAAGGTTTCTTAGGTAGTTATGTATTTGGGTATATTTTGTATATGTGAACTTCAATCCTTGAAAATGAAATATTGTAATAGTTGATTTCTTTAATATGAAATTTGATTGTAATCTCCTTTTTGAAAAGAAAATATATAGATTGGGAATATGTTTTTCAAGAACAAAATATATACTTCATGTTGGATATCCCTCTTGTTTAAAAATCTGAAATATTTATTTAACATTGCATTTGAAAAGAAATTTAACCTAACATGGAGCTTTAAGATTAACATTATATGGAAAACAATATCCTTCTTGCCATGTATCTCTTCTTTAAATTTATTTTTAGCTTTATTGAATAGTATGAGATCGGTTTGTTTTATTTCCCGCGTGATACTTAATGATTTGTTCTTATTAAGAAATCATATTAGTATATGTGTTCTCCTTACAATTTTTAGGCAAATTTCAAACCTCTTCCCTACTCAACTATTTTATTACATTCTTCTTTTATCACCTTAATGAGTAAATCATTTTAATATAGCCATTTTCAAACCCTTGAGTTTCTCACTTTTCATGAATAAGAAAAAATAAAATAATAATAATAATAATAATCTATTTCTTTACAAATGGTGACAATTTTATTATCAACACACACACACACACACACACACACACACACACACACACACACACACACACACACACACATTTCTTATAGTTATATTTCCAAATACAACTATACAATATTTCTACAAAAATATTAATCTAATTATATATTTTAAGTATAATATTAAAAAAAAAAAAACATATATATATATATATAATAAATAAATAAATAAATAAATAAAGTTAACAAAAAGTAATTAAGGTGAAATTTGAAAGTTAAAAACAAAACAAAAAAACAAAAAAGACATGGAAATAAAATCTAAAAGATACGGTGGTAAATTTTTTTGATTTTTTAAAGAAAATAAGATAAAACAAGAGGTGGGGAGGGCCGACCCCTTCCCCACACCCGCCCCACCGACCCTCATCCCCACTCCCCACGCATTCCTCCACACCCCAACTCCAACCCACCTCCCTCCCTTCCACCGAAACCCTTCCCCAAATAAATTTGCATCTCTATTAAAATCTGCGCCTTATTTCCAGTTTGGGTTTGCAATATAAATTCGGATTCTGTTTTATTTAATAAGTTATATATATTTATATACGGGGTAGATTTGCCTCAAATAATAATAATAATAATAAAATAATCATATGGGTATTCAACATACTCAACTAGAGAATGTGTCTGGTGGAAATATACAAGAAAAATATATTAATAATAATGGATATGGGATAATAATGTTATTTTTCCTCCAAAACTTCTATGAAGCCAATCCTCCATAACTCCTTAACCTGCTAAAAGAAAACAAAGCAAAAAAATGAGAAGAGGAAAAGAAAGGAATGGAAAACATAAAGTTGAGTTAGGTCAACTGTAGGGCAAGTTGAAGATCTAGGGCCTAGATTTGTTTAATCCTAGGGCTCACAATAAACCCTACACACTTTAAGTCATGGGAAATATAATGGGAATGAAAAATAAAATAAGGGTGGGTGTGTAGGCAAATTAATTAAAAGGGGGAAGACTAATTATTTACAAGGGGTGTAGACTTTTATTTATGAACCTAGTGAACTTAATAGAATAAAATAATTAAATTATTATTGGGCTAGTGTTTATTTAATTTTGGGTAAATTAATTAGGATAAATTGATTTTTAATGGGAAGCTTGAGTTAAGAAAAAGATTAGTATTAATGGTTCTCTTAAAAATAAAAAAATTACCCAAATTTTTAGAGACACATTGGTATGGTGTCTCGTGTCCCAAGTGGGGCATTACATTTGGTATCGAGCATGAGGTTCGCACACACGACACTCGGGTAATTAATTAAATAATCAACGATATGTTAATAACACAAAAAATTAAAAAATTAAAAATGAATGAATGAATAAATAAATAAATAAAATCATTGATTAAAACATTTCCGCAACCATCATTATCTATAACCATTTTTCGTACCTTATTCACAGGATAACACCCATGAGGCGACAATCGGCTAGGGCTTTGGGACGTAGTTTGCCTACGCCCGAACTGCAGGCACCCGAATTAGGGCCTCAAATCTTAGAGGCTCTGTAGAAGTTGATCGGTTGTAACAACGTCTCCCACCACCACAGGAGGCGAGAGAGGAGGAGATCCCGTTAGGAGATGATGAGCCAATAGGAGAGGACGTGCACTCGAGACGCCGCGAGCACGATACCCGAGGTGGGAGAGGTCACGTAGCCCTTCCGTTCATCGTGAGAGGGTGGCCTCATACGTCGTCAACCGCTCACACGCCTTCGAGGACCATTCGAGAGATAGATGCCCCTTTCACCTATTGGGTTGCATCGCGGGATCGAGATACAGGCATTGTGATTAGAGACCTCCGCTTGCAGCCACCTACTTACACTGGCTCTACAGATGGATTTGGGGCTGAGTCATGGCTCCTTAGCTTGGATAGCTACTTTGGATTGCACTCTTATGAGAGCAATGTCAAAGCTAGGTTCGCCATACACCTCCTCCGAGACGCAACAGGAGTTTGGTGGAGGAATGAGGAGCGGAAGCTCCATTTGACTCGAGAGACAATGACCTGGGAGTTGTTTGAGGAATTTTAGGGCCCGCTATATGTCAGAGCATTTCGTGCAGAAGAGGATTGATGAGTTTCAATGAATTACGACAGGGATCGACACGGTAACACAAGACGAGGCGGGTTCCTAGATCTTCTACAGTATGTGGACTACCCGCAACATGAAAAATTACAGGTAAACAAGTTTATTCAAGGTCTGAATGCAGACATAATAGGAGCAGTTAGGATGCTATCTCCTCCCACGCTTGAGAAGGTCGTTGAGAAGGCCTACTTAGTTGAGGAGAACATGACCAAGGCACAGGAGCACCAAGATAGAAACAAGAGCAAGTTTCAGGATAGGATGCAGGCCTTTTAGAGCTAGAGGTCACACGGGACAACACCACCCCCTAGAGGAGGATTTTGGCCTCTGCCAATAGCTATGAGGGCTCCGTCGAATCCTCAACAATAGACACAACACCATGGCCACCAGCAGCAGAGGGCTAGACAGACCCATAACTTACAGAGAGGTGGCACAAGAGGAGGTTTTGGTGGAGCCAGGGATAGGAGACAGGTACTAAACAGGTACAGCCAGCTCACACACATCAGTTTGCTAGGGTTGGGCAGGTAGGATCAGTTCACCAGAGTACATGAGGGACCCTATCTTAAAGGGGTACATGAGGATGTTTTATTTGTGGGTCTCCTAATCACTATGTGCATATGTGCTCGCATAAGCCCACTACCATGGATACACGAGAGAAATTCTAGATCCGAGCAGACGGTGGGTGGCGTAGGACGTGCCCATCGTGTATATGCATCGATTGACAACCGCCGGGCCGAGATAATTAGGCCACGGATTATTGAGACGACAAGTACTATCGGGGTATTTTGTCTCGGTATTTTTGATTCAGTGCTTGATTCTTTTATATCTCCTTTTATAGTGGACCGGTGTGGGCTAGTATTGGCTAGGCAACTAGATAATTGACAGGTTGAGTTGTCCTCTAGGGCCAAACTTGCCATGGACTCGTATGTGGAGAGTTGCGTACTTGATTTGGGAGTCTTCTCCACTACACTTGACCTCCGAGTTATCCCTCTAGGATCATATCAGGTAGTTTTGGGTATGGATTGGCTCGAGGCTCATCGAGCTAAGGTAGATTGCAGAAATAAGGTCATTAAGTGTCAGGATGATCTTGGGAGTGCAGTTGTGATATCAGGGATGCAGAGGCCTATCTCTTTACGTATGATCTTGGCTAAGTAACTTAAGCGGAGCATGCGTAAAGGTTGTCAGTTGTTTGCTATCACCATCAGTGATCGATCAGAGAGCACCCTAGAGCATTCACCCTTAGATGATCATGCAATTTTGAGGGAATATGCAGATGCGTTTCCGGCAAGCTTCCAAGGTTACCACCCCGCTTGAAGTGGTGGATTTCACCATTGATTTAGTGCTTGGATCCGTACCAGTTTCTAGGGCACCCTATCGAGATAATGACTCCAAATCTTCATAAGCTCAAGATTCAGTTAGAGGAGTTGTTGGAGAAGGGTCTCATTCATCCTAGTGTATCTCCTTGGGGAGCGCTTGTCATTTTTGTTAAAAAGAAGGACGGTTCTCTCAGACTTTGTGTAGATTTCAGGAAGCTCAACAAAGTCACAATAAAGAATCGTTATCCACTCCCCAGGATTGATGACTTGTTTGATCAGATGCGGGGAGCTAGAGTGTTCTCCAAAATTGATCTCAAGTCAGGGTACCATCAGTTGCACATTTCAGATGCAGACATTCATAAGACAACTTTTCGCACATGTTATGGGCATTATGAGTTCACAATTGTCGTTCCATTTGGTTTGACTAATGCCCCAACTGTCTTCATGAGCCTCATGAATGGAGTATTCAAGACCTTTCTGGATCGATTTGTCTTAGTGTTCCTAGATGATATATTGATATATTCTCGTTCCAAGGAGGAACATGAGGAGCATTTGAGACAAGTACTATAGGTTTTGAGAGAGCAGAAGTTGTATGGGAACTTGGAAAAATGTAGCTTCTTTCAGACAGAGATTTAGTACTTGGGTCACATCATATTAGGAGAGGGTATCTCAGTAGATCCCTCTAAGATTTAGGCTATCATGGATTGGCCAGCACCCACATCAGTCACTGAGGTGAGGAGTTTTATGGGTTTAGCAGGTTACTACCGCAGGTTTGTTCAGGATTTCTCTAGGATTGCTCACCCTATTACTTCTCTTCAGAGAAAAGGGAAGAAGTTTGATTGGTCAGAAAAGTGTGAGCAGGCATTTCAGTTGCTTAAGGAAAGGTTAACCACGATGCCCATCTTAGCAGCCTGGACCCGACAGAGGATTTTGTTTGCCTTTGACCGATGCATCACTAGAGGGTTTGGGAGTCATTCTTATGCAGGAGTGTCGAGTAATTGCCTTTGAGTTGCATAAGCTCAAAGACTATGAGCTTAACTATCCTACCCATGATTTGGAGCTTGCAGCAGTCATTCATGTGCTTGTGCGTTGGTGTCATTTCCTTTTGGGTAGACCTTTCATTTTGAGGACTGATCATCGTAGCTTACAACATATCTTCTCACAGCCAAACCTCAATGCTTGCCAATGACGTTGGATGGAGTTCTTATGTGAGTAAGACATGGAGGTGCAGTATATCAAAGGAAAGGAAAATGTCATTGCAGATGCACTTAGTAGACGGACGACATGTGCTTGCTTCATTTACACGCAATCAGATTTGAGAGACAAGATTCTTGAGCATCTTCCATAGGACATGTTTTATGAGGGTGCTAGACGGATGTTAGAGTCACATGGTCAATTAGAGGGCAAATATTCAGGGTGCATGTTAGAGATGATGGTTTACTTTGGTTCCATAGGCGCATCTATGTGCATAAGTTAGGTGATTTACATAACTTCATCATCACCGAGGCTCATCGAGCCCCATATAGATATATCCAGGAGTAAAGAAAATGCATGCCGATCCGAGAGAGCTATATTGGCCCAGGACTTTGTGAGACAACATGATTTTGTTTCACGTTGCCTTGAGTGCCGGAGGGTCAAAGGCAGAACATTCTCATCCCCGCAGACTCTTACATCCTCATGATATTCTAGAGTGGAAGTGGGATGTGATCTCCATGGACTTCATAGTAGGACTGCCTATGTCTTCTTACCATCATGATGCCATTATGGTCACTGTGGATAAGTTGACCAAGGTTGTGCATTTCTCGCCAACCAAGGTCACCTATAATGCATAAGCCATCGCCAAAGTATTTATGGAGGACATTGTTAGATTACATGGGATTCAAGACCATCATCAATGACAGGGACACCATTTACACTTCAGTTTTCTGGACTTCCTTTCAGGCCGCTCTTGGTACTCAAATTAATTTTAGCTCAAAGCATACCATCCAGAGACAGATGGATAGACAGAGAGGGTTAATCAGGTATTAGAGGACATGTTGAGGATGTATGTGATGGACCAACAAAAGAAGTGGGAAGATTACCTTCATTTAGTTGAGTTTGCATACAACAACTATCACAGTTCCATTGGTATGGCTCCTTACCAGGACTTTGTATGGATGACCTTGTAGGACACCTCTGAGTTGGGACAGACTAGATGACAGGATTATTTGGGACCAACTTACCTACAAGACTTAGAGTAGTAGGTTATTCTGATTAGACAACATCTTGAGCAGGCTAGAGCACGCTAGAAGGTGTATGCATACACCAAGAGGATTGATCATCACTTCATAGTGGGTGACAAAGTCTTCTTGAGAGTTCGTCCTCATAAGATCCCAATCCGCTATGGAAAGGGTTCTAAGCTATTGCCTCGTTTTGTGGGGCCTTTTGATATTTTAGAGGTCATCGGTCCAGTTACTACCGCCTAGCTTTGCCACCACGCCTTGCACGGGCCCACGATGTATTTCATGTTTATGTACTACGTAGATATGTACCAGATGTTTCTCATGTTTTGGATTGGTCGGCATTATAGGTAGAGGACGGAGGATAGTGGAGACTGGAGCTCGTACGCATACTGGAGCATCGGAGATTGGCCCTTTGGGATCGAGACTTGGACCAAGTTAGAGTGCAATGGGACAGATATGATGAGACAACGACTACCTGGGAGGATGCTACACCATTGAGGGCCGATATCCCTATCTCTTTCAGTGACTTCCAGGAGGAAGTCTAATTCTAGGAGAGGGGGATGTAGTGCCCACATTTTTATAGCCTTAGTTATTTATTGTTCTCTTTACTCATAGACATGTTTTGACAGGGATTTGATATATTTTAGACATTATGTTAGGATATTTGACCTCCTTAGACATGTATGGAGATTTGGGCATATAGCACCAATTTGGCTTGATTACTGTGTTGACACCTTATCTTATGATGTTATAGATACTAACTGATATAACGTTGTTTAGACCTTATTTATATATGATGGATACTCAGTTTAGTTGCATGTTTGGATTTTATGGATGTATGTCGCTTTATCATTATGGCTAACTCATGGTGAATTGTGTGTAATTATGCATGTTGTCACATTTTTCGATTCCAAAATGATGATATGCTAGCATAGAATTCATTGATTTCTTATTGAGTAATTGATTTACATTTTATCGGATAGGTGCGTTTAATGTGTGCAATGAGTGTGCATGTGACAGGTCACATGAGAACGTGAGATTCAGGCCAGGTACACAATTTTACACAAGCAGCCCACGGGGCTAAGTCCTAACCGTTTTTACTGTATGAGGCCTTAGAATTAGAGTTTATAGTTTTGGGCACCATGAGTGACCCTCATTTGTAATGTAATATGTCTTGTAATATTAATCTTGCTTGGGATGTTTAGTTGCTTTGTAAACTTGATTTGAGGACTTAATGGCCCCACTTACATTAAGTTTTGAGTTTGTACAATGTTGTATTTAATTAAAGGGGATTAGGGTCACATGTGAACCCTTGGGTGGGCCCCACATCCTCTACCCTTGTGCCCAAATGTGCCAAATCTGAATTTGGGCTATTTTAGGCATTTTTAGTGACCCCTTTTTAGTTTGGGAGTTCACTTAGCATGTAAATGGGCCCTTGGACCCTACCTAATAGGTAGGGGGCTTAATTCCAAGGCATAGTAGAAGTTTCCCTCCCATTTGCCTCCCTTTGGTCACATCCATGTAAGGTGGATGGGTAAGTGTGCTTTGTTAAAAGTTGCACATGTTTGTTTTGTTGTTAATTTTGAGTAATTTGGGAGAAGAGGGTTAAAAGCTATTTTATCCTTTCTCCTTTTTATTTTGAGAATCTTTGACCTTGAGGGAAGAGAGGGGCGACACATTTCACCCCCTCATTTGTGAGGATTTTTGTTGGCTCCTCTTCAAATTCTCCCTCACGGGGAAAGAAGAGAACTTTTTGGAGCTTTTGCTTGGAGGCTTGTGGATCTTGGGAGCTAGAGCTTGCTTGGATAAAGAAGAGGAAAAGTTAGAGTGTTGGAGAGCTTTTGGAGGTAGGCTCCTTGAGCTCATGTTTTATGTTTTATATCATGTTAGATTGTAGTCTTGTTTTGTTTAAAATGTGTGTTGCTTTTGGGTGTGGTTATTTGTTGTTATGTTTGTTGTTTTATTTTCCTCCATCCATCATATGACATGATGGATTTTTGGAGTTGTGGGGGAAGAGAGAGGGATTTTTCCCTCTTAATCCTCATGGCTTGATGGGCAAGCCATGTAGGATTTTTGTTACTCCCCTCAAATGGTTTGAGGTGGGGAAGGTGGTTCATATGGTTTGAACCCCCTTCCCCATTCTTGGAGAGGAAACACCTTTTGGGTTTGAAAATCCTCCCAAGAAAGATTTTGGTGAATGGATGGAGGAATAAGGAGGGTTTGATGACTTTGGAGGAATGAGGAGGTTGTGGAGATCATTGTTTATGTGCAACCAATGTTGGCTACACTTTTGGCATTTAGAAATTTCTTTCTTCTCTTCCCCATTTTAGAGGTAGAACATAGTTTCTTCTCATTTCCATCTTTGCGGGATTGGTGTTTGTCTTGTTTTTATGTGAATGTAATGTGGAATTGTCTCCCTTAACCTTGTGCAAAAGTTGTGGAAGCTAGTCCTCTTTCCCACGGGTTTGGGGAGGCTAGCATGTCTTTCAACCTTCGAAAGATATTTAATGATGCCTAAAGGTTGGGTGGTTAAACAAGTTTATTCTCCTTGTGTTGGATTCTTGGGAACATTCGATTTTGGAGCTCAAAAGGAAGATAGTTGGAAGTCTCTTGTCAACTTAGCTATTCATTGTCTTCTTTATCTTTTGTGAACATCACTCTCTTTGTAACTCAACAAAAAAAAATGGCTATGTGGAAGCCTTCATTTTCTTGTAAACTTTTTTTTTTTTTTGTTTAGATTTAACTGCAACTTGAGACACATTTTTTTGAGCAATCTCCCTTTAATCTTACAAAGAAGCTTGGAACAAAGTTTCTTGGCTAGTTATGTATTTGGGTATATTTTGTATATGTGAACTTCAATCCTTGAAAATGAAATATTGTGAATAGTTGATTTCTTTAATATGAAGTTTGATTGTAATCTCTATTTTGAAAAGAAAATATATAAATTGGGAATATGTTTTTTAAGAACAAAATATATACTTCATGCAGAGGGGATTAAGCCTTAGGCAAACTAGGCGATTGCCTAGACCGCTAGCTTGATGGGGCGCTGAATCTAAAAATTTCCTTTTTGTCGGTTAATTTTAGAACTTAACTTTAAAATAATTTATCTGAAGACTCAATATTGATCAACCCATTTATAAATATTATTGTATAGTAACATAAATTTGATGCATACACATAAAACATTTTTGTAATATTTTTGCAAGTAAAAGAAAATATCACATATTTATAAGCACATATGATTTTTTTGGTATTGTTACCCATTCTCTGAGCTCCAGACTATGCAGGTGTGTAATTTGTTCTTAAAAAAGGTTAATGTATTTTTTATAATGTTGTTGGTGTATCTAGTAGAGGTGAGTATAATTAAAGGAAAAAATTATTTAATTTTCTATTCTTAATTTTTTGGGGAAAGTTTCTATTATTTTGTTATGGAGGAATTTGTAGGCCTAGTCCAAATGCGACTCTTCACAAAACCATCAGAGCTACATAAATATTTTTGTTTCTTTGCAAAAAAATGGTTCTTTATTTCAGGATAGAGTTCATGTCACCTACTTGATAAGGCTAAATCAAACTTGTAAGAAGCCTTGTATAAAATATTGTATTTTTTGCTTTTTGAGCATCTCATACGATTAATTTTTCCATCCACAAAATATTTTTCATCCTTCCGTGATAATTTAATAATATATTTTTATTATTATTTGATTATGACCATGATGTAAATTTAAAAATACAAAAATATAGACATATTTTATTTATTTACTTTATGGAAAAAAAATTAAATACATTTTTGGGGAGGGCGCCCGCTCAAACTATTGCCTAGGGCACTCCCGACCTTTAATTCGGCCCCGACTTCATGTTGGATATCTCTCTTGTTTAAAAATCTGAAATATTTATTTAGCATTGCATTTGAAAAGAAAGTTAACCTAACATGGAGCTTTAAGATTAACATTATATGGAAAACAATATCCTTCTTGCCATGTATCTCTTCTTTTAAAAAAATTAGCTTTATTGAATAGTATGAGATTAGTTTGTTTTCTTTCCCATGTGATACTTAATGATTTGTTCTTATTAAGAAATCATATTAGTATATGTGTTCTCCTTACAATTTTTAGGCAAATTTCAAACCTCTTCCCTACTCAACTATTTTATTACATTATTCTTTTATCACCTTAATGAGTAAATCATTTTAATATAGCCATTTTTCAAACCATTGAGTTTCTCACTTTTCATGAATAACAAAAAAAAACTAAAAATAATAATAATAATTTATTACTTTACAAATGGTGACAATTTTATCAACATATATGTTATAAATATATTTATATATATTTCTTATAGTTATATTTTCAAATACAACTATACAATATTTCTACAAAAATATTAATCTAATTATATATTTTAAGTATAATATTAAAAAAAAAAACATTATATATAGTTAACAAAAAGTAATTAAGGTGAAATTTAAAAGTTAAAAACAAAACAAAAAAGAACATGGAAATAAAATCTAAAAGATGCGGTGGTGAAAGTTTTTGATTTTTTTAAAGAAAATAAGATAAAACAAGAGGTGGGGAGGGCCGACCGTCCCCACACCTGCGCAGCCCCACCGACCCTCATCCCCACTCCCCACACATTCCTCCACACCCCACGCATTCCTCCACACCCCAACTCCAACCCACCTCCCTCCCTTCCACTGAAACCCTTTCCCAAATAAATTTGCGGCTCTATTAAAATATGCGCCTTATTTCCAGTTCGGGTTTGCAATATAAATTCGGATTCTGTTATATATATATAGAGGGTAGATTTGCCTCAAAAATAATAATAATAAAATAATCATATGGATATTCAACATACCCAACCAGAGAATGTATCTGGTGAAAATATACAGGAAAAATATATTAATAATAATGGATACGGGATAATAATGTTATTTTTCCTAGACACTTTAAGTCATGCGGAATATAATGGGAATGAGAAATAAAATAAGGGGGTGTGTAGGCAAATTAATTAAAAGGGGGAAAACTAATTATTTTCAAGGGGTGTAGACTTTTATTTATGACCCTAGTGAACTTAATAGAATAAAATAATTAAATTATTATTGGGCTAGTGTTTATTTAATTTTGGGTAAATTAATTAGGATAAATTGATTTTTAATGGGAAATAGTTAAGAAAAGGATTAATATTAATGGTTCTCTAAAAAAAAAAAATTACCCAAATTTTTAGAGACACATTGGTATGGTGTGTGGTGTCCCAAGGCGGGGCATTACACATTTTTACTTTACTTTGAAAATTTTAGTGCTTGTCGTGTTTTGTGGGATTACATTGACACATAAGTGATATAAATATCCCATGGGCAATGAAGATGAAGATGAATGTTGTCTAGGTTTTCATTGAAGTGGTGTTTTTTGCAATAGCTAATGTAGTTGTTATTTTTGGGAGGCATTCACAACTATGAATTTTTGGAAGATATCCACAACTATAGATTTTTAGGAGGCTTCTTTGTTATTTTTTAGCGGGTATAACACATGCTATACGAGGGTTCTTTGCTATTTTTGGGGAATTGAATTCCTAACACCTTTCTTGTCAATTTCTCCATTTTCTAGTACATCACAACCTATAAGTTGTAATGGGTTCTTTTGTTAAAGAGAGGGTAAATTTATGATGGCTATATGAATTCAAGATCTAAGATTGTTTTTGTAAAAATAATATAATATAAGTTCTAAATTTCCCTCAAAGTATTTTTTTTTGTATTTAATCCCTTAGCATAACTTGTGTCCGATAAAGTCTATACAAAATTCTTCAATAAAACCAAACCAAATCTATTTATTGCATGTATATTGTTGTAGCAAAATTGATAGGTGGGTACACTATTAAAATGTAGGCCACTAGTTGAAGTTACAACTAATGCAAGTTGAAAAATATCTAAAAATTTAGGGGAAAATGAATGGGATGCATCCAATACATCTAATACATCTCCTCTATACATGATCAAATCTATTAAAGTTAAATTAATGTCTTCTATTTTTTTGTGATAATCCTAATTAAAATTTGAAGCAGATTAGAACTCATACCCTACCATTAATTTCTACAAGATCTTACCAACTATTCTACACAGTAACAAACCAAAATACTTGACACCCATAACACGTATTTGAAAAAGAAATATTTATTTGATTTTATAACTGAAGTGACATATATATACTATATATTGCATAGGACATACACAACCCTAACCTCAAAACTGTAATTATGTCCTCCAATCTTACCAATCAGATCTAAGAACCTCTTTAATGGCCACTAACCGTGAAAGCCAATTCTAATGTCATAACCTTCTTAAATGGCCGGTCTGAACAGCAAACCTAATCCCACTGGTATTCGTACTGTTTTACATAAGGAAACAGTGATGATATAGTTGGGTTGCAACTACTAGATATAAACGTCTCATAAGTGCATACCTAGAAAATAAACTACTAACAAATGAATTAATGAACCCCTTCTTCCTCAAATAAATGTCTCAACAAGAAATTTTTAGTGACATCTATGGTAATGATCATCACAGAGCCACGTGTATGGTCTTCCTCGTAACAGGTGCATAACGGGCAGAAAACCTGCACACCATCAACTTCGCATAATTACTTCAACCATGTGAGATTGCAATTTTCCCTCCCTTTTAAGAATTTGTAAAGGCAATCAGCTCTGAATGCATGAAATAAGAAAACCCAAAGGATAACAATTCTATAGAGAAAATACAATGACATTGTATTACTATTCAAATTTAGGATAAGTTGAATCTTTTTAGGTGAGGTTCAGGGTTAACGCTTGTGCCAGCTTGTGCCAACTTCTTATTCTTAAAGTAAATTTTAGGGATAATGTTTGTGTCGACTTCTTATTCTCAAAGTGAGATTCAGGACTAACTTCTTATTCTCAAAATAAAATTTAGGGACAACGTTTGCGCTAACTTCTTATTCTCGAAGCAAGGTTCAGGGCCAACTTCTTATTCTCAAGGTAACATAAAGTTTGCGCCAACTTCTTATTCTCAAGGTAACATAAAGTTTGCGCCAACTTCTTATTCTGAAGGTAAGATAACGTTTGCGCCAACTTCTTTTCTTAAAGTGAAATTCAAAAACACTGCTTGCGCCAACTTCCTATTCTCAGAAACAACACTTGCACATACTTATACTTGCACATACTTATGGAGAGCCACATGTCAGCATGGCTATTGCGACTCATGGCAATTTTCCTGCTCTCTGTAGTTGGTAATCACTAATACCCAACAGCATTCCTATGCATTTGAGTATTCTTCATTGATACAGTTGTTTGACTAAATTTATGTTGGGTTTTTAATGTATTGTATGCAGACACATGTAGTGCAGATAGGGCAACTGCTCTTTTTGTTTTTGGAGACTCATTTGCAGACACTGGCAACATATTTCTTCCTGCCAATAGCAGCACTCTTTCACCATGGAATAATCCTTATGGTGTTAGTTGGCCTGGTCACCCATATGGAAGGTTCTCTTCTGGCAGAATCCAGACTGATTATATAGGTATTACATTTGAAGCCTGAGACTCCTACGTTTTGTTGGGCATTGTAAAATTCATAAGGCATATATATAGAAATCTTGAAAAATTATTTCTGAGATTTTTGGGTTCTTTGTGATTTTATGCAGCCGAGATGTTAGGTCTTCCACCTCCCGTCCCTTACATGCTGCTAAAAGATTCAAAACATAACATGACACTAGCATCTAAAGGCATAAATTTTGCAGTATCAGGAAGTGGGATATTTGACTCATTTGGGTTTCCAAAACTGAGCACCCAAGTTGGGCTTTCCAAGGACATTATTAGGTCACATAAATATGATCTCAAGCATTCTGTAGTCCTCCTCTCTGTGACAGGAAATGATTATGCTGCTGCAAATCTTACACAAGTGGTCAGAATACTCATTCACTGTCACATTGACATTTTACTTACTATGTTTTGCAATAATTGATCTGATAAGTTTTTGATTGTTTAACTATCTTTGTGACTAATGTGGGTGTATGCAGGGAGAAAAAGGTTCGCTAAGAGCCTGACAACAGAGATGGAATTACAGCTGAGAGAGCTTTATAAGCTTGGGTTTCGGAATTTTCTGGTATCAAATGTCATGCCCTTTGACTGTCTGCCTGCTAGTCTACAAACTGGATCAGTATGCTTGAATACAACAATGGATTTAGTGTACATCCACAACAAATATCTATCACAAGCCATTTCAGAGTTGAGAAAACTTGAAGATTCAAATTTTCTGATCCTTGATTTATTTTCAGCCATCTCTCTTATTATCTCCAATCCGACTGCACAAGGTAAGTACAAGAGACATGTTGATCCTATCAGTAGTTTGCATATGATATTCATTACATACAATTTTGGGTGACTGTTTTTTTGTGTGTGTAATGTTTACAGGAATTCACATGATAAATGGATCCTGCTGTAATTCACAAAGAAGTCCATTTAACATTGTTGGATGTGCTGTTTACGATGATAGAGGAAAACCTCTGTATCATGTCTGCAAACATCCAGAGAGAGCTCTGTTTTTTGATTGGTATCATCTTACTCAGAAGGGATGGGAGGTGGTTATTAAATCTTTACTATTCCCATTATGGATTCGTGCAAGATGGATCTTCTTTGTCGTCTCCCACCTCATTACCAAAATGGCTGCATTCTCAAGCAGCCTTGGATTCATTTTCTCCAATCTTTAAGCCAAGTCATTGAATATGCTTATGTTTAGCAGTTGCATATTGATGTTGTAATGCTTATGCTAAAATAAATGGAATATGAATGCAAACGATTAAGGTACTAGGTCATGTATTGTCCTATCTTCAACATTAATTTTTAATAGACATGTTATTTTCTATTTTCAGTTAGATGTTCATGTCATTTTAATTTTTCAATTAAATGTTGATGTTGATGTTTATGTTCATGATCATGTAATGCAAATATTCTGGAAAATGATGGGTTTTTCAAAAATGTCTAAAATTAATTCAGTCTCCTTTAGTTTAGATGCAAGGTATTGGAATTGCCTTTTATATTAATAAAAAATAAAGAGAGTTATATTAGCAGGAAAACTCATAGTTCCACAAACAAGCCACAAAGGTAACACGAAACTTAATAAAGGCAAACAGAAAAGCCAAACTACCAAGACCTGAACATGTTATGACAACAATCCAGTTCGTTGGTTGGGAAGCCAAATCCCGCGAAGGATCAAGTTGAGGACTATCCTTATTGGGGTTAGAATCGAAGAATTCGATACTTGAGACTGCTGACACAACCTTCTACAAAGGGAACCTCAACACTCATAGCCTCTGGATTTTGGGGTGAGAACATTCTTTGACTTCATGCATTGTAGAAGGTTGTCAGCCTTTAGGCCATGAAGAAACCCCTCTTTTTTTTTTTTTTTTTGGTTGAATGATAATGGACATGCCTCATGAAGGTGACCAGTTTGATGACATAACCGATATCGGAAGGCCGTGTTCTCATAGTCTAGAATTTGAACCCACTTGAAGCCATCATGGTTTAATTCAACTTGTCCGGAAGACCTTTGTTGAGATCCACCTCAATGCAAATACGAGCATAAGTGAACAACCCTTGTTTAGACCGTTCATCATCCATCTTGATGAATCAACCAAGAGAATCACCAATAACAACACAAACCGCAGGGTGCCAAAAGGGGAGAGGAAGATTGGAGAGACGAACCCAAACCGACATTTTGAGACTACCATAGTAGAAGGATCAAAATCCAAAAACCATGGAGTAAGAAAAAGGCCAACCCTACCCCAAAACCAGGGACCCTCATTAAGAGTCCGTTGATAATCTGTATGAGAGAAGAAACGAACAATAAAAACCCTTTGCACATAACTAAATCTCACAATTGTTGGACCAAATAGAATGAATCCATTTATGCAGATCTTCAGTTCAAGGCCAAAATCCATTAAATCAACAAATAAAGCGAAGTCTTTTAGGGTAGAAATATATTTGGTTACCTATGAAAGAGACAACGTAACCACATGTGTGACCTCTGATTTTTCCACAATGTATGGCAGCCCAAGTGCCTCTGGAGCATTTGTAGAACTCTGCCTCTGTTTTCCAACAACTACTAGAAAGGATTTGGGTTTTAAAATGCCCGGTGACATAGTGCTAGAATTTCCTTGGTGGACAATTTGTAGTCGAGATGTGCATCCTCGCAAACCCTAATCGTCACCGCTAAATGTTCTTCAAATATTTTTTTGTTGTAGGTCTGAAATTAATTCAATCTCCTTTAGCTTAGTTGCAAGGTCTTAGGGGTATCCATTTTGCCAAAGTCGTCTGGGGCACGATCCTGACCCCATTCCTTATTTAGACTCCTATACCTTTGCACTTGGCAAAAATTAATCCCTAGTGGACTTATTGAGAGCCTAAAGAACTTCATCAATGGTCCAACGATTGATTGACACCCTTAAGATATTTTTAATACATGTCACTAAAATTGTTGGACTCGCACATATTTAATGTAACTTACACATGCAAAATTGGGAATGGTTATAAATAGTGCAACTATAAATTCAAGTTAATTAAAACAAACAATAAAATCATCACAAAAATATTATTTGTAAGAGAGACAATGAATCGTGAAAAGGTTGCATTTTTACATTTCACGGTCCTTCCTTTGTGTATAAAAATTTACACATTTAATTAGATCTCCGCCTTTGTCATGATAGATAACTATTACACTATATTTTATAATACTTCAAATTACGTTGTATGGATACACCTTAACAATTCAATAAATATAATATGGGAATGTGATGTAGGAGTATCCGGGCTTATAGGGAATCTTGTATCAACGAAAAATAATTGAACGGTTCAAGTTAGTTATGCTTGCATTTGTTTACACTTTCTGTCATATTTTGTGGGTCGTGTATTGAGGAAATATGTTCTTGGTAAGTCATGGAATACCGCATATCATTTTATAGAGTGCAAAATTTCTTTGTGCAATGTTTGTGGGGTGCACAAATTCTTAGTGCAATGTTTGTTCTATTACACAATCGTCCATTGTGCAACATTGGCCGCACTCTCAGGTCGTGATGGGAACTTTGAATAATTGAATGGTTCAAGGTACAAGTTTAAGAGAAGGTCGACTAGTTATGTTTGGGTCTATTGTTGGTTTCTTTTATCCTTCATTTGAATTTCTAAAGTTAAGAGTCTCAAAAGGTAGCATGAATGACTATATAAGTAGAGCCAATTGCCTTAGAAAAGTAGTTCAAATTTAAAGGAAAGCACTCAAGGTTGAGAGAAGAGTATAAATGCAAGCTTAATGTTCACCAAATCATGATGGTGGTTGAATTGCCAAGAAGCGGTGTAAAAACACTCTTCCTAAGAGTGATTCAAGTAGTACATGGAAACAAGGGGGATTAAGCCCTAGGCAAACTACGCACTTGTCTAGGGTACCGATAGTTAGGGAGTAATCTTGAATCCAAAAATTTCTTTTATTATTGACTATTTTTAGAACTTAGCATTAAAACAATTTACATGAAGATTCAATATAAATTGACCCATTTATTAGTATTGTTATATAATACACATAAACAGTGCTTTAATATTTTTGCAAGTAAAAACAAATATGACATACTTATGAGCTCATATGATTTTGTTGGTAATGTTACTTATTCTTCGATGCAACTTCAAATCATGTAGGTGTGCAATTTTTCTAGGAAAAGGCTCACATATTTATGATAATGTCACTAGTGTAGCCAGTAGAGGCTAGTATAATTGAATGAAATAATTATTTATTTCTCTATTCCTATTTTTCTAGGAAAATACCTACAATTTTTATTTAGGAATCAATAGGCCTAGTCCAAATACCACTCTTTACAAAACCGTGGGAGCTACATAAACATTACTACTATTGCTTTGCGAAAAAATAATGCCTTTTAGGTTTGAGTCCCATCATTTTTAGCAATTTTGTATAAAAAATTGTATTTGTTGCATTTTGAGCACCTCCTACAATTAATTCTCTCCATCCATGGAATATTTATCGTCATTCTATGATAATTTTATAGGATATTTTTATTCTTTTTGTATAGTAGTTTTTCTAAATTTGTGATTTATTGTGATCATGATGCAAAATTTAAATTATGAGAATGTAGGCAACTTTTTTACTTAATTGGACAAATATATTAGCTAAAATTGTGAGAAGGGCATCCAATCTAATTATTGCCTAGGGCGCTTCTAACCTTCTATACGCAAAGAATGGAAGATTTTTCACATCCATATGTTGTGTAAAATATTGAATCATTGGTGAGTAATATGATGTTGTTATTTATCCGAATAAAATATTCTTGAAAACTATGTTACTATTCTAAATATGTGCTCATTTGATCTTTAAGTTGATGCATGTTTCTTTCTTTTGAGTTATTTTTTCATGCATATTTTGTGCACGACGTGGTGTGAGGTGGTTCCTTGTTAAACACCCCACCAATCTGTGTCATTTGGTATCAAAGAATGATTATTTTCCTTTAGAAAAAATATGATAGATCTCTATGGTTTTCCACATTCGCGAGTGTGGATAGAAAATCGTTGCAAAGATCTTCAAATGAGTGATTGTTGGGTAGAAGGTGTGAGAGGAAGTGACACATTAAGCTTTTGCATCTTTCTATAGTAATAATATTGGGTAGAATGTCATTTCACCTATCTTCCGATTAGAGGATTGTTGGGTAGAATATTATGGAGATTGTGTTCATGAAATTAAGAGAAATATAGAGTAAAAAATAACATTGTAGAGATACATCAAAGGAACATAGGATGCCAAAATTAGGGTACAAGAGTTGAAGACTTGGTTGAAATGACGTGAACTATGCAATCTCACTTGGAGGCCATAGAAGCCACACACCATTGAGGTGTTGTGAAAAATCATGGCGATGAAAATGCATACCCACACAATAAGGAGTGCGGGATGCTAATACAAATGTGAATGCGAACGAAAAGGCAAAAGAAGAGGAAACACAAGATGGTCCTCAACATAGACTACCTATGCAATTAGTAGGATGGAGAATAAGTCTAAGTTGGAAACCCCTTATTATTCTAGTAGTTTGGAACCAACGAAACTAGTTGATCCGAAAATGTACTTAAATTTTTCAAAAGTACTTAGAAAATTTTCAGATTTAAAACTTGACAACTGATTAAGAGTATTAAGCCAATTTTGGGAGCTCTTGTATCCCGAATCCTTAAACTCTTCCAAATAAACCAATTATCCTTTATTTTCAACTTAAGTGAATAAATTGAATCTTAGTACAAATCCATTTTAAAATTCACAAGTTGAATTCAAATCATACACTCAAACTGAATTCTTGAAACCAAATTTGATAAGTGTATTTGATTCTGTTATGGTTATGGATACTGAAATGTTCCTAAAATCTAATTACCAGTTAAGTGTTTGCTTCACCAAATCAATTAGTTAATCCAATTAACTATTTTTTATCTAATCAAAAGCTTCACAAACTGAAATAAAATCCACACAACAAGATTGTTAACGGAGTTCACCCGAAGGCTACGTCTCCAGATTCTCGAAAAGAGAATCGATCTATTAAACGACCAATGAAGTACAATAACCCTTCAATAATGTCTAAATGGATCAAAACATACAAATTCACTGATAAAAGATATTGGAAACTCTGCAATTTACCGGAAACTGTTCCTAAAATGATCCATGACTCCTAGAGTGTTTTCAAAGTGTGATCCCCTTAGAAATGTGACTGAAAACGTCTACAACTGGAGATTTATAAACAATACATGAAAAAAAATTATAGATATAGAAATATTATACAAATATGAACAACTTCCCTTTTTACTCCATGTCCTGGTTTGGACTAAAAGTACTTGGAAAAATCATATCTTTGTCTACTTCTCTCATGCTGCATTCGTGAAAAGTGTGATGGAAAATCACCTACATAGAAAAATATACAACACTTAATGTAACAAAATTTACATTTATGAAAATATCTCAAAATTCTGAACAAATTTCATATATAACTCGAGATCTGGTTTTGAGTGGAAGTGCCTAAAAATCGGGTTTTTCTGCAAGTAGGTCTATTCTGCCCTCTCATAGACCTATCACTTGTCTTCTACAAAACCTTGCGAACTCCTTTTATATCACACTTCTTCAAAGGTGGCGGGTTGGTAAGTCTACCTATCCTTTTAGCACAAGTCAAGGGTTCAAAGCCCTTTGGTTGCATTATCCACTATAAATAGCAAATAGAAATCTTTTATCCTTATATGGGAATGAATCCCATAAAGCATAGTCCACGGGAGATAATTTTATCCAAACCTTAAATCAATAAGGCTAAACCATCCTATTTTCATGTGGAATAGCTATGCATATCATTTTTCTACCAAAATTGGAGGTCCATGTGTTAAAATAGAGTAGCTCCATGTGTCAGCATGTGATTGGTTCACCTTTTGCCACGTCACTTTTTCTCGTAAGTTTGACCCGAACTTTGACTGACCATATCTTTCGCATACGGACTCGGA
This sequence comes from Taxus wallichiana var. yunnanensis, assembly GCA_018340775.1. Lineage (NCBI taxonomy): Eukaryota > Viridiplantae > Streptophyta > Pinopsida > Cupressales > Taxaceae > Taxus > Taxus wallichiana. The sequence goes on from CM031237.1 coordinate 221,881,250, forward strand.
TTTGGTCCGTTAAAAATGCATCAGAAAGATCATGACAAGATCTACCATAGAAGTGATTTTTTTAGATTCCAAGACAATTAATTTTCTAGTTTGACCAAGTTTGACCACATGTTGACCAAACTTTGACCAACTTTGACTAGACGTATCTGGAGCTCAAAGTGTATGTTTTTTCATGTTCTTATAGTCGTCGGAAAGCTCTCTAAAGGATCTACTACATTTTAATGGTTTAGGGAAGTTTAGGGAACATTTGACACTGAAATTGATCCCCTGATCACTCCTCCCTATTGAGAAGGCTTTTTGTCCACAAAAAGTTATGTATCAACCCACAAAACATGCTATCTCTTCCTGCATTGCACAAACACATACAAGAAATTGAAATAGTATTATAGGTTAATGAAATGAAAATAGTTGATTAGCTAATTACATAACCGATCAGATAATAACACCCAATTAAGCTAGTGTTCAACTGAAACGTTGTAACCCTGTCAACTTTGCACACAACTGTGAACTGTCATACCCCACTGTAATGCCATCACAAATAACTGACCAGATAATAACACCCAATTAATATGGAAATATAGTGTTCAAGTTGTCACTTTTGATATGATACAATTCATAACAGATATATACCTGAGACATCTAAACTGCCCACAATTAGGCTAGTGCCCACTTGTCCATCTAAAACTGTAACAACATGCAAATATTCACTATCCAGAATAAATTAGACTATCAACACTAAAAATAGCTATAGTAAAAAAACTGAATCCACGCAAATCTTCCAATTCTATCCATACACTGAACTGTAAAAGGATAGATAACAAATTGTATGCTTACCCAAATTGGTGAACTGCCATAATCTACAAAATGATCACCTGGTGCAACTTTGCAAACCAGTTTGTTAGTGTAATAAATTTACACCCTAATTGTAACCACATCTGATAGTTACAAAAATTAAATTTTCCCAAAATGAGGGTCTTAAAAATTAGTGCAAATAACACATGTGGATACAACAAGTTTGTCTATTTATTACAATATCAAACAGATGCCCGAATGGGTCTTATAAGCATCCATAAATTTGCACAAATGACAACATTATAAAACGCATGTTTCAAAATTAGACATTTTGATGATGCCCATATCCCTACATACTCATTGTTGTCGAAATGGAATTTGTCTACCTTGACCGTGAGAAAATAACTTGAGTATTTTAAACTTGTCACTCAATTTCTCTATAGGTGACTTCCATAAAAATTTCAAAGCTGAATATATACATAGGAAAAAATCCTTTCAACAAACATCAGGAATCCCTATAGCTCTGAAAAAGTTTGCATGCTATCAACAATCAATGCTATGCAAACATAAAACTAAGGAACATTTTACCAACCCTTTTAACAACATTTTCTGTTCAGGTGGTTTTACTTCCTTAGTACAAATTTGGGTTGCATGAGTTGAATTTAATTTTGTTGGTTTCCTAACAACTTTCCATTGTTGCATTGGATGCATTTTCCAACATTGTACAACATCATGTCCTTTCTTATTACAATGGGTACAAAATTGTATGTCCTTGTTTTTAGGAAACTTACCCAAATTTTTCCTCTATTTAGGAGAGGTAACCTTTTTCCTTTTCTCGCCTCATCAGGGTGAGATTGGTCTTTAGCACCTACCTCATCATTCACAAAAGACATTAAATTCTTTAACATAGTTTTCCTCTTCCAACAATATGCTACAAAATGATTAGTACCTTCACAAAACATGTAAGGAAAAACATATTTCTGTCTACCAAAGCTATATTGTTCAAACTGAAAGAGTGTTCTAGAAGTTTTAGGATTCAATTTCCCCTTAGTGCTATTTTTAGTATAAGTGGGAGGAGGTGGAATTTCATTACCTCGTTTACCTATTTTCTTACACCTTTCATTGTTCCTCTTGATGGCGGAATCTTGCAATTCTAGAGGCGTAGATCCTTGGCTGTTGGAAGCTTGTCTTCCTTCAGATGCTTTAGAACTTTCTCTAATTTCCATTTGCCCACTAGAATAACCTAAACCTGCAAACGAGGCTGATCCTCTACATGTATGGGGTTAACATCACCTTGTCCATTTTTACCAAGGCCTCTTCCGTTATATCCCATCTTAACCATTAGCTTAGACCTAATTCCCTTAGTGTGTTTTTCAAATTCACCCAAAGAAATGTCTGAAACTAAATTAGAGGAAGATTTAATATGTGAACAACTTACAATGCATGTTTCTATCATAGTACCTACATCTACTTTGGAAGGCATTTCCTTCTTTTGTTCACCTTGTTGCAGCTTTGCCAAGAGGGCATCCTTGGTCCGTATTTCTTCTTGCAACTCTTTGAAAAAACCCATCAAATTCTTGCTCTGTGCAAGCATCTCGTTGACATACTCCTCTTTCTTGGTTGTAGAGGATTGTGGTTCATATTTTAACCATACTATTTCCTCTTCTAAGGAATAGAAATTGGCTCTCAAGAAAGAATTTTCTTCTTCCTGGAGTTGACGGTTTATGGCTTCAAGCTCATCTAGTTTCTCTTGTTTGGATGACTTGCCCATGATTCCCTATTTCCTGCAAACAACCTGTAACTCCAAAACTACGCACACTGCAAAAGAAGATTAACAAGCCCAAAATGTTACACAATTGAAAACTAAAACCAATACTGAAACTGAAGCCAAATTTTCAAACACAATTAGAAGCTAATCCAAAAATCTAACTTCTTTGATACCAAACTTGATCCGAAAATGGTACTTAAATTTTTCAAAAGTACTTAGAAAATTTTAGATTTAAAACTTGACAACTAATTAAGAGTATTAAGCCAATTTTGGGAGCTCTTGTATCCCGAATCCTTAAACTCTTCCAAATAAACCAATTATCCTTTATTTTCAACTTAAGTGAATAAACTGAATCTTAGTACAAATCCATTTTAAAATTCACAAGTTGAATTCAAATCATACACTCAAACTGAATTCTTGAAACCAAATTTGATAAGTGTATTCAGATTTTGTTGTGGGTTATGGATACTAAAATGTTCCTAAAATCCAATTACTAGTTAAGTGTTTGCTTCACCAAATCAATTAGTTAATCCAATTAACTATTTTTTATCTGATCAAAAGCTTCACAAACTGAAATAAAATCCACACAACAAGATTGTTAACGGAGTTCACCCAAAGGCTACGTCTCTGGATTCTCGAAAAGAGAATCAATCTATTAAATGACCAATGAAGTACAATAACCCTTAAATAATTTCTAAACATATCAAAACCTACAAATGAGTTGATCAAAGATATTGGAAACTCTACAATTTACAGAAACTATTCCCAAAATGATCCATGGCTCCTACAATGCTTCCACAGTGTGATCCCCTTGCAAATGTGACTGAAAAACGCCTACAAATGGATATTTATAAACACTACATGAAAAAAATTATAGATATGGAAATATTATAAAAATATGAACAACTTCCCTTTTTACTCCATGGCCTGGTTTAGACTAGAAGTACTTGGAAAAATCATATCTTTGTCTGCTCCTCATGCCTGTTCTGTGAAACTACGATGGAAAATCACCTACATAGGAAAATATACAGCACTTAATATAACAAAAGTTACATTTCAGAAATCTCTTGGAATTATAAACAACTTTTATATATAACTCGAGATCTGGTTTTGAGTGGAAGTGCCTCAAAAATCAAGTTTTTTGCAAGTAGGTCTATTCTGCCCTCTCATAGACCTGTCACTTGTCTTCTACAAAACCTTGCGAGCTCCTTTTATATCACTTCTCCAAAGGTGGCGGGTTGGTAAGTATACCTATTCTTTTGGCACAGGTCAAGGGTTCGAATCCCTTTGATTGCATTATCCACTATAAATAGCAAATGGAAATCTTTTATCCTTATATGGGAATCAATCCCATAGTCCACGGGAGATAATTTTATCCAAACCTTTTAATAAGGCTAAACCATCCTATTTTCATGTGGAATAGCTACGCATAGAATTTTTCTACCAAAATTGGAGGTCCATGTGCTCAAATGGAGTGGTGCCATGTGTCAGCATGTGATTGGTTCACCTTTTGCCACATCACTTTTTCCTACAAGTTTGACCCAAACTTTGACTGACCATATCTTTCGTCATACGGACTCGGATTTGGTCCGTTCAAAATGCGTCGAGAAAGATCATGAAAAGATCTATAATAGAAGTGATTTTGTGAGATTCCAAGATAATTAATTTTCTAGTTTGACCAACTTTGACCACACGTTGACAAAACTTTGACCAACTTTGACTAGACGTATCAGAGCTCGAGTTTGCGTTTTCACGATTTTATAGTAGTCATAAATGTCTATGAAGTATCTACTAAATTTTAATGGTTTAGGAATTTTAAGAAAATTTTAAATTGAAATTGATCCCCGATCATTAGTGGACTAAATAATAAATATGGAATATATTTTGAGTATTAAGACACGTAAGATCCCAAAAAGTTCAAGTTTTCAAGTGAAAATCAAGGGTCATGTGTATCTTTATAGTATAATTAAGTGAAATGTGACAAGTAGAAGACCGGGACATGGGATATGATAGTAGCAAAGATTACCATCTCACTATTTTTAAGAGGTTACAAGGCTTATGAAAAGGGAGCTTAGTATGAAATACTAAACTAAGTGCCACCTCAAGGAATGTTTAAGAGATACATGAGAAGAATTATGTGGAGAAAATTTCTAGGCATATGAATGGGTTATGTATGTCTATTCAAGCTAGGATTAGTATGGTACAAATCTATTCCATGGAAGAAGCCTATTTGTATGCTATGAAGGAAGAAGAGAAGTTTGCACACAAACAACATAGCCCTAACTGTGGAAGAGGAATGACCACAAAAGGCTGTAAATATAATAAAGGAAGAAATGTTTTTGCATAAGGTAGAAGTGAGTCATATTTGAATGCACAAAAATAAGGAACATATTGAGGAATTATAAGTACATCTCGAAGAGGTCAAAATTTTAGTAACACATGTTATAGGTGTGGGGAGACACTTGACATAGAGCACATGAGTGCTAATAATATGATCCTTACGTGTGGATTTCACTAATGCCTTGAGGTTTTGGTGTTATAGTTAGTTACATATGGTTTTAGAACCTCCACCGCATGTTCGAATCCCTCTCGGTTGGTTACGCCATGTATTTGGGGTCCATAGGGCACCTAAATGTCGATGAAGCTGGGATCACACATATGAGAGTGTGGGCATAGACTTAGACCGAGTTTGGGCTCTACAAAAGTGTGGTGAGATGATCTCGATCCTCATGTGTAGATTTCACTAACAACTCAAGGTTTTGGTGTCATGGTTCATGCTCACATGTTACATTAACACATGTTATAGGTGTGGGAGACACTCGACATAGAGCATACGAGTTCTCACATGCTCGGGATAGTGGCAAACTAAGTGCACACATCGTATAAGGAAAGGTAGATGGATTATCAAGCCATGAAGAAGTACTAATGTTTAAGTACATATTGTTGAAACTAGAGGAGGATATTTTTCGGAGAAGAGAATAAGTTTGTGTAGGACGAGATATAAGTCAGAGAAAATCCTGCAAAGTAATAGTGGATAATGGGAGCACCAATGATTTAGTAGCGGATGTTGCATGACTAAATTGGCTAAGTATATCTGCGTGTGAGGTTCTAGGGAGTGCGTGAGGTAGGCACGATGGGGTCATTTTGGTAGTATGTGATAGTGCAAAAAGACTCATGCATGAGCAGGTAACTTTGGGACTTAGCCAATTTTGTGAACCACGAGCTAAAAATAGAAGAACCGAGGTAGAGTGCCGATTAAACAATGGTTCAAAATTAGAGAAAATCAAGGAGACTTGGTAGTCAAAGAACATTTATTTTTAGATAAAGTAGACGCGGATCAAAGATGAAAGGATATGCATGGACGGATTTATTAATAGCTTCAAAGATAGTATTATTTATATGATAATCTATTATTAGGATCAATGTAAACAACATATATATAGTATATTTTGGGCACTCATATTTTTAGGAGGTGCATGGGTGGTGAAGGGAAAGTCCCCACCCCTATATATATATATATATATATATATATCTGTTGTATTTTATTGTTTTGGTATGGTTCACTTGCATGATCTTAGTTATCACGTATAAGTCTTTGAGAGTCTTTGTATGCGAGTTATGGACTAGGGTTTGATACTTTTGTATGTTCCGATTGCCCCAGTATATTGATGTATTCAGCTTCTGTTATGTAAGACTTTGTTATAATGGATTGTGGAGGATGGATAATGATTATTGATGTATCTGAGTATGGTGAATACATGGTGTAACTGGTATTAGTTGTTATCTAATCTGTTATGCTATCTTGTTATATGAGTTTCCATGATAACATGTATGTGATGGTTTATACTTGAATGGTTGATGGTTATTATGGATATGTATGCTAACATCTTGTCGAGAAAATAGAAAGAAGGAACTGGTAGCTTTGCATGCTTTGGGTGAGCATTCAAATCTACTAAATGAGGTGCCAATGCACATAACATTTGAGTGGTTAAATAAAAGACTACAATGGAGGAGGAGGTTAATAAATTGAAATTGGAAAGAACTTAACATCCAAATCCATGTGAAGTTTCATCATTGCAAAAGGGACAAAAATTGTTGGTGAAGGAATAATGTCTAATTATATTCTAGATTAGGATATATATGAAGATGAAGTAATGTGTGACATCATGCCCATGGATGCATATCATAGACTACTTGAAAGGCCTTGGAAGTTCGACCACAAGGCGCAACATGATGGCCACACAAACACATACATGGTTAAAAGGATGGAGTGAAGTATACTATGAACCCATTTCCAATTTTCTAATCCATGATTTATTTTCTACCTTGTCTCTTCTTATCTTGAATCTAATTGTACAAGGTAAGTGTTAGAGACATGTTAGATTCTATCAATAGTTTACATATGATAGATAATTTTGGGTAACTAATTTTTATGTAATGTTTACAAGGAATTCCCAAGATAAATGGATCTTGTTGTAATTCACCCAAAATTCTATTTAAATTTTTTTGGATGTGTTGTTCATGACAAAGAAGGAAGAGCTTTATATCATCCCCGTAAACATCCAAAGAGAGATTAGGTTTTTGATTGGTATCATCTTACTCGAAGTGATGGGAGGTGGTTATAAATATTTACTATTCCCATTATGGATTTGTGCAAGATGGATCTTCTTTTTCCTCTCCCACATCATTAGCAAAATGGTTTCATTCTCAAGTAGCATTGGATTCATTTCTCCAATATTTAAGCCAATTCATCGAATATGCTTAAGTTTAGCAATATGATGTGCATATTGATCTTGTAATGCTTATGTTTAAATAATTGCATTATGAAAGAAAATGGTTAGAGCCGATAGGTTGTATATTTTTATATCTTCAATATTAATACTTATATATATACATGTTATTTTAAAAATTAATTAGATGTTCATGTTAATTTATTACATGTTAATGTTATAAATACATGCACTCTCGCAATCCATAGGTCAATCAACCAATGAAAACAATTTTTTAATTTTATTCTTTAAAAGCTTTTCTATTTATTTATTTAATGTTTATAAAAATAATGAGATAAAAAATTGGTTAAAAGTAGAATTTTCAATCAATGAAAAGTTATTGTTTTGTCCGATTTGTATAACATACACTCTTTATTGTTCAAGATTTATTAGTTTTATTAACATCATAAATTATATGAATTATTGTGGACATACCCGTTAATATTGTTATCTACAATACAATTTATTAGATAAAGACAAGGTATCACTTGTTTCAATACTGAACATGGGTTGTGGATGATATTTAATCATGATATGCTTGTAAATACCCAAGTTGGATACAAGACTAGTTAACTCTTGTGATGATAATTATGTAATATCCATTATTTAACTACTTGAAGGATAATCATTTTCCTCTCATAAATAAGATTAAAAAAATATTACCTTTGAGTTTGTGACTATAAAATACAATGATCCAACACTCTTGCACAAGTAGTGCACCTATACTAAACTCAAATCATCCCAATCAACAATGAAGGTTTTGGAAAATTAGATATAGCCAATATTGGATTGGTGTGCATGACCACTTTTAGCTTATTCAATGCTTTTGTTGTTGAATCCTTCCACTAGAAGGATAAATTAAATAAATTTATGAGTGGTTCTTATATGATTACAAAATTTTGTATAAATCAATGAGTAATCCTTAAGAACACCTGTAAGTTATTGAGGGTTATAAGAACTTTCCACTCTACCATGGCCTTGATATTGTGCAGATCTACCTTGGCACTTTAAATAATATGACCTAAGTATTCCAGCTTGACCTTGACTTTAAAAACATGGTTGGAAGGATTGCCATACATTTTGTGTTGGAGAGTTTTCAAAACATGATTCACATGACACAAGTGTTTCTCTAATGTTTTGTTGTAGACTAAGATATGAACAAAAAATTTAAGACAACCTTCCACATAAAATTATTATATATTATTTCGTAAAAATTATAATTGTAAATGGTGCATTTGTGAGGCAAAAAGGCATCACCAAAAATTTATAGTGTTTCTCATTTGTTCTAATTATTATCTTATGAATATCCGATATTTAATTCTAATTTAATGATACATTGTGCATAGGAAGTATGACAGACTTGCACCATCAACATTGAATAAAAATGATCACCTTGACTCTAAAAACAATACATGTTTCCAACATCTCTTGTATTATCTTATCAATCACACTTTATTGCACATAAAAGTACTAGATTAATAACATGGTCATGATCTAGTTAGTAGGTAATCCTTTTGGCATATGCCCCAAAATTATGTAGTTCCTATGTTCAATTTCATGAATATATGGTGGAATAGGCACCTTTAATTATCAATATTATAATGAAAATAATTGTGGCAAAAATTGATATACAGGTCCTTTTAAGAATAGTTTTACATCTAATAATATCTTTCCATATATAGATACTTTAAGCGTTACCTTCGTAGTTTAGATTTCTTACCATTTAAATGAAAATGTAGGAGAATATCCTATAAGATCATCATAAACCTTCCTATTTTGATCCATTGGATTACCAATCAATTTTATGCCCGCTCATGGGAATGCAAATCATAGTACAATCTACCGGGTAAACTCTCATGGTGATTTTAATGCTATGTAATATATTTAATAAATTATTGTACCCCGTTTGCATTCATGATATGAAATTATTTAGTTGGTAAATAGAATTGTTCAAGCATGTATCCGTTTATTTTGGATGAATTTGTGAGTACTTCCCAAGTCAAATAATATAAAGTCACATTTTATTTTTCAAGAAAGCCACTATCTTGAAGGTTTTTTTGGGTGACAATACTTAATTTTATGGTAAGAGATATATTTTTTTCTATCTCGGACCTCCTTTGTTCATCAAAAATATCTAATATTTATTCTTCACCTCTTATTCCTCATTGACATCCTTAATGTAGATTAAAATATTTCGACACATGTATGTCCTTGATTATATTTTCTATTAAACTTAAAACATAACCTTGCTTCCCTTTTGTCTTCCGTTTTTGATCGAAAACATGGTAGGACAAGGAAAATATAGTATAAGCATTCTAAAACCTTTAATTATAGAGAATTTCTACCTCATATCGGGTGGGAATGTATTCTCTTCCCTATGGGTCATCATTATATAGTAAAATAGATCAATCATGTTAAACATGTGTACCTTATGTTGAATGTGGTCCTTGATCCCACTAAGAAACAAACCATTCAAGATATTATCCATAATCATCTTCACTTACAAGGAAATATATGGAATTGATGAATATAATCCTTTAGTGATCCTATTTTTCTAATATTCTCCAATTCAATAAAGAAATTCTCTATCACACTATTGTTATAGTACATCTAGAACTCCTCTCGTAAAAAATAACATGATGACACTAAGAGTTTTCTTCTTATTTGAGACACAACCATTGATATCAAATTAATTTCTTAGCTTCTTAACATAAGGATTTCATGGTAGCCTTATTCCCATATAGGATCTAATGTAGAGAGAAAAATATCCTTTTTCTTAATCCGGTTGGAAGATCCTTTCCAATGAATTTATGTATGTCAATCTTTGTACTGAAATTAATGTTAGCCATGTATTAAGCTTCCATAACATTTGATTTGGGACTTAGCTATCCCATGCATCCATCTTAATAGGTCAAGGGATTCATGAACAGTATATGGAGTTTTTGTGAGATCGCCATTTTATTGATGAAATCCACAAAAGTATCTAATTATTGATTGATGTTATCCATCTCCTTTTTGGTCATTATTTTTGAATAGAAACTAGTCAAATATGCAATAACATAGCAAGAAGACAACAAGTAGCTAGTGGAATACATGGGATACCACTCGGGATGTCACAAGACACTCAACGTAGTCCTTAGTTTCACTCAACCGCTATGCATTCCGGCACTTCATTAAGATATATCTAAACGCTCACTTGAAGCACGTGTAACTACCAGGTCCCTCCTTTGTGATGATTTAAAGGAACTTAGCATGTATGTACAACATCATAATAATTAGCCAAGAAACTATTCATGCATACATAACCATTACATCCATGTCACTTTGGAAACAAATATAAGGAAAATACTTAATCCAAATAAACCATAATCAATATCAATTGCACTATTAAATCATCATACTCAATTCAATGAACAACCAATATCCATCCACAATTATCCATTATAATTCGGACTCAATACATGACCAGAAGCTTAACACATGATAGTCAATGTACTAGTGCGTTGGACCATGCACACAAGCATAAAACTCTAGGTATGTAATGTAACAACATAACTTTGCTAGAGCATAAGATGAATACTTAGAAAAATGACCTACACTAGTTATATATAGGGGTGGGTACTTGCCCTTCACCTCCCATGCACTCTCCTAATAATAGGCATGCTCACAAAAATAGACTGCATGCTTTTATTCCTAAAAATAGCCATGCGTACAACTCTTGCATGTTTATACAAAGATATCTAATAATAGACCATCATAACTATATCCTTGCTTTCAACTTATTAATAGCCTTCTCTATGCGTGTGCTTTTATCCTTTATCTACATGTGTTTTTTCCACAAATAGCCTTTGATTGTTGCCAAGTCATCCAACTTTATCCTTTGCTTAGAACACTCCAACTTTGCTTTTCCTATTTTTAGCCTTGGCTTAGAAAATGGATAAGTCCCTATACCTTCTTCCTATAAGTGCACAGCCCCACGTGCCAACCTATACCTCCAAAGTGCATGCATAACTTGCGCGCTATCTATTTTCCCTTGTGTGCACGCCTATGTGCATCAAATCAGTATCTAGTTGGTACTTAGTAGTTTTCCCAACCAACATTACCCCACACTAGGTATGTTGTCCGTCCTCGGAAACACTAAATAAAGAATATCCCACCAAATAATGTATGAAAAAAGAACGCCTTAAATGAATCAATGAAAGAATATGGCTTGTGCCAAAGAATCAAAACTTAAGTTTTGTTAGGAGGAAGGAGCATTGGAAACTCCTTGAATAATATCTTTTCCAATTACCTCGGCCTTCTAACTCCTTTATTGCCTTAATCGACATAACATCAACTATGTCAAGAACCTCGTAGGAGTGAGCTTTTCAATCTTTCCCTTCAATTTAATGACTAGTTTTTCTAGTTGCTTAGCTGCATCATCCATCACATCCATCCTGCGCGTCACCCAGGGAAAGAATTCTTTCAATCCATCCTTGAGCGTAGTATTTAGAACTGATATGTAATCCCTCTTATGTTCTACTTCTAGCAACATCTTCTCCCACTCTAACCTATTATTTTTCATCTTGGTATGAATCTCCTTCAACTCTACCTCATCATTTGTGACAAGCACACTAACGACTTGATCAAAATATTAACGAGTTGTCAAAAACAAATTTGGCCTTTTGAGCAGCCTCCTTAGCTTCTACAACTAGTGCCTCATACTACGCAAGATGAGCCTCTATCTAATCCTTGTCCATTTTCTTCTACATGGCTAAATCCTTGGCTGTTGGTCCCTTTATCTTCCTTTCTTCATGAGAGAGAATCCATGCCAAGTATTTGAAGTAATACAAAGATGTTTCATATTCTTCCTTGGCATTCTCGAGCAAGGCTAGGGTATGTGGCACTTACGAAGATCTCGTAATAACTTCTACTTTCTTGTAGGATAAACGTGTTCACCTATTCTCTTCCCTCAGTTCTTGTTTCAAATGTGCAATGGTTTCATCTTTCTCCTTTATCTCATAGCGTAGTATATTTATCATGTAATCCTTGTCAAAAATTCTTATCCTCACTTCTGATGATAGTTTATTAAGTGTGTTACATGCATGCTAATCTATAAGTGATTGCACATTGACCATGGGGAAAAATTCTCCGGGGATGAATTGATTCGAGTTTCGAGATAATGTATACGCACCAACCTTGAAACATGGCTCCTCCATGTGTGATTGGTATGCCCAAGAGAGCATCTTTCTAGTTCATGGAAGGGCCTCGTTCTTGTCAAAGAATGACCCACATAAGAGATATTTTGTGGCCACCAAAATAAGATATCATGTACGCAGGACTTTGGATGGATCATCCTTATATTGCATGAGGGGACCTTGGGGCATGTTCCCTGTGCTTTCTCTCTTTTTCTCTACGACCCTTGGGTACCTCCTATTTAATGGAGTGAATCACACCACTTACTTCACCCATACTTGTATCCTCCCATATGAGGGAACTGTACGCACCCAAAATTACACGTGCTACATTGTCGGGAAAACGGTTACAAGAATCCCCAATGATGATTCAAAATCCTTTCAAGAAGGTGTTCAAGCTCCAAAACCCATTCACAATGTATATTTGTAGCCTAGATAGCCTTACTTAGCTTTTCCATGCATTTTTCCATCTCCCGCCTCTTTTTGTGCTTGTTTTGGCCTTCAGGTGTGACCGGCCTTGCCTTGCACAGGCGGTGGTCTTGGCAAACCGCCGCCCATGCAAGGTGGCGGTCCTACCCGCTTTTCTAGATTCTTCACGCGTGTTTTAAACATGCGATGGTTCACTTAAATTTGTTTTTGCATGCATCTGTGAGCTAAATTGGCTAAAAATAGCTTTGTTTTCTTGGTTCTCCTTGCTCCTTCTATTTTAAATAAGATTTAATTAGTTGGAACTACCTCTTCTTGCCTTGTGCATGAAGTAACCTCCTAGCCTCCATTCCTATATATTCCATGCTTGTATTCAAGAAAAAGGGCTGAGAATTTTGTGTATCTTGTATTGTTTTTCTGCCATAATCTTGCTAGGAATTGCATAGCCAAGCTTAGATCTCTTGTGCTATCTCTCTTCTACTTGCATTGCATCTAGATTGCTTCCAAGCTGCCATCACTCAAGCGCCATCCTCTTGTTGATGTTATTTACATTCCCAATCCCTTGGAATCACATGAACACTCAGAGAAAGAAAGGAAATAATTGAGGGGACAGATATTGATACTACTGGATTTTCCAAGGTTCTTGCTCTTCTAGATTGGAGTTATGTATTTGTTTGCATTGTTTATCAAATTGTCAATTATGAATTGTTAATTTCAATTACATATCAAATAGAGTATAGAAAAATTCATTTTAATTAGCTAAATAATCTCAAGTAGATCAAATCAGTAGGAATTTTTCTCTTCAACATTACCAGGGAAGTTATGGGGAACAATAGCTTTGTTAGGGTTATGATTTGTTCTTCACTTCGAGGTAGGGTTGGAAGGATTTTGATTCAATTAGAATAGATTTTAGATTTAGATTCACACATCTACACAAATAGTTAGCTACATCCGGATAATTGTTTGTTTTTAATTTGTTTATTAGATTAGATGCATTGTCTAAAAAGTTAGAAAAGAACAAAAACATTTACTTTCCATAGATTAGCTTGTTTTATTGCTTTGTTCCGATATATTGAGAAAACACCAAAAACATAGGTTAGATTTCCTTTGATAGATAGTTTATTTACTGAAAGCAAATCAATTCATCTTCGCATGACCATACGAGGGCCTCATCCTCGACGAGTCTTTGGTTTACGATCCACAGTCCCGCAGTCCCATAACCCAGCGGGCTCGCTAGTCACTAGATATTGACACTAGTTTATGCACATTGGTATTCATATCTTCACCACTCCCACCGATATTATTACACAACTTTCATTGTTGAACATAGCAGCTGATTAGGCTAAGAATTTTTGGACAAGACCAAAAAATCACCCATAGTTCCTACAGCTCCACTACACCTCTTGTCTCCACTTCCATGACCTTGTTTGGAAACCCATACGAGGCACATGCAGGTTACTTTCCATGTATTCCACAACCACTCAATAGAATCTCGAAAAACTAGACATCAATTGGAGTCTCCAAGTAGCTATCATAATAGACCATACCATCACACCCCTTTAGGTTAGGAGAGCATTCTTTTCCTTAGATTTGTAGATTCCAGTATTGTGTGTCGAAGACATAAGGTTTCCTAATTATCTTGATCACCGCCATCAATTTCACTTCCATTTCAATTCCACACCGGTTGTCTTGGCATGACCTTGGGAGGTCGGGTGTGAAGAAGGTCACGTGTTGATTTTCTATCATACCAAATTGGTGAACCCGACATGAAGAGCTAGTCTCTAAACGTTTCCACTTTCTTCATCCATCCTTTATTGTGCGGTATTCTTATACCCCCGAATATGTTGGGATACGACGAGTACGGTCAGCCCATCCCAGGTTTCGACATGTACCATTACCAATCAAATATACCACAACAATCACCTTCACTTTCAACATGGGTGGACAACTCGCTCATCCGCTCAAAACCCTCTGCTTCAGGGAACCAATGTTGGTTCTTTTGTATGCATTGAAGAACTTGATCAGGTCACTCAGACTTATCCCCTCAAACAATCAAGCTCAAATAACATGACGTTCACTGGTGAAGCAAGCTCATCTCCTTGGGTATTGTTTCAGCAACCCATTACCATATAATCCAATCAACTCCCCCATCTAGATGAGGAGTATTTAGCATGATATGCTAGGAGTGAACAACAATTCCAGAACATGAACCAATCTTTCGATAGGTTGTAAGGACAAGGTGATGTCCTGCTTCAAAACAATAACACTACCCCACCACCAACTGACAATACAACTAATGAGGGGTTACAACATCATGAACAATTCATAGCAGATACCATACTCCTCAACAACCTCCAAGAGTTCAACAAAAGGTACCTAAGCAAGACACCGCCCTATTAATGGGTGATGTCATTTCAGATTTGGTAGACAAGGTCAAAGAGTTAGAGCTTACCCAAAAATGTAGAATTCATATACAGGGCAAGAGAAAACTCCGTCCCTACGCTGTAACTATGGGCAAATCCGATTGCATAGAATCCTCTATTCTACATGAATACTCCAAACCCTGGGGATTTATTAACTGGGATGGGTAACTTAGGTATGCCTCCTCAAGCCACATATGGATACCTACGGTGCGGCAAATAGGAAGTGCATTCTCAAACGTTATACTAACCGGAAATGTAACGTTCCTTGGCTTCACGTCTTCAGCCTACGTATCAAAGTGGCCAACCCCCTATATGCACATGTACTCTAAAACACCACAAGGAGATGCATACACCTATCCAGGTCCTTATGGTTATCCACAAGGAATGCCATATGCCCCGACAAATGCCTACGCCATGCCATTTCAACAACCAATGTAACTATTGCTTCCCCAATAAGGACCTTCAATGGTTAAAACGTACGCAATGAGAAACTCGTGAGTACCTAAAGGAGCCTCTAGAATTTTCCATCCAGATAGTCATGCTCCCAAGGCCATTGCCCGATCTTCCAAAGTTTAAAGGGGAAGGTGACCCAAATGCTCATATCAAAGCCTACACAACAACCATTCAAGATTTACTCCCGTGGGATGTAGTTGTTGCAAAAATCTTCCCTAAGACATTAGAAGGCATCGCTCTTAACTGGTATTATAACATACTGGAGGCCTCGATACACTCTTTTAAACAACTCATGTCAGAGTTCATTAAGGATTTCAATATGAATAAGATGCTAAGAACATGGATAAGAGAATTCTTGCACATCAAACAAGAACATAACGAATCCGCAGCCCACTTCATTCAGAGGTGGCAACAGGTTCTCTATTCTTCCGCAAGTGCTCCAAACATGGATCAAACAAAACTTTGTGATTTATTCCTCCACTCTCTCAATAGAGAGACAAAGGAAGAGGTTAAAAATTTCCCACTCAGGAGTTATGAGGAAGTGCTAGAAGGTACTCTTTGAATTGACCAAGCGGCCATTGACAGTGGCCGTAAGACCTACAAGGAAAATGGGAAGTTAGTCACTCCTGCTCAAAATGCTCTCGGCTACTCCAACAACACAAACAAAAATCAAGGACCAAAGATCCTTAATAAGAATTGTGGAGTCACAACCGACGGTGTGATTGACCAACCCAAAAATCCTAACGTGGTTAATCCTACTAACACTGGTGTTACAAATAGCAACAACAATAATGGAAATAATTAGATAAACAAAAATTTCTCACCCTCGGTAAATGTTGTGGATTTTAATCATCCTCAACAACAATAACAACCTCAGCAACAAAGGAAAATGCCAACCCCAAGCCCTAGTCAATACCCCAACCAATTCCAAAACCAAGGGAAAGGGTTTCAAAATTTTAACCACAACAATTAGCAACCAAACAATAACCGTAACTTTGGGCCACAACAAGGAACAAATCAAAGGCCACGAGATTATGACCCCAGATCTATACTGCGGTTTTCATAGGGTTCGTGGGCATGATGCAAGAACATGACGTGATTGCAATAAGTTTCTATAGTGTTTTCCAGAGGATCAACGATAGTTGTTTGTCGATATGTTCTGGAAAACCCCACCACACCAACGTAAAACACCTATATGGGACCAGTGTCCCCGTAGAACACACCGTTAGGGATCTTCAATGATCCTCTCCCCACGCGCCCAAAGGATGGTAGATTAGATCCCAATGGTTCCAATAAAGGTATTGTAATAGGGAATCATGATTATGAAGCTTCAACTTCGTCAAACCCACAGGTGGCACCCCCTTTGGATGGTCACCAAAAATGAAGATTATGGGATTGGTAGAGTTAGACGCTAAACCCCAAATCAATGCCGCTACAAGAACCATGGATTATTCTATGCAGCCAATCCCGATTTATCCGTATGTGTCAAGAAATATTCATGATACGCTAAACAAGCCGGTAGGGGCTTATGATCTAATCAGTGATCTGACCAAGACCTTTTCACACATTTCCTTCTTAGATCTACTGAAGAATTCCCCTTCTCATCGAGCCACTCTGTTAGAAGTGCTAGGTCTCAGCTATTTGATTAATGTTACCCCTTTGCTAGAGGCACAAATAAATCATATAGAATTCAATGTTTTCCCTCCAGGAAACTCGAAAGACAATGAGTTTGTGTTTGACATAAGCAAGATGCCTACGGATCTTTGAAATAGCTCGTAGAGGTGATTTGACCTTGTTTTTACAAGTTTGGATCTACAAAAACTATGTGAAATGTGCAATGATAGATGATGGGGCAGTGGTTAACATAGTCCCCTTCTCTTTTATTTAAAAGTTAGGATATGGGGAGACCAATTGCTCCTTGACAAGAAACACACTAAGGGGTTATGATAGCCTTAAGGCAACCTCGATCGGAACCATAGTATTACCGGTTACTCTCGGGCCCAAGATGGTACTCACTGAGTTTTATATTATAGACCGGGAAACCAACTATAATATGATCCTTGGTCATCCTTGGATCCACCGCATGAAGGAAATCCCCTCCACTCTATTTCAAGAGGTCAGATTCTTGCATTTAGGGAAATTATTTGTGGCACAAGGTGATCCAAAACCCTTTGATATACATTTTCCAACTTAAAGAAAAGGCTAGGGGTCCACTCTAAATTTGAGCTTCCCACGAACCAGTTAAACAAACCTACAAGCACGGTACAAAAGAAAAACTAGTTCTTACAACAGAGTTAGAAGTCACGGGTTTGATCGAAGGCATTCCGACGGTCAAGGATGAAAATTTTATTGTAGAGACAGTGTCGCTAGGAACCACAACAAATATTTTCGAGCTATTAGAGAAGGATCTACCTATTATCCTCCCCTTTGATTCTATAGGTATGGGACATGCCTTAGGAATCGGTTCCCTTCTAGTAGATGAGATTTGCATGGTTTAGGTAACCGAGGTAAAAGGGGAAGGTACAAAGGAGGAATCAACATCCATCTTCTTGAGTAGTTGTTGGAATCTCCATTTTGATGGAGCCAAGTATCACTTTGGTGCCAGGGACACGATCCTTACTTCACTGAAGGAAGGATTCTACCTTTTACTTTCAAGTTGAATTTTGAATGCACAAACAATGGGGCTGAATATGAGGCTCTCCTATTAGGCCTCATTGTAGCTAAGAGGATGGGCATCCTCAATATTAGGGTGTTGGGTGATTCACAACTAGTTGCAAATTAGATATCTGAAGTATATGAGACTAGAGTTGAGCATCTACAACTTTACAAAATAGTAGTGTTAGGTTTGACAAAAGAGTTTGATTTCATCTCAATTGAGGCAGTTCCACGTGAACAAAACCTTCTCACAGATTCTCTAAAACTTCTGCTTCATGCTTCACCCCAATTAGTGACTTGGAAGATACCAACTTCACGATTTCAATTCACACCGAATACTTGATTCAGTAAAACACCAACGACCCCAATGTTGACATATGTAGAAACTGAGAGTCATCCGATTAGTTTAGAGCACACCAATAGTGATGAATCAACTTTAATTTATTTAAACACTTTGGAAGAACTGCATCTTACCTATCACGAGATATAATTTTCCTTAATCCCACGTTCCTCTTCTTATTTTGGGAATCCCATGATTGAGTCCTCTCTGGGAAAGGATCTTGAGATTTATGAGGTAGAAGAAGAAGGGGACTTGGAGTTTCCTCTAGCCCCACTAGAATTCAAGGAGGGAAATGCCTCCTTAATTGAAGGAACAATTGATATAAACATTGGAACAGAGGAGGAACCAAAGATCTTAAAACTGGGGTCCTCTTTAACTCCAGAGGAAGTGGAAATACATACCCAAATCCTCAAGGAACATCAAAAGGCCTTCACGTTTAGCTACAAGGAAATGATGGGGATTGCACCTCACATCATAGTTCACAATCTCATCACCAAGCTGGATGCTAAACCAATTAAGCAGAAGTCAAGGCCCATGAAGCCAAAAGTAGCCCTCATGGTGAAAGAAGAAGTAATGAAACTTCTCCAGGTGGGATTCATTAAGCCAGTTGATTATTCATAATGGGTATCTAATATTGTCCCCGTTCTAAAAAAGAATGGAAAGATCCATATTTTCATAGACTTCCAGGACATTAACAAAGCTTTCCCTAAGGATGATTTCCCATTACCATCCATTGATGTTATCATTGACGCAATAACTGGGTTTGAGTTGTTGTCTCTCATGGATGGGTTTTCGGATATAATCAAATCAAAATCTCTAAAGAGGATCAAGCTAAGACTACATTTATAACTCCTTGGGGAACCTACTGTTATGTTGTCATTTCATTCGGTCTTAAGAATACCGGCGCTACATACCAATGAGCAATGACCTACATATTTCATGATCTTATTCATAAGATTGTGGAGTCCTATGTAGATGACCTGTTGGCTAAGGACAGGAAGCGCTGTGATCACCCTGAGGTGCTTCACATCATCCTTTCATGCTTAATTGAGTATGGTGTCACATTAAATTTGGAGAAATGTGTTTTTGGCATAATAGGAGGCAAGCTTCTAGGTTACATTATATCTTCACGAGGGATTGATGTCGACCCAACCAAAATCCTGGCTATATTAGAAATGGTTCCACCATCAGATGAGTCTAGTATTAGATATTTTCTTGGGAAACTCAGTGCAATCGAAGGTTCATCCCGACTTGACCTTTGCTATCCATCCAATCAACAATTTGTTGAAAAAGGATTATAGCATTGATTGGATGGAAGAATGCAACGAGGCCTTCGAGGAAGTTAAACGATTTTTGTTATCCCCTCCCACGCTAATGCCACCTAGATCAGATCGCCCATTGATCTTGTATTCATGAGCTACGGATGTTTCATTAGCTTGCATGTTGGCTCAAGAGGATGATGATAAACAAGAGCTTGCAATTTACTTCATTAGTCGGACATTGCTTGATTATGAAACATGTTATACATAGGAAGAAAAGGAATGCCTTGCCATAGTCTTTGCAACAAAGCGTTTAAGGCATTACATGTTGAATCAAGAAACAAGGGTTATTGTTAAGATAGACCACTTGCAGACATTCTTCATACAAGGATCCTTGTCCAAAATGCCGGGCATTTCATAACCTTAATGGGCGAGTTTGAACTAACATTTGTAAATAAAAAATACGTTAAGGGACAAATCATTGTAGACTGGTTGGCTGAAAATCCATTGAATGGGGGTGATCTGGTAGATTTAGACTTTCCCGATCAGTGCTTGTATTTTTTTGAGACTAGGCCCCCTATCTATGTATATCCTTGGTACACCGACATTATCAACTTCATCATGGACCACACATACCCAGAAGGGGAAACATCACAACAAAGAAGGTGGTTACGCGTCATTGCCGCTAAGTACATTATTTTGGAACAAGTGCTCTACCGCAGAGCCTTTGATGGAATGTTGTTGAGATGTGTTGATGTAGAGGAATAAAAAAATTCTTTATGAATCACATAGTGGGGTATGTGGAGGTCACTTCGGCGGCCATGCCACCACTTGGAAAATACATCGGATGGGCTACTTCTAGCCCACGCTAGAGCATGATGTAGTAGAATTCGTGCATAGATGCCATAAATTTTAGGAGTTCTCTCATGAGATCCACATACCGGCATAAGCTCTACAACTGATTGCGACTCCATGGCCCTTTTCCACGTGGGGCTTGGATTTGATAGGGAAATTCTCTCCCTCCTCGACTGATGGCCATAACTTCATAATCATGGCCACATAATACTTTACCAAGTGGGTAGAAGCCATGCCCCTTACCACCGTACCTAGCTCTGTAATCGCTAAGTTCATCTTGAACCAGATCATCTATAGGTACGGGGTGCCACAAGTCATTATTTCTGATAATGGCATGTCTTTCAAAAACAACGAGGTGCGTGAGTTGTGTACAAAGTTCAAGATAAGTCATCACACAACTTCTCTCTATTATCCTTAGGCTAATGGACAAGCTAAGGCTACAAATAAGACATTAAAGTCCATTCTTCTCAAAACCGTTAAGGAGAATAAATGAGATTGGCACCTAAAGTCTGTTTCTAGCTTTGTGGGCCTATCAAACGTTGATTAGAACACCAATGAGGCAACCCCATTTTTCGTTAGTGTTTGGTGTTGAGGCGGTTCTGCCGCTCAAGTCGAAATACCTAGTCTTTGTATTTCACTACATGGGATCCTGGGAGAGGAGGGTTATCGAGAAGCATAACTCTCCTAGTTAGAAAGTCTCGACGAGGCTAGATTGAATGCCACACAACGACATAGTGTTTACACCAATCGAGATGGCTTGGTAATATAACAAGAAGGTTTACGAATGTGAGATATATGAGGGAGATTTGGTATTAAGACTCGATAGCCAGATAGATAAAAATACTGGCGAGGGAAGGAAATTCAGACCTAGGTGGTTAGGTCTGTATTGAGTAGTAGAAGACTACAAAAATGGAGCATTTCACTTGTGTACACTAGAAGGTGAGGAGTTTAGTGAATCCATTAAAGAGATACTACGCATGATCCATCAACATTTTCATATGTACATTATTACATCCACATTGCATTTTCATCTATCTGTTCATTTTGTAAAAAGTTGTGATCAAGGAGCTTATTCTTATAGCAATTCCTAAAAACTTTTGAAAACATTGACAAAACATTCAAATCATGTCTCTTCAAACCTTCATAGTATCATCAACTATTTCTGAATCAGTTATCAATCTAAACAAGATAAGACAAAGTTTTGACAGTAACCATACCAAGGCCTGCATACTTGGTTCTACTTTTGGTCTCTTCCTAGGTTGGGTGTCTTTGCCCATGGTCTGTTCTAGAAGCTTCATGGTGTCACATCTATCCCATATACATCTCCTTGGAAATAAGAGCATTCTAAACATTTTCCCCAAATAAGTAAGTCAAATGAAAATCCACAAAAATTTATTTTTACACATTTCCTTGCCCTACCAACCTTCGGTGTTGAGCCTGTGTCTCTTACTAGTGATGTAGGGTTGGGAAAGGAGGGAAATGCCCTTACTCGTCTATGCCTTGTCCATGGTGATGAGCCCACGCTTCCTACTGGTAGCATGGGGCAAGGTGTAGGGGTCTCTTTGATAAAATTGAAAGTTACAAATTAGTCAAACATTGTGAAATCATAAATAAAAAAGTGAGTTAGATGTCCAAAATTCCAAGAGAGCTTAAAACCCCAAAACCAGATTTTGTCAACCAAGTGGCCATATACATATCCAAGAATAGATAAATTGCAAAGCAATTCACATTCTAAACTATGAAGTATCTTGAGTAGAGTAAGGTTGTAGTGTCCCAATTTGGTTCTATCAAACCTCTATCTTTCTCTCATCACTGTCATTCAACAATTTTCATAACTTGTGCCCTTTCTAACTCTTGGTGTTGAGCCCTCGCATCTTACTAGTTGTGTGGGGTTAGGAGTGGGACAAGTACATCTATTTATCGTATCATTGTATCATCATGTTTTATCAATACAATATGAAGTACCAAAGATTGCAAAAGAAACTAAGTTTAAGATCACATTGTGTTTGCATCATCATATATCAACAACATAAAATACAAAAAAAAATCATTTTGTTTATCATTCACATCCATTGCATACATTCTGAAAAGCATTTAAAAGCGTAAATTCTAAACATCTAGAGTACACATGAGAGATAAGCCAAAAGAGAGTC
Organism: Taxus wallichiana var. yunnanensis; assembly: GCA_018340775.1. NCBI lineage: Eukaryota > Viridiplantae > Streptophyta > Pinopsida > Cupressales > Taxaceae > Taxus > Taxus wallichiana. The sequence continues at coordinate 221,904,317 of CM031237.1, forward strand.
AACTTAGATATGATGGAATACCAAACCAAAAATAGAGTTTGTATATATCACAATAGATCAAGTTTGTATACAATGTCATCATGCACTAGGCATGGTCAAAACAATCGCAATGAGCCCCAAATATACAAAAATCATTTAATATCAAAAATGGGATCAAAGCAATAAAGGCCTAATGACCTATCAATCCCTGTGGGATCCCTCGGATGGTGCGCGACCGTGTCAGGGCTCCTGCTTATGGCTTCGATAGCATTGAGAATAGATTGAATGGTGTGAATGTTGGTGGTGGCGGCAATTGTCCGTAGCCTCACCTGTGAGAGTGGATTCACCTCATCAGGCACTCAATAGTCTTATATCCAACTACTTGGGTATGAAGGGAGGTCACTATATTTGCCACCTTCCGCATAGACAACAACAAACACATCGTATGTTGGCCAACGGCTAAGGGTTTTCCAAAATTTGGAGACAACTTGGCTCGGGTCTTCCCGAGGGGATCAATAGGGTATCCATGCATACCTGATGAATGAGTTATCGCCACTCATGTGCGAGTGCATCGCAAAAGAAAAAAAAAGATAGATATAGTGACACTGTCCAATCAAAGACTCATCGTCCTCTCCTAGTGTCTCCTCTGAGACTAGTGTCTCTCTCTCTATGCTCGCATCCTTGTGTGCTGCTCTGAGGATCTCCTGAGTGTCATTCCACTCGTGGTTGCTCTCCTCTCTCTGAAGGGGCTCCTCCCTCATCCTCCTCCTCGACATCCTCTTTGATAGACTCCCCCTCCGTATCATCTCCCGTATCCTCTGTAGAATTAGAGTCCAACTCAATTGGCTCATCATCCTCCCCACTATGAGCAGGAACTGCCACAATCTGAAGTAAGGGTGCTTGAGGGACACCGGCTGCCCAATGAGCATGAGACCACCCATCTAATTTCAATAGACATTCCAGGGGTAACCACCGTCCAACCTGGGATCCCCTCTAGACTTGGTGTCCCCAAATTTCACCTTGAAATCTGAGACTACCCCATGTAATTTTTTTGTACTTTTAAAATAATGGGTCATTTTGTGTTTTTATTGCCAGAAAATGTCTGTATTGTGTCAAGATATTCCCAGAGAGTCATATGAGCCAATTTCGACAAATACCCAGATGCCCAAACTCGTTTTATCCCTTCGCCAGGGTTTGTTTGTGGGAAATTTTTATTTAATTATTTTAAGCCCCGTTTGAGGTAAATTGTGCTCTAGTTTAACCCTGTTGAGGTTTTGCATGTCAATATTCACATATACCAGTAGGGTTTTCACCAAGAATGGATCCTGGGCTTTGTCTGTGACTTCTGGCAACGTTTTTCATTTTTATTATTTTTGCGTGTTTTTCTCTGTGAAATTCCCCTAGGTCAATTCCTTTTTCGGTTTAGTCTATTTTCTTACCTGGAGTATCTGGAAATCATCTATGGATGTCATGCCAGAAGGAATTTGCCACAGGAAGTTTGGTTCTCTCTAAAAAGATGAAGTCATGCACAAAAAGGCCTCTTCTGGGCAAGTCACATTTTTGGGAAAGGAAGGTTTTAAGCTGCAATGGGATTTTTTTGGTAAGAAGCAGGTGTGGATTTTGTACCTACCTGATAGGGTATTTTTCCCATGGAAGAAAAGTCACTTAAGTCATGATGGGAAAATTAGAGGCAGCAGGAAGGTGAGAATTTCTTACCTACCTTGCAGGGTGAAAATTCCCATTATAAAATAAAAGAAAATCACTTAAGGTATTGATGGGAATTTCTTACCTGCCTTGCAGGGTAGAAAATCCCATTATGAAAGTCAAATAGCTTAAGTGGATCATGAGATTTTTGGAGCTGCGGTGCAGGGTGAATAATCCCATTAGAAATTGACTTTTAAAAATAGAAATCAGCTATGGCAAAAAGTGTGACCCACCTAGAGGAAGAATAATACTTTTTAAAGTATTAATTAATTGTTTCTATTTCCAAAATTGGTGCCCAAACATGAGGAAAAGTCAACACAGGAGAAGAGGATAAAGGAAATTGGAAATAGAATTCTAAAATTAAATAAATTTAATTTATTTAATGCAGCCCTCTCTCATGCAAAAAAGTGCGACCCATCTAGAGGAGAAATAATACTTTTTAAAGTATTAATTGATAGAATTAATTCCTATTTTTGGCGCATGAGGTCAAAGCATACTGTGAAGTCAAAGTGGACTGGAAGTAGAAAACTAAAATTAAATAAATTTAATTTATTTAATGGCAGCCATGAGCATGCACAAAATAGGTGCCCAAATTGAAGAGAAAAGCATGTTTATTAATTAATTAATTTCCAGGAATATGAGAGGAAATAATTAATTATAGAATGATGAAGGTTATATAAGCATGGGCTGCCATATTAATGAAGTAATTAATTCTTTAGCAAGGAAGTGCAGCCCAAGCAATTTTGGCACCCAAAGAAGGAGGAATTTTGCTTAGAGGAAGGTGTTTTCACTGCCGAAAAGCTTCAAAGTTTGGCGCCTAGGTTTGAAGGAGCTTGATTTAAGTCTAATTAATTGTCTGCATAGTGGTACAAGGTGCTCGGTGAAGTTGACAAAATTCATGCTTGCTTTGCATGCAAACAAAACCTCAAATTTTGGGGCAGCGGGCTTGATATATGCAGATTTTTATGATTAAAATCAAGTGTTCATGTTCTAGTTGCCGTCTTTGTTTGAATTAATTACAGGGATTCATTACAGGTGCTTTTATAATTGAAAGGGAGCTTAAATCAATGTCTAATACATTGAATATATCTTCTGAATTTGAAGAAATTCCTAGATCTGCACCAATTGTAAAGAATTTCAGTTGAATAAAAAGAAAAAGAGTTTCTCAGATAAATATTGCTCTGGCCATGGCGAAGCATGATGAAAGAAAAGGATGCGGAATCATGCATAGCTTCTAGATTCCAGATCCAGATCCATAATTACAAAGGCTTCATCCTCTTGTTTCTAATGCATCCCGTGTAGAAGTCAGTGCATGGAAAATTCCTTCCAAGATCTTGTGCATGTGCTCCCAATCTTCCAGTTGAAGCCTTCATTGAATTTGCATTCACCCGGAGTGCTTTCTAGAAATTTTAATTGCTCATATGTAATTAAAAATAAAAATGATGAGTTACTTACGGAAAACATTGACCTTTGATGCATGCACCGGAGAAGAACTACAAAATCTCCAAGGAAGGAAGAAAAGTTAAAGGCAATACCCGCAAGTAAATCACAGTCACTTGCTTCTAGATCTAGTTTGGTGAGAATTAAAGGCAAAATAATTAGTTGTATGTAGAATATGAAAAAGGACAAGACTGCACTTTCCTCTTTCTTCTTCTTTCTCTTATTTCCTCTGACAAAGTAATTGAGCGATCAATTAAATTATAAAACTTAAGTGATTGGTTTAAAATCCATTACTTGAAGAAGTCAACTACTTGGAAATAGGTGGTAGACATGCAAAATAGAAGGTTCTATTTTCAGTTACAAATCATGCATGTCATGCAAAGAGGAATTCTAGGAGGGAGATTGTCAATTGTTTCCTTTACAACTTCCACATGTGCCAGTTCACTAAAAGCTTCCTACTTGTAATTGCCCCTCTACATTCTATAAGTAGAGGAAGAACCTTTGGGTAATGGGGATGAGAATTTGTAAGCAACATTCTTGTGTTCCAGACTTTGTGCTGAAACCCCTGATAGCTATTTGAAGCAGAGGAATAGAAAGGAGCATATTTCCGAAGAACTTTGTGTCGATGGTGCATTTTGTTTCTAACTTTCTGTCTTAGATCTATTCATAAAATTTGTGTTATTCTAGATCTAAATCTGAAAGTTCCTTTTGCTTATAATTTTGTATGTTAATATCTATTTGTTCTATCTATGTGCATGCAATCAACTCTGTAATCTATTGATTGGGTTGCACATCTTCCCTCTTTCTTTCTTGTGTTTATATTATTTCCTTCTTCATCAGATATTTCCTTTCTTTAATAGTTGCTTACTTGCTGCAAAACTATACAACTATGGTTCATGAGTTGCATGGTTAAAGTAATACCCACAAATAGATACTAGCATATTTAATTGAAAAATCTTACACGTGAGCCTCACCGGTAAATGAGAGAGATTTATCTCATGACTGCCTAGGTTTTCAACTATGCAGAAAATCTAGCCAATAGGACCCCTCTAAGCCTCCCAAATAGTCCTATAAATAGGTTCCACTGGGGGGAGCATGACATGGTATGGAAGGCTGAACTGCTGAAGTACCCGGTCAAATGGGTGAATATCTAATCTCCTAGCTATGTTAACTAACTAGATCATGGAAGAGCAAGCCACCATCATCATAACCTCCTCACCCCATACCCCTGCCATGTCCTGGTAGGGTGAAGCAGTCATGTCTACCATAGTTAGGGAAGTCACTAGTTGATGTGATGTCCTAAGCACCGACATACCTGTCCATCTAGCTACCTGAATAGCCCTTGGGTCTGATACTAGTACCCCCTACCGTAGGGGATGAAGCACTCATAAACCTAACTCATAATAAGAGTGGGGTGGCTCAGAGACTATCCCGAAATCGACCACTATGTACAAATGTTGGTATGTAGTCCCAGGAATATATGTTCCCCACACATACTTACGGCCATGAGCCTCGATCTGTGCAATGATGGGGGCCCAACAATATAAGAGTGTATCTCCTCCCTTGTCCCCGACTAGTCTCGAGGACAGGATACCCATGATGGCTCTCCAAAGGATAGGAATGGGAGCAGAGTAGAATGGACCAAACCTTCATTCCCTTCTTTGAGCCAGATGAGACAATAGCGTCTCCCATATATGTGGCCCACTACGTCATCACATCCCTAGACCCTACTGTCTCCAATGTCAGTCTCCTCCCAAGTATCGGGAGTCCAAGGATGCGGTATACATCCTCCAGTGATAGTCCACTCACCCATAACACTTGGAAACCGAAAGGTGTTCCGGTCTCCATCCTAGTAAGAGAATAAGTCACACAAAATGTGGCCGACATGATCGGCATGGGGCACCGTGCTATTGGCGGATGCTCACTCTTTGTAGTACATCCATATCATCTTGGGTCAACTGATCCATAATCCTAGGAGCCAATCACTATCTCTCTCTTTTCTCCAAAGCATATGTACTCCTTCGCATTCACCAAAACATGAGAAAAGAAAAATTTAGTAATGAACATCACATAATAATCTCATAAAAAACATAGCAAAATATTGAAAACGTAAAAAAATCAAGTTAAGGTGCATTTTAGACATTCTTCGTAACTACCACCTTGTCTTGGGTGGTGGTCCTAAACCAATTTCCCAAAACGTGCCCTTAACCCCAAAAATACCCAAAAATGAGAAAATTGACCATTTCTAGCAAAATAAAAGAATGCCCTATGGCCCCCCTAAGGACTCATTTGAAACAAGAAAATTTGATAAGGTCTACCCTTAGGTGAACTTTTCAACATTTTAATATTTAGGGCACAAAAAGACAAAAGATGAAATAACTAACCCAAGAATGCGTTGTCTAATCTCCCGCTCATTGAGGCATGATCACTATCTCATAACATTTGTTTTGGTTGTATTCACACCATAAAAATCAACGTGGGTCTAGAGCTCCAAATTCGCCAAATCAACAATGCACAAATGAATTGAAAAATGAGTTTGTTTCGATATATATATATATATATATATATATATATATATATATATATATGTCATTTTAAACTCATTTTGAGTGTATGTGTTTATAGGGCTGGAGCGTTGGCGCAAGTATATTTCTACATCCCCACACAAATGGTAAGTCCTCTTGTCATTTTGATCTAGTGTTTATTTTTCAATATTTTATCTATCTGCACTTGAGTCTTCTTTTCTCTTGCAGGTAGTGAGAGTTTGGGCGGTGACATTTCGACACACGGGCGTGTCAGGTATAGCTTCTAACTCCCCATTTCAAGAATGCCATACTCAGACTCTACGTTTTATGCCTTTTCATGGCTAAGATGCTTCTCCGAGGGGGCAATATGTACGCACCCAAAATTACATGTGCTACATTGTCGGGAAAATGGTTACAAGAATCCCCAATGATGATTCAAAATCCTTTCAAGAAGGTGTTCAAGCTCCAAAACCCATTCGCAGTATATATTTGTAGCCTAGATAGTCTTACTTATATTTTCCATGCATTTTCCATCTCCCCACCTCTTTCGTGCTTTTTTGGCCTTGGTGCGGGACCACCGCCTGTTTGGGTGGCGGTTCTCGAACCATTGCCTGACAGGCAGCAATCCTCCCTGCTTCTTCTAGATTCTTTGTGTGTGTTTTAAACATGTGATGGTTCACTTAAATTTTCTTTTTGCATGCATCCATGAGCCGAATTGGCTAAAAATAGCTTTTTTTGCTTGGTTCTCCTTGCTCCTTCTATTTTAAATAAGATTTAATTAGTTGGAACTGCCTCTTCTTGCCTTGTTGATGAAGTAACCTCCTAGCCTCCATTCCTATAAATTCCATACTTGTATTCAAGAAAAGGGGCCTGAGAATTTTGTGTATCTTGTACTATTTTTTGCTACCATAATATTGTTAGGAATTGCATAGCTAAGCTCAAATCTCTTGTTCTATCTTTCTTCTACTTGCATTGCATCTAGATTTCTTCTAAGTTGCCATCACTCAAGCGCCATCTTCTTGTTGTTGTTATTTGCATTCCTAATCCTTTGGACTCACATGAACACTCAGAGAAAGAAAGGAAAGAACTAAGGGGATTGATACTGATACTATTGGATTTTCCAAGGTTCTTGCTCTTCCAGTTGGAGTTTGTGTATTTCTTTTGTTTGTTTACTAAATTGTCAATTACGAATTGTTAATTTCAATTTCATATCAAATAGAGTAGAGAAACTATCCATTTCAATTATCTAAATAATCTCAAGTAGATCAAATAAGTAGGTTCTCTTCAATATTACGAGGGAAGTTGTGGGGAGCGATAGCTATGTTAGGGTTATGATTTGTTCTTCGCATTTGAGGTAGGGTTGGAAGGATTTTGATTCAATTAGAATAGATTTTAGATTTAGATTCACACATCGCATAAATAGTTAGATACATCTAGATAATTTTTGTTTTTAATTTATTTATTAGATTAGATGCATTGTTTGAAAAGTTAGAAAAGAACAAAAACATTTACTTTCCATAGATTAGCTTATTTTACTGCTTTGTTCCGATATATTGAGAAAAAACCAAAAAACATAGGTTAGATTTCCTTTGGTAGATAGTTTATTTACTGAAAGAAAATCAATTCATCTTGCATGACCATACGAGGGCCTCAGCCTCAACGAGTCTTTGGTTATGATCCACAGGTCCCGCAACCCAACAGGCCTACTAGTCGCTAGATATTGACACTAGTTTACGCACATTGATAATCATATCTTCACCACTCCCATCGATATTATCACACAACTTTCACTTTTGAACATAACAGACCAATCACGCTAAGAATTTTTGGACAAGACCAAAAATCACCCATAGTTCTGCAGCTCCGCTACACCTCTTGTCTCCACTTCCATGACCTTGTCTTGGAAACCCATACGAGGCACCTGCAGGTTACTTTCCACGTATTCCGCAACCACTCAATAGAATCTCGGCGAACTAGACATCGATTGGAGTCTTCGAGTAGCTATCATAACAGACCGTACCATCACACCCCTTCAAGTTAGGAGAGCATTCTTTTCCTTAGATTTACATATTCTAGTATTGCGTGTCAAAGACATAAGGTTTCCCAATTAGCTTGATCACTGCCATCACTTTCACTTCCATTTCAATTCCACACCAGTTGTCTCGGCACGACCTCGGGAGGTCGGGTGTGAAGAAGGTCATGTGTTGATTTTCTATCGTACAAAATTGGTGAAAACGATGTGAAGAGCTAGTATCTAAATGTTTCCACTTTCTTCATCCATCCTTTATTCTATAGGTATTCTTATACCCCCCGAATATGTCGGGATACAACGAGTATGGTCGGCCCATCCCGGGTTTCGACATGTACCATTACCAATAAAATATACCACAACAATCACCTTCACTTTCAACATGAGCGGACAACCACTCATCCGATCAAAACCCTCTGCTTCAGGGAATCAATGTTGGCTCTTCTGTATGCATTGAAGAACTTGATCAGGCCACTCATACTTATCCCCTCAAACAATCAAGCTCAAATAACATGACATTCACTGGTGAGGTATTTTGCATCTACATACTTTCCACTGGATAGCTTGGCTTCAAGTATATATTATTAAGACACTTTGAGGGGGAAACCTCACATGTCGTATAATAAGACACTAACTCATACTCTTCACACCTATGTGGAGGAATTACTCACCCATATATATAAGTATGATTGTGAAAGGTCATACCTCTTTATTATTATTAGTTTATACCTAATGACTAATTAACTAATGCATTTATGTGTAATTGTTATATAAATCATATGTTAGCCCACACTTAAACATATAAATGGTATATTTTAGGGGCATAACATGCTCCTCCCCTTCAAACAAACATCGTCCTTGATGTTTGGATAGTAGTGGAAAAACATGTATTCAACCGTTGTCCACCCATTGTACCTGTTTGTATGTTTGGCATTGTTCCTTGATGATATCAACTGTGATCACCTTCATTTTTAACCTCTTAATATGAGCCTGGGTAAGTAAATTTAGTGCTATGATGATTATATCTAGTGGTACTTTCATATTTGAATATATATCTGGCATGTCACTTGAATAATATTCCTTATTCATTTGCTTTCGAGAAATGCATAATTGTGGCTCAACATAATTATTAAGGTTGCACATTTTATTCAAGGATGTAATGGACCTTCTAGTAGAATGACCTTCATAGCCACTATATCTAAGGTTTTGAAATCCAACATGTGCATGATGTATCTCAATCATCTTAGATAGGGTGTGATTAAATATTCCATTTGTAGGAATTTTCCCTGTAAAGATATCATTGCATTCGCCTAAAACATAGCTTGCATAATGTTGCTTGAATTTCTAACATTTTGGTTGTATCTTTTGTACTTCTTCTATACTAATAAAATATTTTGCATCCAACCTAGGATCAAATTTAATTTTCAGATCCATGTTTACAAAATCCTTATCAAAATATTACAAGTTAAGATTATTGTATTCAATAGATCCATCCCTCCCTGTTGTTTTCCATTCTTAATCCATATTTGGTTCAACCTTCTTAATGTGCCTTCCTTCCAAAACTCGAGGCCAACTCACTCGGGATATGTCACTCCCTGTTTGAATGCTTAGCACATTCGTATGTACCATATGTCCACCCTTAACTTATATACATTATTGATCCCGTTGCATGTGTATTCGTAAAATCTCTTCGTGGGGGACTTATCTTCTGGAGGGAACTTCCACATGTTATCATTTGGTCCATCGACACCCCAATCTATGAAAAGACAATCAACAGGAGAATTTATCCCCAAGTGATTTTCTCTCTAGCGCACACTTTCTCTATGATTCCTTCCACGATAAAATCTAGAAAGTTATAGGTGGTTCCATTGGCAATCTTCTGTGTAATGTCGAGCCATCTTTTATTCACTTGCATCCCTCGCTCTTGCGCTCCCAACTTAGTGACTAATCAAACAACCACTATGACAACAAAGTTTGAAAGTTGGAAAATGTCCATCACGTGTCCTCCTCTTTGGTACTTAAATTTGGTGGCGGTGACTTGTACTACATCATCATCCTCCATGTCGGGCTTTATCTTCACACCAGAAATGTGAAGACTAGTAAATATTCCAATTAATTATGTGGTGAGGCACATACTTTGGCCTACATGATAAAAATAGTCCGTATGGACTCACAACATCAACCATTGATAGAGTCTCTCGATCTTGCAAAAATAAGGAAACACATAGAGTTGGAGAACCCTGCACTCTCCAAGTCCTTATACTCCTTGTCATCGTAGATCGACTTCTCATTTTCAATCTACTTGTTTTCCTCTCGAATCAAATCATTTTCTATCTCACACTTATTTTCACCGAGAGATGATTATAGTCACTAAGGGTTCTCTTCCTTATGTGGGATATCCCTTCCTTCCCCATAATCATGCCTTTGGGGTAATGAATTTTTGCGTACCATTCCTCTAGTGCATTTTCAACTATGGGATTTTCATTTCCATTTCCCTTGCCTTTTCCCTTGGGTGAGATGTGTCATGTTGTCAACCGCACAATATTATAAATTTTCAAGTTAAAATCTTGTGCCCTAGGCACCTAGAATTATTTTTCTCGATTGTCCACACCGAATAGCTTGCTCTTTCCTCCTTACCTTCTTTCACACCTTGGTCTTCCTCCATAACTCCAATTTTTTACGCATGTTGTCTGAAAACCCTAGGTCGAAGAACTTTGCAAAACCTACTCTGCTGAAAAAATCTCCACACCTTTCCCATGCTTAAAACTTATTCCCGAAGGAGCTTCACAACTATGTCGTGTGCTTTCTCAATTTGGGTTTCTTGATTCCTCCGGTTTCTTCACAAATTTGAATAAGATCACACAATTCACACAAAGTTGCACTTATTTTAATTCGTAAGGTAAGGTGAAAATAAACTCTCTCTGTCACCCATTTGATAGATTTCCAAAATTTTATCGCATTAATTTCTCCTCACATATCGCTATACTACAACTTTAATTACACTTTTTACTTTTTCTACACTTTTCTTTTCTTTTCTCTTTGTGTTGCAGTTGTAAGCTTTTGGCGCGCCCCTACATTCCATGCCACATGCATCCTTCACACGCACTTCCTTCAGACTTATGCAACATATATTTCTCTACGCCTTCTACCAAGTAGTCTATCCTACTACTTCCTACCTCGCGTCCACACTATGCAACCCTTTTCTCCCGTGGTCTTTAATCCGAGAAATTCTCATGAGCACCATCACCCTTAGCACACTGTGACACCTTTTCCTTTTTCTTACGCGCACCTTTTATCCAACATCCCGTCTTTCTAATTTAGGTGCATACACCTACACCAAGCTTACGATAAGTCTCGGGACTCTCTTTCATGTACTTGCACTTGATTCACTCCACACTAATGACATGCGCGGTCCTCTCGTGCATTATCTCAATAAGTAGTAATTAGCTTTTTACATACAAGCACACTTATTAAAAAACAATAAAAGTAAAAACAAAACATGAAAAGGAAATCTAATCTAAGTGGTAATACTACTTTATTACAAACACCAAGAAGCCTACTTATAGTAGGGATTCAACCTACTCCCATTGAAGTAACTGATAAAAATAGTGTCATCTAATGCCTACAATTGACATGCACTTGATTCAAGTATATTGGTTACTAATTTTTTTCTAACCAATGCACCTTCAACCTTCCAGGTGGTGCACAAACTTGGAGTCATAGAGAAGTACCATCTTTCCAAATTGCTGTACAAGATTTGTTCTTGATGTTCCTATCATGCCAAGCTTCTATTGTGCCTTCTCAATCTTCTCGAATCCAATGTGCAATTGTGTGCCTCTCTTCTAATTACATTAATATTTCAATGCACTCGTCCACAACCTTTTCATCTGACAATCCACCTATGTGCGCAATACGTAGGGATGGTAGAAAAAAATCTACAGGTAATCTTGTCTCTATGCCAAAAACAAACTAAAAGGCTATGGCCTTGTTCAATCATTTGTATGTGGTCCTGTAAGCCCAAAGTACAACTGACAATTTATCATCCCAATCCTTCCTTCCAACATCAAAAATATTTGTCAAAGTTTGTCCCAAGATCTTGTTGAAATATTTTGCAGTAACATTATCTTGAGGATGATAGAGGGTGGTTTAATGGTGTGCCACCATAAACTCTACCAATAGAATTCTGATTGTCTCATTTAAGAAATGAATTCCTCTATCACTAGTCAAGCTTAATGGAAAAACCTACATGTTAATGATGTTTTCCCAAAGGAATGTTTCTGTTGTGGCTATAGTACAATCCTTTGTAGGTGCTACCTCTACCCACTTGGTTAGATAATATATGCATGTAATTATATAGCACACTCTAGTTACGAGCACAAGTGGCGTAATAGGTCCCAAAATGTCAAAAAGAACTTCTCAAAAGGTTCCATACTTTCTATAAGTCTCGTGGGCATCTCATCCTTACTTCCAAGTTTTCCAAGTTGCTAAAAATGATCACATGCTTTGACATATGCATTGGTATCTTTTTATAATGTCTCCAACCATAGGCCAACTAAAAGGATATTATGCAAAGTCACATCACTTACATAGTTTCCTCTGTTATACCTCCATGCGCTTCTTCCATGATTAATTCACAGACCATGCTCCGTAATGCACTGCGTAAGACATCATCTCTACCCATTTTATAAAAATATCCTCCAATGAATTGATATGGTGCAACTCGAATAACAAGTTGATTTTTCTCCAATGTCTTCATCCCCTTAGGCGCAAGTCTAGTGCACTATAAAATTGCTATATCTTCCAAATCTACGGATGCACGATTCAAACTAAATAAATATGCATCAGTCATAGTGTCCTCAATACTCTGTGTGTCCTCACTAGGATTGATTCTTGATAAGACATCATGCCCTAAATTTCTCTTGCTTGGCTTTACAAAAACTGTGAAATCAAACTCCTCAAAAATAAGTATCCATTGGAAGATGCTACGTTACAAAATAGGCTTGTTGACTAGATATTTAAATGCCATTGATCCATATAAAAAATAAATGGCATGGCCAACAAGTACTATCAAAACTTGTGAAGCATGTATATCATAGACAATTCCTCCCACTATGTTGTAGTGTAATTACGCTCTGTTCTTTGTCAAATTACTACTTATAAATAAAATGGGATGATCCAAATTATATTCTCTAGGTTGTGCCAAGACTACACCAATCAACATGCTTTGGAGGCATCGACATGTACATGAAACAATTTATTCCAAGAAGGAAAGCACAATATAGGAGCAAGTGGTTAATATTTTCTTCAAGGTCTCAAACACGTGCTTTGCGCATCACCCCGATAAAAGTTTCCTTCAGCTTTGAGTAGTTATTCCAGTGGTGCAACAGTCTTCACATAAAATTTGATGAATTTTCTATAGTATCCTATATGCCCCAAAAATCCGCACACCTTGCTCTAGTTTGTATGCTCTTATAACCCTAAAATCACTGTTATTTTCATTGATCCACTAACGACCCTTCGTTGTAAATGATGTGCCCAAAAAAAGTGCCAAAAGGTGTAGAAAAGATACACTTCTTAATATTAAGGGAGATTCTTAATTTATTACACCTCTCAAACATGAGCCTCAAATTATCACAGTGGTCTCTGAAAAGCCCATAAACAGTCCATCATCTAGGTATACCTACAAAAACTTATGAATAAAGTCATGGAAATCCTACACAACAATGCGTGAGAATACAACTGAACATTATTAAATACAAAAGGTATAACCATGTAAGCAAAAATTCCCCATTCAGTGGTGAAAGTGGTATTTTATTGGTCTTCGTGTGCAATGCGCACTGATGATAACTTTGAAAATCCATTTTTGAAAGAGTATATCTTAAGCCTTACGATTCCTTTAATGATATCCTTGGTGAATGGAGTGGGAAAAGGATCTATGAAACATGAAGCATTAAGTTCTCTATAATAAACATAAATCCGATCCACTCATCCTTCTTAATGCTAATAACCATAAGGCTGACCCACTCAAACTCCTTAATTGGTTCAATAAAACCATACTCAAGCATCTTGTCAATTTCCTCCTTCACCTTCACACGTAGGTTTGGATTCATCATGTAAGGCCTCTTTCAACTAGATGCACGCCTTCTTTCAACTTAATCTTCATCTCTCCTAATGAGGGGTGCACTCCCTTCAACTCATGATAGCCTTGTGTAAATAAGTCCTAGAAGTCACATAAAAGCTCAATGATATTTTCTACCTCTTGTTTTGACCAAGTATTCCCCAATGACAACTTCCTTAGGCACATCTTGAGTGCCAATATTAACCTTTGTGGTCTTCATGTGAGTGTCGTATGCATGTTCCTTTTCATCCATTGTGTCTATTACTTCATGCATACCTTCTATATGGCTAATCTCCTAATTCTCAACCTCTTCATCATCAACGAATTACACCATTTTAATTTTTGTTTCTCCCTTTTGGAATGACCCATTTGTATCCCCTTTGTTTCCTCGGTATCTAGGAGTGCCTTGGAATTAGGTTCTCCAAGTAGCTCAAACATGAGATCCTCTCGATTTCACGCTATCCCTCAATGGTATGCACTTCATGATCTATAGGGCCTCATGGATAGGTGGATTATTAGAAAAATTTTCAAATGTTTGAACAATGCTTGCAGTCATCTCATGCCAACTTGTAGTCTCTCTTTTTAACTCGACATGTACATACCATGCGCAGGAATCCATTCAAAGTGGAATAAAAATTATGCACCCATAGAGATGGTTGTAAAGCTTCCGGACCTTGTGCCCAATGTTTCTCATAGTTATGAATGTGTACCAAAGCATGAGTCTTCCCATTATACTCATATACAAGTGCAGGCACATTGCTATGAGTGAACCTTGTGGAAAAGGTGATTCTCATTTCTCGCCATCCCAACATGTGATCTCTCGTGTGTTTCCCACCAATGCTTTATTTTTCCATGCAAGGTATATACCAACATGATCCTTTGATCCCCTTCCGTTGGCCATTGCCTCTCCATAGTTCACAAAAATGCATCGGGATTCTCTTCACCAAGGTATACCTTGGTAACTAACTTACGCCCATCCTCCTAACCATGCGTGACCTAATCATTCTCGTTACTCTTCCTTTCATTACACACGAACCATCTCATACATGTCATAAGCTCAATTATCACAAAAATATTGGTGGTATCACCGATTGACTATGCATCTTCCCACTATAACATGTCTTCTTTGGAGGGTTCTATAGTCTTAGGGTCTCGCATCGAGTGGGCATACATATTATTCAACACTTCTTCACTTAAAGGCTCAACATATAATGCAATTTTTTTTCCTTATCTAGAGGTATAATCACGTGCTCATATTTGTTCTCAAAACTGATGTATCCCTTATTGAAGCACACATCAACATTGTTTGCATAACACTAAGGACATCCAAGTAGGGATGGGAAGTTATCTACCTCAAAGAAGCTCCAAGTATTCAAAATCCCCAGTAAACTTGGATGTTTGAATGGTAATAGTAGCATCCTTCAAAACCCCAATAGGCATAGCCCTCGTCTTGTTTGCCATATACAACACATATTTATATGGATGCAATGTAGGTCTCCCCATATGATTCCATACATCCAGAGTCAACACATTCACCTCAATGCCTGTATCTATCAAAATATTTCTTACCAACCACCCATTAATTACTGCATCTAAAATAATCTCCTTATCATACTTATGGTTTTGTGGTGGCAAGTTCACATGGAGTATTTGATGCTCGTGCTCAATTATAGTGCACAGTACATTTTCATGTAGCCATTCCCCCAACAACTAGATGATATTTTATCGTCGTAACATCTTGCATATCTCCTTAAAATCATTCACATCTTTTTGGGGGAGATCAACATTCTTTGCACGTTCTCTCTCACGTGCATGATCCTTCAAGCACCGTATCTCACTGCATATCTCTGCTGAATCCCAATAGACATCCTTTTAAAGACCAACATCTTGATACTTGGCATGCATCACTTCTTCTCTCCTGATGAGTAGCTTGGCCTTAAGAGGCTCACGCGTGCACGCTACTTTGGTGTGTGTAGTGACCAACACGGGTTGTAACTTAGGATTAGGCATCTTCTTTGGCATCCAGTGATCGGTCTTTCCATGTTGTACCTTAATCATCCCACGCCTTTATCCTTCTTCTTTTTTACACATGTTATCATAAAGGTCGAGTAATCCTCAACCTTATGTTTTTTCCACAATAGGCACATACTATATTTTGGGGATAATCACACTGGTAACAATAAGGGGACCCACAAGTATAACAAGTCATGCATGTAATTATACTTATACCACCACAACCTCTACTCCTATAACCTCCACAAAATATAACCCCTTCGCTGTTACGTTTTTATGAAGGTTGATATTCCTATACCTGATAGCTTCTTGTCACCGTGTTATGTCATAATCTAGTCTCACATGCCTTATGAATTTGATCTATTAACCAAAAATCCTTTATATCATGAGTGTGTGCATCAAAAATATTGAAATACATAGATATATTCTTCATTGTTACATGTTGTATGAGGGGAAATTCTAGACATGATGATTATTGTGGCAAATCTCACAAGAGTGCAACAATGTGTACATTGTTTTATGCGGGAAGCTATCTTTGGAATGTCCTTTAAATTCACATTTTGTGCACCATATACCACTGCGTGTTTTATGTGCTGAATTGGTAGAGAGCTTCTCTAATTGCTTAGTCATAACTACTATCTATGCCTCCAAAAATGGGCACACTCTAGTATCAACACTTCTAACCACTTTAGTGTGTAGAGCTACTTCAAGGCTTTGCCTTGATCCACATATGTACTATGAGATAAACCTCTTTAGAATGGATTTAACAATCCTCCAATGAATCACTTTGCACGTGTTGACCTAGATGGATATCATAAGAGAAGTTGGACAATAAGGTCTTTAAATGCGCATCATACTACCTCACAATTTCTTATAAACCCCGCTTGACATCCTTGAGTGTGCGATGCTTATGCTTCTCAAACTTTGGAATGTGAAACTCTGCCAAAAATGTTATGCACAAAGCATCATAATACACTACAAAGTATGGTGTGGGTCATACTTTCATGTACTAAATATGGATGCTACCTCGAAGGGTAGTGGAAAAATTACTTGCCTTTATGTCTGGAGTTGTAATTCCTTTAGCATGCCATAATACACACCTGTGCACGTGCTCTGCTACATATTCCACACCTCTATAATTTGGTAAGTGGAGATACATCTCAAAATAGAATTGAGGTGTCGATGAAATTGTTGAGGTCATGTTGTATGAGGTGGATTTAGTGGTTGTTATGGGGGTGGACCTTGCCCTAGATTAGAACCAGACCCAAATCCTCTGCTAGTGATTCTTCCGAGTGGTTCTTGACCCGACCCTCTCGAGCCTCCCTGTACTGCCCCTTATTGTGGGTTGCAACCTAGTTGAAGAGCTTCCATGTGTACCATTTGTATTACTAAACTAGAAACCCACTATATTCACTATCACAACACCTATAGAAGTGCTTCCAACCATCTGTGTGCCAATAATCTATCTTGATGATGCTCTTGAAAATAATTCCCCAAGTGTACTTTCAAACAATAATGTCTGTTGTCTTTGTCATGGGAACATTCCTAGTTTGATGTGCTTCTTGATTTAACATGAAATTATATCTACCTATATCTACCTGCTTACCTCCACTTGAATTCCCTTCAACTACTATTTCTAGATCTAGAACACCTTACATAAGGGATAAGTAGCCGTGCCAAGTCATATGCGCACCCACAATTCTCATTCTCTCCTCCGACACACTCTCTCATCCGAAGCAAATAGGGAATCTCTACTTGTGTTTTCCTAATGTCGGGAGGACATGATGTTATAGATCCTTATCTTCTACGAGAGCTTCAAAACCTTCGCTATCCATCATTATTCTTGACTGGAACACTTCTTTAATATCCCTCTCTTGTACTTCATTATAATTAAGATGTATCTCTTCTCTCTACCTTTCTTTTTCCGGGACCGCAATCCTTCTCTACACCTACTCCTACCCCTACATGTGGTGGGGATTTAGCTAGCCATAGGGAATCTTTCCAATCCCATTTATATTATCAACATCTTGATAGCTAAGCGTATCGTGCATAAGTAAGATCCTCTCGGGCTCGCATAAAAATTTGAAATCTACTTCCTCGGGAAAGAATACGTTGAAATTACATACTCTAATGTATAATTACACAACACACCTTCCCACCAACTATTTACATCTCTAATACACTCATCATTTACATCAAAGAGAGTCTGGTAATCTTCCTACATCCAAATCCTTGGTCTAGGACAATAAATCATGCATGATGCATAAGTTTCCAACCACTGGTACAATTCTACTAGGAAAAAGCTGAAGAACGTCTCATACATGTAGTCATAAAGATTATATTCCACCCACTTCCATGCATTGAAATCAGGTCTAGTTCTATACCTATGTGAAAGCTTATATTGACCATCTTCTACCTAAATTTCAATGCTCTCCAAAGATATTTGATACGTCATCTACATGCAACATCCTGATAGACAACTTGAAAAGAGGTCCCGACAATGGACCCAAAATGCAGTCATTAGTTTCACTAACCGATATGCACATTGGAACTTCATTTAAATAGATATAAATGCTCACCGAAAGAATGTGTACCCACCAGGTCCCTCATTTTTGATGTTTGATAGTAAGTTAGCATGCATGTTCATCATGATAATTAGCCAAGAAACCATTCATGCATACATAACCATTACATCCATGTCACTTTGGAAACACATATAATAAGGAAAACACTTAATCCAAATAAACCATAATCAATATCAATTACACTGTTAAATCACCATACTCGACCCATGAACAACCAATATCCATCCATAATTATCCATTATAATCACAACTCAATACATGACCAGAAGCTTAATACATGATAGTTAATGTAATAGTGCACTTTGGATCATGCACACAAACATCAAACCCTAGATGCATGTAATGTAACAACATAAATTCACTAGAGCATAAGAGGAATACTTAGAATAATGACCTATATCAGGTATATATAGGGGCAGAGACTTGCCCTTCACCACCCAAGCAATCTCCTAATAATAGGCTTGCTCACAAAAATAGACAGTATGCTTTTATTCCTAAAAATAATCATGTATACAACTCTTGAATTATTTTACAAAGATAGCTAATAATAGAATGTCCTAAGTATATCCTTTCTTTAATCCTTTTAATAGCCTTCTACATGCATGTGCTTTTATCCTTGATCTACATGTGATTTTTCCACAAATAGCCTTTTCTTGATTGCCTAGTCATCCATCTTTTTTTCTTTACTTAGTCGAAACTCCAACTTTGTTTTTCCTATTTTAATCCTTGGCTTGGAAGATGGATAATTCCTGGTTCCTTCTTCCTATGATCGTGCAAAGATACCGCACACCAACATGTACCTCTAGTGCGCGCACCACTTACGCACTACCTATTTTCCTTTGCGTGACCGCCCATGCATGTCAAATCGTATCTAGTTGGTACTTAGAAATTTCCCCGACCAAAATTCAAGGCCTTCAATACCATGCAAGTAAACAAACAATCAATCATAGGTCATAGTATGCAAACAATGAAAAAAGACACAAAAATAGAATACAAGACATAAAAAAGAAAACATCAATGGTTAGGAGAAGGTTTACAAGGAAAATTCTAAACATGAAGCACCGTTAGCATGTTAGAGTAATTAATTGTATGTCATAATGTATATAGCTGAAAATGGGAATGAAAGCAGTAGATATGGAAATGATAACACATGGATGTAGAAAATTAGGGAAAATAGATGCACCCAAGAGCCTCGATGGGATTTGGTAGAGAAAATGTCAAACATCATGCATCATGTGATAACATCTAGATATCCCACATTCACCTTAAAGTATCATGTGAAAGTACATGTGTATATGTAAAAGGATAGAACCTATTAGGAATCAAGCTAACATGATAAGAAAAATGCAACATGAAATAATATAAGTAAGTAAATATACATCCAACCAAGATCTAAGCTAGTTTTTTCATTATTTACAGGTATCTAAATGTTTTTAATATTATTATAACATGGAATAGTATAACTAGGAGAGGGGATCAAGGTTTCCCCTAGTGTATGTGTGTAAAGTGAGGTTTATGTAGGTAAGTGTGCCCTCAAAATCATGTTCAAACCTAGAAAAAATGTATATCATCAGGTAGTAAGGGGGAAATGGTGTGCCCCCAAGTGTGAATGTCATAGTGATCTATCTAATGAGGAAATAGGGTGAGCACCCACTATCTGCTAATGTGAAAGAAGAATGCATATGAACATGATCCAAAGACCTAGTGTCATGGAAAAGTGCATGTGTCAATAAGTGTGGCATAGGACTATGTCATGCATGTGGAGAATGAGACCATGAATTGGGCCTAGATGTACCATGTTTGGTGTGTATCATATGTGGGGACTGGTCCTATAACATGGGATATGAGACTGATAAAGTTGGCATGATCGAGAAGAAAAAGCCACATGTGACATATATCTAGGTGAAGATGTGGAACTAAGACTATTAGTGATAGGATCTCTAGATACCATAGTAGTGTATGCCAAAGTCATGGGAATGTTATCCAAATAAATCTCTTAGTTATTTGGATAACTTATATTTTCATTCTAACTCTGATGTTTCACATTTTAGGTTGTGCGCACTCAAGCTTGTTCACTTGACACAATTTGTGTGGTTACTGATTATTTCGTATGCCTCACATGCCTTGCTTCCTTGCTTATGTTCCCCTTCTCTTTACATTCTGATATCTCCCTCCATTTCCCCTTTGAAACTTCCTCCTGTGCGTGCACCTCCACGCATGCCTTCCCTCTATTTCCCTTTCTGTGCCTTGCACCTTCTTCGTGTCGATCCACTGTGCCATGTTATCTGTCAGACTTGAGTGTGATGCACACAACCTATCAAAGCACACCAATAGGGAACCGAATCTAGAAAACCAACTGGTGCATGACACATGGCATAAACGAAAAAAAAATCAACTTGATTGGCTAATTTATTCATCAATTTACGCACCCCACGTGTCTTATGTGCCCAGATGGATCTGACATCTTTCAAAATCCGTATCTTCTACTCTAGAGCTCCGATTGCCGTGCACCTGGACTAGTTAGAAAGTTATTAACACAAGCTACACATTGGACTATTCAAATTCAAATCTAGGTAGGATTTGGTAGGCGTAAAATAGGGAAATGTCTTTATGATCATCAATGCACACATCTAATCGACCTTAACCACTAGATTTCATCAGATCTTGCTTTCTTCCTTCTTCTACATGCTAAAAAGACATAGGGAAGTTCATCGATAGCCCTGCAAGTGGTTTTGTAGGCATTTATCATCTGGCTATTGGTGGTTGAAGATTAGAATCGAGTTTCCCTCTCTTTTTCCTTCTCTTCTCTCCTTCTATAAATAATGAGTTTTGCTTTGTAAAAGCATCCCTTTCTATGTAATGGAACCATACTAAAATGGTGGCCAACTTCCCATGGGTTTTAGACCTTGTCATGGTCTCGTAATGTATTCTTGCTTCCTACCATGAATGTAAATTATTGTGCATCCTTTAAGCAATAAAATTATGTTTGTGGAACTCTTGTCTTCCCTTTCTCATTTTCATTGCACCTCACCTCTCTATTTGCATTTTCTAGCATGTTGTGCATATTCCCACTTGCAATCCCTATGTTATTGTTTTGTGTGCATTGGAAGGATAAGCTTGTATGTTGATCTATGGCTCATGCCATCCGCCTTCTTCTCCAATGCCCTATCTATTTCCTTTGCCACTCATGGAGAGTGATCGACCCTTTCCTTAGTGGTATCGCCTTACTTAGCTTAGGATTTCCCCTTCTCGCACATCCTTCTATCCTGGTCCTTGGCATGTTTAGTCTAGGATTTTATTTCAACATTAGGAGTAGAAGTAGCATTAGAGGTAGGTAGAGGAATCGGCCTTCTTTGGAGATCCATCCCAAGTGCACAAGGTTCCAGAACTTGGGGATGGTTCCATTATTGTCTCAAATGGCTTGGCTCTTTCCGGATATGAGACATGGGTGCAAGTTTGATGATCAATAATTTTTGACACACAGTGGGACAAGAATGAAAATATTTACATCTTTATCTCAGCAAGTTTGATGTGGTTTGTTGAGATCCAACCTTTGGAGGCATTTTTCAACACATCTGATGACTCCATTGATCCAAACACACCCATTATTTCATTCACAGACCAGTCTTCCCCCCTTCTTTCATTCATTTCTTCTTTTTCCATCATTCCACCTTCCTCTTTTGAAGTCGTGCAATCATGAATTCTTTCCCTTCATGGAATTCTCATTTGCAGCAGCAAAACTATTTTTCTCCATCACCACAGTTTCAAAATCCTCCTCCAAATCAGTTTTATAAGCCCCATTATCCATGAATATGCATATAACTCACCTCCCACTGATATGTATGGTTATTTTTCTAACCATAATGTTTATGAAGAACAAGTTTATGCAAATGATGGTGAAAAATCCATGGTTGAAGCTGATTTTGAGAGGCAGGTTCAAAAATGGAGATGGACATGATGCAACCTGAGTCAAGTGCTCCATAAAGGAAACTAAAGTTGGCTACAAGGTCCCTTGTCCATGGGTCGGCCCTATACCAAGTTGGTTTAGCACCCAAAAGAAGCTACACTTTATTACTGAGATGATGCCCAGATTACAAAGTGGGTGGAGCTAATGGAGGCTCAAAAATATAGCATGTGATAACCTTGTCAATGGGGTAGCCATGCACTACCATCTTACAACCCTTCCATTCCTTTGTGCTAGATTACATCATCTTAGCCTATTGCACATGTTCCCAGCTTCTTGCGCACTACCCCTATTAAGAATTCCCATCCCCATCCTCTCACCTTCACTTATTTTCCATCCCTTCTTCCATGCGCACCTTCATTCCTTCAAAGATGCACGCCCTCTATCCCTTCTCGCACCCATCCTCCCATTTCCTTCCAAGTCCCCTCTACCTAGTTGTACCATAAATGAATAAGCCCCTACCAACACGCCTTTCCCAACTAACATCATCATGTTTGATGACTACAAAATAGTTGAAGAATGGCATGAATCATGCGAATCTAACTAGGAAGCGGAGATCATACAAGCACCTATTCAGGAAGAAAAATAGTTAGTCTCAAAGGGCACGCTCCCGAAGTAGGAGTTACTTGTAGAGGCAAAACCTCACGCACCCCAACTCTACATGAATTAGCCTATAAGTAGTCACCTTCAGAAGGAGAGTCTGCAAGAAAATACCATCTATGGGATTGAACTTCAAATTAATGGGAAAATCACAAGAATTAGACCATGCCCTATCAGATATTTGGCTATTTTAGAGCCAAAGACGAGTTTCCGTCGGTCATACTCACTTGAGCATTAGGTAGAGCTTGATTGCACCAAAGGTCAACAACAATACCTCCTAGATTCAAGTGCAAAAACAACTTTAAGAGGTATATATTCTATTTTTTGATACTTTTAGGAGGGTGAAACACCATTTACAAGTCAGTTTTTACTCTTATTTCGACCATGTTCAATGCCAAATCAATTACATGGTCACAATTTATGAGGAAGGGAAGCTACTTCTCCCTTCCTGTTATAGGTTTTACTTGAGTGCCCTCTTCCTCTAGTTAGTTTAGGTTAGAATAGGTTTGTTTTTCAAGTAACACAAGTGCTCGTGCACACTCTACATGTTCCCTTTGGGACATGTATGATTTTCAACTTTTGTACATAGTGTTGTGCTTCTATTTCGATGTGCTCCCTCTAGCACCTTTCCTTTCCTATTGCGCTGCATGCCCCTTTTTTTGCTTCTTGAGATGATAGTTCAATTTTGGTAGAGGTAGTTCCAACGGTCAGTGCATAGCTTTCACTCTCATCAATCCAATTCAGAATATCTTCATATGAGAGAAATAATTCAGTTCAGAGTTTAAATAGAGCTTCAAGTGACTCCAAGGTATTCTTCAAGTTACAGATCATATCTTCAAGTTTAGCACTTGAATCCATGCCTAATGGAATTCTAAGGCTACTAGTCTCTTAATCTAGTAGGTATATGGCCCTTGAAATTCGGTAAAACTATTATCCAAATAACTCTCCTAGTTATCTGGATAAATTATATTTTCATTATGAATTTGATGTTTCACATTTTAGGTTACGCAAACTCAAGATTTGTCACTTGGTATAATTTACATGGCTGTAGTTTTTCCACACGCCTCGCGTGCCTTGATTCCCTTACATTTCCCCTTCTCTTTACATTCTACTATCTTCCTTTATTTCCCCTTTGCACCTTCCTCCCGCACACGCACTTCCGCGCCCGACCTTCCTCTATTTTCCTTTTTGCACCTTGTGCCTTCTTCCGTGCCAATCATTGTGCCACATCATCTATTAGACTTGAGTGTGATGCACACAACCTATCAAAGTATGCCAACAGGGTGCTGAATTTGGAAAACCAATCGGTGCATGAAACGTGGTAGAAAAGACAAAACAAATCAATAGTTGTCTGATTTCTTCAATCAATCCACGTGTGCCATGTGTCTTATGTGCCCATATGGCTCTGACATCTTTTGACAGCCATATCTTCTACTACAGAGCTCCGATTGGCACACGCCCTGGACCTGGTCGAAAGCTACTGACACAAGCTACACGTTGGACTATTCAAATTCAAATCTATGTGGGATTTGGTGGGCGAAACAAAAGGAAACATATTTCTAATCGTCAATGCACACATCTAATCAACCTCAACCACTAGATTTCATTGGATCTTGCATTCTTCCTTCTTCTACATGCTAAAAAAACATGGAGAAGCACATCTGACAATCCTGTAGGTGGTTTTGTAGGAGTTTATCATTGGCTATTGGTGGTTGAATATTTGAATCTGAGTTTCCCTCTCTTTATCCTTCTCTTCTCTCCTTCTTCTATAAATAACAGAGTTCTTCTTTGTAAAAAGGATCCCTCTCTGTTGTAATGACACCATGCCAAAATGGTGGCCAACTTCCCATGGGTTTCAAACCTTGGCATGGTCTCTATAATGTATTCTCACCTCCTTTCATGAATGTAAATGACTGTGCATCCCTTAAGTAATAAAATCATGTTTTTGGAACTCTTGTCTTCCCTTTCTTGTTTTCATTGCATCTCACCTCTTTGTTTGCATTTTATGGCATGTTGTGCGTATTCCCTCTTACATTCCCCATGCTCATATATTGCATGTGCTAGAAGGCCGAGCCCATATGTTGATTTGTGGCATGCGCCATCTGCCCTCTTCTTCCACACCCTCACTGTTTCCTTCACCATTCGTAGAGAGTGATCGATCCTTTCCCTGGTGGAGGAACCAGCCTTCTCTGGAGATCTTTTCTAAGCGCACAAGGTCCCACAACTTGGGGATGGTTCCATTTTTGTCTCAAATGGTATGACTCTTCCGGATTTGAGACACATGAGTAATTTTTACAACCAACGTGGACCATCATCAATAATTTAGAACTAAGTGCACTAATGGTAGCAACAACTAAAGATATGTCGAGATAGGTGCTAAAGATAAAGGGGTTCGCAGAGGGATGCCTCGAATAGTGACAATGTGATGCTCATGTACAAACTTAAGACATAAATAAAATATGGATGATATGACTTTGGTGGCCTTAAGCCAAGGATTTCCTAGTACTATGTCACAATGCATAACCTTATATCAAACATAGAAAGGAATATAGATAGCAAGATTCCCAACAATTATTACGGTAACCACATGCCCATGAGAAGTAGGTGATCTAAGTGTCATCTAGGATAATGGAAATCCAATATCTCACAAGAAAGATAATGAACATGCATTACATTTGAAATTAGGATGCACCATAACATTGTTAATAACATGAGTACCAATAGAAGCATCAATGCGTAATCTATGTGATGAAAAAGAAGCATGAAAATCTGCATCGGTGAAAGTAATAACAAATGAGGAATATCAGTAGTACCAATAAGAAACCCAAGAGGATGATCAAAATATGGAGGTGGAACCACATGATAAGCATGATTAGAAGAAGATTCAAGAATCTATTTTTCATGTTTAGGTAATGGATCATTGAAAATATTAAGCTTGTCATTGCCATTATTAGATTTAGAAATTATAGGCTTAGGTAGTTCACATTCATTGTTATCAATAAAGTTTTGGATCAAATGTATAATAAAATATCTATTATTAGAAGTTCCATTACATCTATGATAATCACATTGTAAATTTTCATAAAAATATTTCCTTGAGGACGATTGGGATCTAACTCAAGAGGAGATGGAAGGAAAATCAGATTGCTTTCAATGAGTGAGGTAAAAAACACAAGGTGGATATGAAAATATAGTAAAAGTGCATAGTTCTAGTTGTATTTAGAGCTTTTTTGGCTGAGATACTTCATTAAAAATAGGCTTAAGCTCATTAAACTTATTCTTAAAGGCATATGTACTTTGAAATTTGGTATTAGATGGATTGGAAATATTTTCATAATACTTAAGATTCAGATTCCCTCCTAAACATGAGCCATTGGAATTTTCTCGTTCTACTGCACCTCATAATATCTTACACACTTTGATTGATGAGAAATTGATTCAGATATCTTCTAATGAACATAATCCTCCTCATTGGTTACAATGGAGTCATAACTAACCATTTTTAAATTTCTATAGGATTAATGGTCATAGAGACAATACTTGTTATGCACTTCATGATGGCTTCAATTTCTCGAGAGAAAGGGTGTCATTGCTTTTCACACATGCCATGTTGGTCAATCAAATTCTCCCATGCCATGATGTGAACACCAACATCTATTACTTTGACTACCTCTCGTCCTCCTAACGTAATTTTGTATATTCCTCCCTTGTCTTCAACTACACATGAGATGACTTCCCCACTTATTATTCAACCCAAACCTAAATGGGTCAAGAAGGAGAACCAATTTCCACTACATGATTCACATCTTCTTAGTTTTGCTACGATCACCTCGGGCTTATCATTTGACACTTACACTCATGATACTACATTAACATCATTTGAGAAAATTGTGCATAGTCGTTGCCTTATTTCTAGATAGATACTATATGTTCTCTTCATTGATTTCTATGTACTTTGTCAACACATGATAAATTCTTCCCTAGTTATCTTTACCATTGTTATCATTTATACTATAAGAAAAATTTGATAATCGTAACAAATTCATGTTTATATTGTTGTCATTATCATACTATCATCATCACCGATTTCAACATGTATAATCTACTCTACAATATCATCACAAAGAACAATATATAATTTCCTTAATCACGACTTCAACAAACATACAATCACATCATCAACTCACACAAAGTACACATCATCATACAAAAATTATCTAATCATATATATCTCCGAATGTTTCAATATATAAGGATAAGGGACCATGCCCACTAAACAATACATCATACATCCTCATCACTAGTAGAGGTAACTATAAGAGCTCTTAAACTTGAGGCTTCACCACTCGACCTTTTTCTCGTGCTCAAGGAGCATTACTCCTTTAGCCAAGTCTATAACAACACTTCCTCAACCACCACATGTGCATACCAACCCCTGAGTTCTACATATCACTCAAACACATCCCGTGCTAGGACACATAATTTCACAACCTCCCTCACAAGAGGAGGCCAAGCTCTTGCCTCATCACGTTTTGATCCTAATACTACACATATGGATTCTACCAACTCTATGGGATAAAAATATGGGCATGATCACCGGATATGTGATCCAAACTCTCCAACAGTCCCCATCCAACAAGGATATTTGGGGAAAATTACAAGTCAATATGTGTATTGATTTATCCAAAATCAATCTCCAATACTCATCACCTGCAAGATACAAATCATATTAACACATCATCATATTATTACTATACACATGAAAATCACACTATACAATACTTATATTGTGCTACCATTTACACTATCGTGCCACCCTCAAGAAGGTGATTAGTTTCCTACTCCCTCTCCTTCTCCTATGGGTCCACATGGTGGCCCTCTCCACCGCATCCACCACTACTAGAAATAATAACACTCATTGGTGCTCAACCACCATTGGGTATAGGTTCATGTAAACCATGCATCATCCATGTGGATAGGCACTATGTATGAATCCATATCATCTATGGATGGTGGGAGTAACTAGGATCCTATAGGACCTTGGTTTAATACCTCTCTCCTCAATGCATGAATCGATTGTTTCCATAAATGGCTCGGGAGGCACATCCTGTGCTATCCCAAAATGTTGTGAAACTCACTCACACTTAAAGAGATTGAATACTCTTAGGAACCTATCCTCAAACCACGGTATGAATTATATAAAAATATCAATGTGATCCACTTTCCTCATACCACGATCTCTATATGGCCTCCATATAATCTTGCATATCCCCATTCAATGTAGGATTGACCTATATGACGTTGTATCAAACCATCGAATCCTATAACTAATCCATTTAGTTACAAAGATATATGGCTACACCTAATCCACTCGTGGCCCACTCAAGGGCCTCACAACTATAGTGTGCTAATAAGACCATATATGAATAAGGTGATTGCTCCAAGACCACCTCCATGGTCCTCATGTGTGAATCTATAAATATCCTTATATAAATGTGCTAATACATAAAAAATACATGCATAAAGAGTCCCATGTTGCTCAATGTTCTCATAAATCTTGTGCATATAATAGGATATGGCTACTCCACCTCCATCCATAGCCATAAATAAATATTAAAACACTGTAATAAAATTCCACAAACATGAAACCCTAGATCTCACTATATCATCCAAAGTCACTGATGAATACACATGCACACAAGACCCTGTAAAATACCTCCTAGCTACTATCATCTACCACAATGTATCACCTAGTGGCATCACCTGGACTTGCTCCCATACCACTTGAAATAACAAGATGCGATACACATCCTCTAGTTTCAGTGTCATATCTCAAGTAGGAAGCCAAAAGGTACATGTGTTTTCAAAAATATCTCAAAAAGTGCTATGATAAAATGTATATTATGGGGCACCTCCCCAAGCTAGTCACATGTCGTATGCCCGCCCGATCCAACACATCCCTCTCATGCTCCTCTAGGCCCAAACCCAAAAATGTAGTCAAATGTCTCCCCATGAAAAACTCATGAGAATGAACATCCTTCTCGCACAACAAAAACAATAAAAAAACCACATATTTGTTTATCAACAAAGAAAAAAATTCCTCAAAATTAAATCTAAACAATTTTTTCCATTTAGACAAAAGCATTTGGAATCCTGGACACTATTGTCCAAGACGAGGATAGTAATACCTAGAACCGGATGATACTGTCTAATGGAGAAAATCTGCCCCACCAACGTCATCTCAAAAAAAAAAAAACACCAAGATTCTCAAAGCTTACAATTTTTCTAAAATTCATGAAAACTCCTATAATACGACCTATTATACCTTTAAAAACCAGTACTTACCAATTGATTTGTAATCTACATCTATATAGCTTCATCTCGCTCCCTCGAATCTTGTCAGAATCACCTCTCATGCATATGGCATGATTGTAACCTAGAGATCAAATTGTAATCACTTGATTTACAAATGAAAATACTATTCACTTTTTCCTACTTATTATTTATAGTAAATTCTATTGCGAATACAATTCCTAAGCTCTTATAATTCATTATACGACAACTAATACACTGACACAATTCAGTCCATATCTTGATCTTCGTTCATCCTTTTTGAGAATTTTCAACAACGTTAGAACTATAGTTTCCATGCCTAACATGTTGAGCATTCACTTCTACACATATATATGTTTTTTCACATGCTTTTTATGATTCTCTTATAATCTATTTATCCTAATATACACATATATGATTCATCTCTGATCGATCTTCCTATTTTCTTTTGGCTTATAGTTTGACAATCCATTCTCAGCGTTTCTCCGAAATGGGGAAAAACATTCAAGGTTATCCTATAGCCACTCTTGGAGTAAACCAAATAAATCTCCAAGACAACACATGAAATCACATTACATACTACCACTCTATCTTCAATCAATCACGGAACAAAATTTAAATCCTACAAAGTTATCACTCAAAATCATAAGTTTTAATCTATTTCAAGCATGATACTATCTCTGATTCTCAAAATCCACCCTCAAATGACCTAATATAGGGGAAATTCAATTTTATAAAGCAAATTTGAATCAATCAAATTCAATCAAATACTATTGTTCAACCAATATACATTGTTTCTAATTCTATTTCAGTAATATCAAATTTTCTCCCAGATGACCTAACTTGGGAGCCAATCCATACTATCTTATCAAGCATTTTTCTATTTGACCAAGTTTATACCCTTATACCATAAAGTGGGGGAAGTGAGATGTCATTGCCTGTTCTTATCCACTTTTTAGAGGTTTTTTGTGACTAGTAGGCAATATAACAATTGGTTCATTTCCATCTAGAGTGGTGGGACCTCTTTTAAGGAGATGTCATGGTGGAGAGAAAATCTTATCACTCTCCCAACACTCTTCCTCTAGTGTTAGGATGCTCAAATCCTTAGAGTATTCACATTGGTTTGGGAATTGATCACTCTTGATCCCTCCTACCATTTCCAAGGTTCAAAATTTTCTATATCTCCATAGCATGTTTTTATCCAACTACACCTTTGTGATGATACACTCATCCCACATGGATCATAATAATGACCCATGGTTTGACACACTATGATTCTTACTTCCGACATGCCTCGACTACAACTTCTTCAACCCTTTATAGGTATGTTTTTTTATATCCTTTATACTATTGAATTTCATCCAAATAACATAAAGGGGGAATGTAGACACAAAATTATGCACTTATTACTATTACATTACACATTTAGTATGTCTTTATATGCATGATTCCTAAGTGTGAAGATTAGACAATGGTGACACCCCTCCTAGTCCTTTTATTACTTTTGATTGATTTTGATTGTGAAATTGTCTTATACTTTTGGATTTATGCTTTCTGGTCATTTCACAGGGATCCATGTTCCCATCTATTTTATAGTTTATGTTTATTGTAATTGGGATAAGAACACCCATCAAGGACACTAGTTCATGAGCACTAGTGTCCCTTTGGCACTTTTGTCCAATCTTGCTTATTTTTAAATTACCACTTGGCACTTGATTTTGGATATTTTCTAATTATTATTTCATGTTTTGGGTCATCCTTCGGTGTTAATAAGTGTCAAAATTCAAAAAAAAGATTCATATATATGCGCAACCTATTAATCACTCTTAGGAGCAATTGGGTATTAATTTCTATCTACTACTTAGACAAAAGGAACACTTGGAGATTGTATTTGGACTTCATTATTCACTGCATAAGAAGTGAAAAATTATGAATTCATTCACACACATTATCTTGGGGTAAAATTAGTTGTATCATGTTATCTTGGTGCGAGTGACACAAGGAAAACTTATTTTCAAGGGACAAAATTCTATCTCACACACACACACACAAGAGTTATATTGAGTTTGAAAGGTAGTGCAGTGCTTAGTGACAATCACATTGGGCTAACTGTCGAGGTTAGTATGACCCAAGAATATGCATATTTTTATTTGTTCTAATGTGTTCTTAAGACTTGTGCGAGTAGTTATGTATATTGTAGGTACAAGTGTGACAAGTAAACCCTAAAATGAAGTGAATACGCCAAAAAGTGAAGTAAAGGTGACATAATTAGTCCTTAAAAGAACCAAACCCACACTCACTATCATGACAAAAGTAGTGCACGAGGTGATCCTATACCCTTGAGATTCTACCGTATAACATATCTATAGATCATTATCCTCTAGATGAAGCACAAAAAGTTCAAATCTATCCTGTTCCACTATTATTCCATGCCGATCCAACACAAACAACGAGTTATAAGCTAAGTCACTCTCATCTCTTTATTAGTTATACTTACTTACCATTCACTGTTACATAATGTATGTTTTTATATTACTTGATTTATCTCAATCCTATGATTAATATTTAATTTATGTTAAATCAATCTAACTTAAGGAATCAAATGACTATCATTGAGAGTTTGAACCAAGTTTGGTTCTACGAAGCTTTACAAAGTATAAAATATTGAGATAGGTATAGGATTAAAATTCTTTAAATAATTCATGTGTAGTCTTGTCATAAGACTGTGACTAGTGTGTTGATTCATTATGACCAAGTATTTAATATTTATTTACATTTATAGAGAAATAAATGTGTTTCTTGTTAATATATGTACATGCGATCTTGCTTTGGTGATATTTAAATTTGATATGGTTGTGTGGTGTAAGAAATATTTATTTTGAACCCTTACCATGAATGGATGTATATGGAATCATAGTGTGACATACAAATGATGACATGGAAAATATCTCAATTTATGTTAATTGATTACATATCTCCATTCAAGATGATTCTAGTATAGTAAAATTGATATTTATGGAGGAATCCTAAAAGTTTGTGCTAAAGGTATAGGATAAGATATCCGAAGGTAGTATATCGACCCATGTAAAAATAATCTTTCTCACATAAAGGTGAAATTTTTCACGGTGACGTAAAACATAATGCGTATGAGGGAGAAACAAGTATCTTGCATGAATATAGTCATGTGTAAGGACGTGGAGATAGATATTCATCCATAGGAAGAGGAAGATAATTTAGCATAACCTATTTCTATTGTGGAAATATTGGTAATCATGTATTTGAGAGTCTATAAACCATGTAGAATGGTGGTGGTAGGAGGAACGATGCTAGTAATAATTTCTATTAATGTGAATGTAGAAAACCATACATCAACTAATAACATAGAATAATAATGTATCAACTAGTAACATAGAAGATCCATAACATGGATAAGAGCTCATGATGTAGGGGGTGTTATTGCTCAAAATGGAAGAGAATTTTACCACACAAAAATAATTTTTTTGAACCATTTATATGGATGTAACCATTGTAAGGTAAATATTGATATTAGTAGCATTGATAATATTATTTTTGAAAATATGGTTAAGAAAATTAGTTTGAAGATAATTGTTCACCCGATCGCGTATAAGGTATTGTGATTATTGAAAGGGAATCATTTACTTATAAATGAGAAATATAAAGTGTGTATCAATATTGGCCCATAAAAAGATGAATTACTATGTGATTTAATGTTTATAGACATATGTGATGTCTCATTGGGAAGACTTTAGAAGTATGATAGGCAACATGATGGTTGTGTAAATTACTAAACATTAGTGAAAGATAGATATAGGTACACTATGAAACCCATGTAATACTCAAGTGTAGAGGTCGAGAGGATTCCAAATATATTTCTATTTTTAGGGAAAATGTTCTTGAATTTTATGAAAGGGTATAACAAATGTATTATGTACATTTTGAGGCTTTCACAAAAAAATAGAGGAAGATGAATCCATACAAATAGAGGAGATTTCACAAAAGTTGAAAGATATTATAGGTGAGTACAAGGATAGAATGACAAATGATATTCCCTACAGTTTATCACCTAAACACAATATCAATCATTAGATGAAATTGATATCGGGGCTAGTTTACCAAACAAGAATTTGTATATAGGTTAATGCCTATGGAGAATAAGGAGATGATGATGTGATTCATAAACATCATTGTAGATAGACAATTTTGGTGTGATTTAGTTAACTAGGTGTGTGTGTGGTCCATTTGGAGGTCCATGTAATGTAATTAGTCCATTTGGACTCATTTTGGCTTGTAATAAGAGGTTTCCCTCCAAAACCTCAAATTTGAAATTTTAAATGTCTTGTTAGTAGTTCATAAGCCTAGGTGTTAGTAAAATGGTAATAAATGAGTTATATGGAGTCATGAGACTTGTTCACACCTTAAACATGCTCTCATTGACTCAACTAGGGCTTTAACTCACTTGGTTAGACTATGCCTAGGTGAGTTAGTGGTTAAACCCTAACTACCTTCCTAATCTTCCATGATTTTAAAATGTATTCGAATTAAGGAGCATGTATGAGTTGTAGGAAGGGAGAAGGAAGTTGTAAGGTGTAAGGTATCTTTGTGGTAGGTCCTAAGGGATCAAGAAGCCTTGTATCATTCATGAATTTGATCAAATACATGAACTTCTTGTAGAATTTCTCTATGTTTTGAATGAAAGTATGTATTTAAATGAATGAATGTTGTCGGAAGCATGTGCACTACGGGTAAAGAATGTTCGTATAATCTTGATACAAGTATGGAGGTATGGAGAATCATGAGAAAGTGACAGTTCAAATGCCATTAGTTGGGAACCGAGTTTGAAGGCTTCATGTGTTATTAAGAAATAATTATTAAATGTTTTTGTGTGGTTTTGTCTTGTGTGTACGGTTTGTTGTCACCCTCAAAATTCCCCTCATTTTCCAAGTCTAGACTTAAAATTTTGAGTTGGTGCCTCTAAAAATATTGAAAACAAAAATTGTGAAATATGGTTCTTTCCAAGGGCTTGTGGTCTCTTGGAAACTTCTTCATCAGATGGGAAATTTCTTCCCATTTCCGAAAAGGTAAAGAAGTCCTCCTAACTCTTCATATTTTTCAAGTTATGGCCCGACGGACCTGAGATGGTATTATTTTCCCAAGGCGAGCTGGTGGGGCTATTAGATTTTTTTATCACTTAACACCTTTGGGCAAAGGGTGGAGTTGGCGATGGCGGGCCTGTGAGCCCACATAGAGAGATAGAAAAATAATGCCTAAGGCCCACCACCAATTTGATGGTGCCACATAGCCATGTTGAAAAGTCAAAGCGAGGATGTGGGTCGGTGGAGAATTTTAAAGTTTTAAGATTTTTTTATTAGAAAGAGTTAAAAGTAAAATGTGATCTGCGACCCGTCACCAAGAAAATAATTCCATGTGTTTAACCATTGAAAATTCAAAGTAGGCGAGCAGGCCAAAATGTTCCAAAATTCCTTTTCACTGTAAAAGTTATAAAACATAAAGTTTCCCCCCCGCACCCACTTCAATCAATTTCTTCCACGTGGGTGGCCCAAATTTAAGGTTATAAAAGCAAATCAAATGGCCCATAATTAAGCTGGAAAAATAATGTAACTACATGTATATTTGAAAACCTGGTTTTTTCGTCATTAACGTTTCTTTGTTAATCAAGAATTAGAAAGGGCATGAATGATTGGAACAAGTTGTAACCATTTCTTGTTTGCTCGAGGAAGTTGTAACTGTCTCTTGCGAGCTATTTGATGGGATTTCAAAGCCATTGTATGGGGTTGAAATTTTGATATTCTGAAACTGTAATTTTGAATCGAAGAAATCAATACAAGGGTTTTCCCCCTTTTCCTCTATTTTCTCTTTCCTTCTTGCTCTGATATGTGAATCATTTAATCCTTGCATGCTTAGAAACTTTGTGTTCTAGTTTATACAATCTCAAGAACTTTGAGTCTATGGATTGTGCCCGTTATAAACGTGAATGGTTCTACTCTATATCTCATTTGCTTAATACATATAAGGGTTTTCTTTGCCATCTCTTTTCCCTAAAAGTATTGTTTTCTTTTTCCTCCCTCCTCTCTTCAAGTCTTCTATCCTCATGTATTGATAACTTTCAGGCATAAAACACATTTCAAGATATCAGGAAACCACCATTGAATGAAATATTGTGTATTCGTACATAGGTTTTGCCCCCTCTTTCAATAAGAGAACCTCTCCCATTAAAGTGGAGGGACTTGCTTGTCCCCTGATTGTGGTTTCATTCCAAGTGCAAATATAAAACCCAACAGTTTTTGGCGACTCTCGTTGGGGATTTGTTCAACAAATTTCCTTTCTAAAAAGAACAACTAATTTGATCATTTCTTTGATCTAGTGACTCTAAGATACACTCGTGGTAGAAGGGCTCTTAGAATTGAAGATCCCCAATTTCAACTCCTGGATCAACAAGGTTTTCAACTTCCTCCAACAAGAATAAATAGAAGAGCTCGTTCCACAAGCACACCTCCTATTGAAGACAAAGCTTCTGGTAGTAGCATTCCTTAAACACAAGTTAGCCCTAATCTTCGTGCCCTAATTCTTACTGGTGTCGCAGTTCCACTTTAAGTAATCTTTCCAAGGATGGTATCACCTCTGCCTTGGGGATAAAGAGTTTGGTCTCTGGCTCTTCCTCAACCATTGCATGAGTTACCTAGGGGTAACAGGAAGAATTTTCCTAAATTTAGAGGTGATGGAAAAGTGCAATCCGATGAACACATTACATCCTTCATTGTTGCATGTGGGGTCCTTGGAGTTGAACATGAGGATGTCTCTATTAGGCTATTTTTAGAGACCTTGCAAGACAATGCGACAAATTGATTTTACCATCTTCCTGTTGGGACCATCACCGATTGGACTACTATGAGGACCTGGGTTTGAGTAGCATTTTAAACTGTTAAAGATGTACATTCTTTGATAGCTCAGATTTCTCAAATCAAGAAGGAGCCACATGAGCCTATGAGAGAATTTGTGGCCAAGTTCAACAAGTTGATTAACAAGATTCCACTAAATACTAGGCATGTTGATTAGATTCAAAAGTGTTTCTTCTTGAATGCTCAATTTCCGAAGTAAGCTATGCCTTGAGGAGAGAAAATATTGTAACTTTGGATGCTGATCAGAGATTGGTTATTAGTGTGGAAGATGATTTGATCATGTCTGACAAGTTGAAAAGGGAGTCTTTCAAATCCAAAGCATCTTCTTCTTCCTCTTCTCCTAGAGGTAATGCAGATCAGTTGGTGCAAAAGCTGGCTAATGACCTCATTACCATCAAGAAACAATTAGCTTAGCATGCTCCATATCAAGATGTTCCAAGGAAGAACTTTCAGCCTAGAACTGCTTTCCTTCTTCTCAAACCAGGTTGGCCATTGAAGGTCCACCCCTCAAGGTTCTGTCAATGCTACTTGTGAGGTTCTTGAGCCTAATGATGAGGAAGAAAATGGGCTCTATGATGAACAAGAAGAGGAAGCTGATGAAGAATTGGAGGAGCTTGGTGGTTCTTGAGTTCATTTCCTCACCACTGAAGGTGTGGATGATGAAGATCACTATGATGATGTAGTGGCTGAGATGAATAGTGATTCATATGCTGTTATGACCTGGGAGTAGACCAACAAAAAGGAAAAAGTGGTGCAACTTGTAAAAAGATTCAAGGAGTACCCCATCACCATCCTAGTGATTGCAAGAAGAGGAGCTCCTATGCCTACTACTTCCACCAAAAAGGTAAGCTCTGCTAGTTCTTCTCCCTCTGCTTTTGCTTCTGGGAATTCTTGTCCAACAAATGATAAATCTGATATATCAAAAGCTCCTCCTACTCCTAGTAGTGATTCCCCATCCACATCTGGATCTTTTGACATTATAGACCATCTTAAAAAGACCAAGATTTAGATTTCTGAGGCATATTTCTATCAAACCCATCCTAAAGCCTTTGCCAAAATGGTCAACTTTGTAAATTCTAAATCTAAAACCTCAGCCCATTCTTCTAAAGGAATTTTTCCCACTCCTTCTCCAGCTCAACCTTGACCTTGTGGCTACGGTCAATTCACCCAATGAGAAGATCAAACCCTTGTACATGACTCTCCTCATAGCTAACCACAAAGCTTAGTAATTGTGTCATTGATTCGGTGCATCGATAATGTAATGCTGCAAAAGTGGCTCACGCTTTGGGTCTAACCCTAACCCACACTTATGGATCTTGCTATTCCATGGAAAGTAGAGAAGTGCCTTTGGTTAGGAGAATCAAGGATGCAAGTAGCTTTTGCTGCTTTACCAGAGAAGAAGGTCTTGGCTACCATCTTGGTTGTGGATATCCCTCCTTCCTATTACATGCTACTCAGTAGAAACTTTTGCAAAGATGTTGGAGGTGAGATCTAAATGGATTGGTCACATGCTTTGATCCCTGTCAATGGGAAGATGAAGAAGCTGCTACCTGAGAAATAAGAAAAGTATATTGTGCAAAAGATGGATGATCCTAAAGCACAATATCTTTGTATGAAGACATTGGGCATGGGAACTACATGATCATGTCATAAGAGGAGAAAATTATGTCAAAGGGAGTGTTTCTTGATCCTAATGGTGTGTGGAATTTGGATTTTGATGGAAGTTGCTCTTCAGCTGGTTCTGGAGCTGGTGTAGTGCTCATTTCTCTTGGGGGTAAGGTTCATCCTTTCTCTTTCAAGTTTCAGTTTGAAAATACCAACAATACTGCTGAGTATGAGGCCCTCATTCTTGGGTTGAGCATGGTGAAGGAAATGGGAGTGAAGAACCTTCTTTCTTGTGGAGATGCAGAGCTAATTATAAAACAAGTTAGAGACCTTTATCAGGTAAAGAACATAAGGTTGAAGCACTATAAGAATTTGGTCTAGGATTCCATTGAATTCCTTGATGCTTTTTCCATTGAATTTGTGCCAAGGGAAAAGAACACTAGGGCTGACTCTCTAGCTATTTCGGGGTCCTTGTTGATTCCTCATCTTGATTTCCCTCAAGAGAAATTCACCATTGAGATGATCCATAGACCCAGTGTGCCTGACAATGCAAATAATTGGCAAGTTTTCAATGATGACCAACATTTTCTTTCTTTCTTGGAGCTCAGAGACAACTTTGATCAGTTGTACTTTGAAGGAAGTGATAATCTACCTAGAGAGTGTGTGTCATCAAATGAAGAGGGTGTCAAAGAAGAGATGGATCAAGATGGATGCATCAAACTGAAAGGCAAAAAAATCCCTAAAGGGCTGGTGAGTTTGGAGGATCTTTTTGATAAACATGATAGGTATATGAAGTCTAAAGTTTCCCAAGGAGCCCGACAATCTACTGAGATTGAGAAAGTGAATATTGGGAGTCTTGATGATCCCAAAATGGTCAACATTGGAAAATGCTGCACTCAGGAAGAGAAAAAGAAGGTGGTGAATCTATTGAGGAGGTATGTTGATGTTCGGCCTACTCTTATGATGATCTTAAGGCTTTTCGACCCTAAAGAAATGTAACATTTCATTCCTCTTAAGCTGGGATCAAACCCTTCAAACGAAGCAAAGGAAATATAATCTAAAGACAACCGATACAATTTTAAAAAGAAATACAAAATCTTTTAAAGGCTAAGATCATCTTCCCCATTCACCATTCAACGTGGATTGCTATTATAGTGCATGTCGGGAAGAAGAATGGTGAGATGCGGATCTATGTGGACTTCAAAATCTAAATCAAGGTGCTTTGAAGGACAAATAACATCTCCCATGATGGACCAAGTGTTGCAAGTCTGTCACAGGCTCGAAGATGATATCTATGTTGGATGGATTCTCGGGGTATAATCAAGTAGAGGTGAATACTATAGATCAACACAAGACTACCTTTACTACTCCTTGGGGTACATTTGCATACAAGAGGATGCCCTTTGGTCTCATCAATGCTGGTGCTACTTTTCAGAGGGCCATGGACTTGGATTTTGGTAGTTTGAAAGGGAAATACATTGTTGTGTATTTGGATAACCTGACAATGTTTTCTAAAGCAAGAACAGATCACTTCCAACACCTTGAACCAATATTACAAAAGTGTAGAGAGCATAGGATTTCTTTAAACCCTAAGAAGTCTATGTTTTGTGTCACGAAGGAAATATGTTAGGGTGAATTGTTTCAAAGGAAGGGATCAAGATTGATTCGAGAGAGAGTTCAGGCCATCCAGCTAATTCCTCTTCCATCAAGTAAGAAAGGTGTCCATTCTTTCTTTGGTAAGATTAATATCCTAAGAAGATTTATCCCCCATTTTACAGTAACTTACTATGAGCATTGCTCACATGATGCAAGGGAAGAAAACTTTTGGTTGGTTCTTGTTATCCAAAATGTGCCCCCTGCTCATTTTGTGGCTAACTCCTTTCATTCTTCCCTCTTTTGTGCCTCAGTCATAATATTTTTCTTTTCAAGCACTCAACACTTTCTGGAAATGACACCATTGGATAGAGCTCTCTCCCAACTTTCCAGAAAGGTAAAGTTTTCGTCCTAACTCCCTGTATTTTTGAAGTTATGGCCCAGGTGAATTTTTGTGGGAAATTTTCCCTAGAAGGCCCGCAGCCCAATGAGATGCTGCCATGTGTCCAGGGAAGTGGCGGGGGTCAGAGGAAAACTTGGTTTTTTACTAAGTGTTTTGGCAAAATTTCAAAAGGAAGGTTTTTTCCGAGCTGCCGGCAAATAAGGTGATGCCACTTGTCCAGGGGAGAAATTTGCAAAATTTGGCTAAGTGTTAGCGCATGGAAAATTTTGGGAGGAAAGCCCGCACCCAATCATGTTGTGCCACGTGTCATATCGAGCCGAAATCTCGGAGGGTGGGGGAGAAGTTGGAATTTTGGCAGAGTTTTTCACCAAATTTCAAAGAAGAAAGTTTGGCCCGCTGCCCCCACCAACCAATCATGTTTCGACACGTGTCACCGGAACTCGGACCTGCAGAGCATGGGAGGAAATTGGGATTTTTCCTAAAGTGTTTGCGCAAAAGTGAAAATACTTACGGAGGCCCCGTGAAAAATGATATGTTGCCATGTGTCTCGGACCGGCAGAGGGTGGGGAGAATTTGGGAAATTTTCCCAAAGGAAAATGAAGGAAATTTTAAAGGGAAATTCCACCCCTAAATGCGAGCCAATGGAATCTCGCCACGTGTCTAGGTGGCACCCAAAAAAACTTAAGAAAATCCCCATGAGGAATTAGAAGGGCAAGCCCGCACCCAATGGGGTTGTGCCACGTGTCCAGGTCGAAAATGGTCAAAGCGGCTGTGAAAAATTTTACAGAAGGGTCCACGCCCAATCAAGACATGCCACGTGTCCTCAACTCGGCCAGGTGGGAATTTTTAGAAAATTTTCCAAAAGAGAAAATCAAAAATGCCTCAGCACGTGGTCATGGACATAAATGACATTTCAACCACCGTTTTTAATGAAGAATGGCTCGCATTCCCTCCCAACATGGTTAAAATTGTCGGGGAATGGGTCTGTAAGGATGCCCATGCTATTTTAAGTGCATTCTGGTCAATGGTTGAATCTCTTACACGTTTTCCCACGTTTCTCTCTCCTGGGCTTGTCCCTTGCACCGTAAAAGCTAGTTTTGGTTCATTTTCAAAGGTTTGAACATTTTTGTGTATAACAGCTCCACTTTTCACCTTGGAAGTGATTTTGGTGGAATAACAGACCTTTTCTAAGAGCTGCAACCTATCTTTGCCTCTCAGGTGTTGTAATGCAAGTGATTTTGACATTAAAATAACAATACAGGCCCTGTGATTAATTTTCCATCCTCTGCTGGTGTTGTTTGATTAATTTTTGATTCTTCATTACAGTTATCAGTTAGTGCATGAATTTTTGTTGCATTTTA
Organism: Taxus wallichiana var. yunnanensis; assembly: GCA_018340775.1. Taxonomy (NCBI): domain Eukaryota; kingdom Viridiplantae; phylum Streptophyta; class Pinopsida; order Cupressales; family Taxaceae; genus Taxus; species Taxus wallichiana. The sequence continues at coordinate 221,945,507 of CM031237.1, forward strand.
TGAACTGTGTCAATCTACAGAAGTGAGAAATGTTCACCACTCCTTTGGTGCATCACCTATTAGTATTAGTTTTAGCTTTTTTGCGTTCTCTATCCTTGTCCCTTTAGAATTTAGAGTAGAAATTAGGATTGTAAACCTCTGCAACTTGTAAGTGATAAATCTGATCAGAGGAGTTGAGGAACCAGCCTCTAATCTGGAGATTCCTTTCCCATTTTACAAGTCCCACACTAGGGGAGAGGATTCGATGTTGTGCAATCACACTGGATGTCCGAAGTATCAAACTAGAAATTTGATCAACATCCAGGGGTGTTGCTGATTTGCAACAACAGTTTTGGCATGCCGGTGGGACCTTAGAGGTCTTCATCTTCTTTGCAACAAAATTGATGTGCATTTGTTGCAAGTTTCTTGTTTAAAGAGCCCTAAATTGCACATCTGGAAACTCCAAGGAAGAAGAATCAGCTGGTTTTAGCAGTGCAGACCTGAAAACTCATGAGAAGAATCACTACAAGGTCAAGAGCTGGAGAAGAAGAGGTGCTATTTGAATATTTGCAATTATCTCCAAGAAGAAGGTAAAGTGGGAGGAGAATCCAAAGGTCTCCATCTCCACCAAACAGAACTCTCTCAACTCCTCCACCTGGTAGGCCTTTCATTCAATCAACAAGAGTCCTAAGGCCAATCAGAATGGCACAAAACAACCCCTATGTCAATTTCTTTGTGAGCCCACTTGCTCTCAATGCACAAAATCCAATCCCAGTTGTAGCATTCAAGAACATTCCATACTTCATTGGAGAAAATCAGACCTCACCGGTGATCATGTCAGGATATTGCCAATATTTGTGCAATCCATGAGATCAATGAGATGCAATTCTTTGTCACAACCGCTAGCATCTTCATTCAAAGGGAAAGCTTTGCAATGGTTCAGAGTCTTGCCTCAAGTTCTATCCAAAATTGGAACCACTATGTATAGCCCTCCATGAGCGGTTTGGAGAAAAGGGAGACAACTTGTCTCTTTTGGGAACAACTAACAACCATCAAGAGGACTCCCAATGAGCAATTGATCGACTTCAACTTCATATTTCAAAGGACTTGGGAGAGAATTCCGGTGGCAAATCAAAGCCAACAAAGATAAGGTGCTTTCCTTTATTACCTTAAAGCTTTAAATTTTGATATTTCTATGTTAATCCCGGTCCATGGGAGGCACAACTATCCCCATTGCTTATAGCATTGCCATTAGAGCTGAAAATTGTTTGATTCAAGCTGGCAAGCTAGCTCCTAGACCTCCAATGCCACTGTTTCCAAGTTTAGAGAGCCCAAGCACTAATCAAACGCCCAATTTGACCCATATTCCCACTCCTAGAAATCAGAATTTGAGTGAAGCTTTTACTTCATCTTCTAGTGCCTCAAATGAACTTCAAGAAGTCATGAAGAAATTGCAAAATTTAGGTAATGAGCTGGTTACACTCAAGAGACAAAGCAAGCCCAAGGTTTTAGACCTCCTTTCCATCCTCAAGCTCAGCCTAACAGGCAGCCATACCAACCTCAAAGACCATCCAATCCAGCTGCAATTTCAAATCAACCAAGACCTCCTACCAACGGACCATTTCAGCCCTATAATTCCAATGCTATATCTGCCTCTAAAGCATTAGTGCCAGTACAAAACAATATAGCTCAAGAGTATGATTGGTGTTTCCCATGCAATGAACCTCATAACCAATCCATGTGCTTCAACGGTGCCTTGAATCAAGCATTAATGGTGAAAACTACCGGTGTGGAGGGTGAAGGTAGTCAAGGAAATAACCAACAACAAGACACATTCCAGCAGCAATTAGCTACAAATGATACCACACTTGTAAACTGACAGGCAGAAGATTTTTGTGGTATGAATCAAATGGTTTCCCAAAGTGTTGCAGCCAACACAAGATCAAAAAGGAGAAATTTGGGTGAAGAACAGCCATTGGCTCCAAGTAATTCACAACCTCCGTCACTCCACAAACTATTGGTAAGCAAAATGCAATCCCAAGCACGCAAGGATTTCCTAAAACAGTTCCTAGGCCAGCCCAAATGCCAGTTGTTGCTACCCATGCACAAGGAATGAATGTGCTAGGCCAAGGGACAGAAAAAGGATGCTTCATCTCCATTCAATATCATTGATCAGATGAAGAAGACAAATGTAAACATATCAATGTGGGAATCACTATCTATCCCTGGCCAAAGAGATTTGCTACAGGATGCCATGAAGGATTGGTCAACTTCAAATCAGCAAGTCCAAATGCATGAGAAGGTGCTCACAAATGCTGCCTAGCCTGAGGGGAATCATGGAGGACAACAAGGTAAAATGTTGAAGCCCCCTCCATTCTATGTTTCATTGATAATTGGGAATCAATTAGTACACAATTGCATGATTGATTCTCGGGGCAAGTAGTTCAGTAATGCCCAAGAAAATAGCTGATCAGTTGGGAATTCAGTATGAAGTTATATCCAAAGGGGTAGTGCAATTGGATGGGACAGCAGTAACAATAGTTGGAGTGATAAAAACTTAAGTCTTACTTTGCATGCCTATCCCAACGTGGTTGTTTTGCAAGATGTCTCAGTGATAGACCTTCCTCCACTCTTTGCCCTATGTTTGTCAAGGGATTTCACAGCCAAGATTGGAGGTTACTTATCCACTGATTGGTCACACATGTTGTTTAGAACCAGATATGGAACCAAGGCCACAATCAGATCTGAACCTATTGCAAACTTTCACATTGAGCCTTACACTCCTAGTCAGATCAATACAAATTGTTCAACATTTGATCAAGAGGATTGTCCAAACACTGATGAAGCTGACACCAAGGTTGGAAGCATCCCAGATCTAACTCTTGATGAATGGGCAAATAAGGTGCATGATTTTGATCCTTATCAAGAAATAAAAGAATCGAGCTAGGAGTCTATTGCATGCATGAAGAAAATCAGCCTATTCCTAGCACCACCAAGCCGGACCACAAGGATGAAAATGAGGTATGGCGGTTGTTTTTGATGGATCAAGAAGTAGACAAGGTGCGGGAGGGGGAGCTATGCTAGTTTCACCTCAAGGAGTCAAGTATTACTCAGCGTTTAGATTTCAGTTTGCATGTTCTAATAACACCGCTAAATATGAAGCTTTGGTGCAAGGACTGCATTGGTCAATCAAGAGGGATAAAGAACTTGCAGGTCTTTGGTGACAAGTGAGTTGATTATCAACCAAGTTAAGGGGTAGCATGCTATCAAAAATGATCTACTCAAATGCTACAAGAACAGGTGTGGGACCTCATTGAAGATTTTGAGGGTTTTGGCATAAAATCCATTCCTAGAAAAGAGAACCAAGCTGTTGATAGGCTTGCAGCAGTTGGAGCAGCCTTTGATGTCCGAGTTAATTTCAACAAGGCTGCTCCAACTAGAAATCGATCAACATCCGTGGGTGCTCGCTGATTTGTAACAACAGTTCTCGAAGGGAAGAAATCATTTGAGGACATTAAACAAGCTATTGCAAAGACTCCAATCTTGGCGTGCCCTAACTTTAGAAAAGATTTCATTATCTATTGTTATGCCATTGAAAATACCCTAGCTGTTGTGTTAACCCAAAAGAATGTTGAAGATCATGAGCTCCCAATTGAATTCATGAGTTATGTCTTGAAAAATCATGAGTTGAAGTACACCATGATGGAGAAACATGATTTTGCAGTTGTCAAAGATGTCAAGCAATTTAGGTTTTACATCCTTAATTCTCATTCTGTGGTGTTGGTTCTTGATACAACAATCAAATCCATTCTTACTCAAAGCAAGAATTTGGAACCAAGAGAGGTAATTGGGTAGAAAAGGTGCAAGAGTATGATCTTGACATCAGGCCAACAAAGCTGGTTCGGGGTAAGGGCCTGTGTGAACTCATTGCTGAGGGAGCTGCCAAGGAGTTGTCCAAAGATGGAGTTGATGTCCCTATTGTTCTATTCCTTAGCTCGATAGATGTATGGTATGCTGACATTTCTCACTTTCTGACCTATGGAGAGTGTCCATCTCACTTGAGTGCAAAGAGAAGAGAGCCATCAAACTGAGGTCTGCACAATATGTGTTATGGGAGAATGCTTTGTTCAAATGAGGCATAAATGGAAGGTTTTTGAAGTGTGTAGACAAGGAGCAACAAAATAAGTTGTAACAACTCATAAAATGGGGTTTAGACCTAGAGTTGGATGCTTTGCCTCTTAAGCCTGTAGTGATTAAAGAGCCATTTCAACAATGGGGTTTAGACTTCATTGGAGCACTCAATCCATCTTCCAATGCTGGGCATACCCATGTGTTGACTACCACATATTACTTCACCAAGTGGGTGGAAGCCATCCTAGTTAAGAGAACTACTTCCAAGGTAGTTTGCAACTTCATTAAGGAGAACATATTGATCAGGTTTGGGACCCCAAACAAGATTGTGACTGACAATGCTTCCAAATTTTCTTCTATTGAGATGATGGAATTTTTCTATGGGTATGGGATCTCCTTGCTCATTCTTCAAATTACTACCCCCAAGGGAATGGGTAGGCATAATCAACAAACAAGAACTTGGTGAACATAGTTAGAAAGCTTGTAAATGATTTTCGAGGAATTGGCATAAGAAGCTATATGATGCACTTTGGGCTGATATAATTACACCCAAGAGAGTAATTGGAATGTCTCCTTTCCAAGTGGTGTATGGTGTGGAAGCTCAACTATCAGTCATGGTGGAATTTCCAACCTTGCATCTGATGAAAACCATTGAAGATTCAAGTTTCAGTAGCTCTTTGGACAAGATAATTTTGTACCTTTAGAAGCTTGATGAGGATAGATTGCAAGTGGTTGACAAAATAACAACTCATTAGTTGAAAGTGAAGGCTTTGTTTGACAAGAAATCCAAACCCAGATTTTTCCAAGTGGGAGACATTGTGCTACTTTGGGACAAAGAAATGAGCCATGAGGAAGCCATGGTAAGTTTGATTCTCTTTGGGTTGGTTCTTTTAGAATCAGACATTTTTCTAGAGAGAACTCTTTTTATGTGGATTACATGGATGGATCTCCTCTCCCACTTCCTTATAATGGGCAGTACCTAAAGTTGTTCAAGTCCTAGGTGGCTAGGAATTCCTTTTGTACATTACATTTGGTTTTTGGTTTTTGGCTTGTTTCCCTTTCTTGTTCTTTGTTGTGTGGTGTGTTTTGTTTTGGGTCTTCCCTTTTGGTTTGTTTTGTTTCTTTTCCCATCTTGTGTGTGTTGGCTTGTATTGGTTTTTATTTTGATTCCTTTTCCTAATGGATAAAGCACTCGGTCCTCTTTCCGCATTTATCTATAGTTCTTGATCTTGCCTTGTGTCTTTGTTCCAAGCCGAGTCATCCCTAGAAAGAACTAGTTGTTGTCACCCTCAAAATTCCCCTCATTTTCCAAGTCTAGACTTTTGAGTTGGTGCCTCTAAAAATATTAAAAGAGAAAAATTGTGAAATATGGTTCTTTCTAAGGGCTTGTGGTCTCTTGAAAAATTCTTCATCAGATGGGAAATTTCTTCCCATTTTTGAAAAGGTAAATAAGTCATCCTAACTCTTCATATTTTTCAAGTTATGGCCCAATGGACTGAGATGGTATTATTTGCCCAAGGTGGGCTGGTGGGGCTGCGGGAATTTTTAGCACTTAACACCTTTTGGCAAAGGGTGTAGTTGGTGATGGCTGGCCCATGAGCCCACGCAAAGAGATATAAAAAGAATGCCTAAGGCCCGCCACCAATCTAATGGTGCCACATAGCCGCATTGAAAAGTCAAAGCAGGATGTGGGTGGCAGAGAATTTTGAAGTTTTAAGCTTTTTTGATAAAAAGAGTTAAAATTAAAACACGATATGTGACCCCGTCACCAAGAAGATAACGCCACTTGTCCTGATCGTTGAAAATTCAAAGTAGGCGAAAGCGAGGCCAAAATGTTCCAAAATGCCTTTTCACTATAAAAGTTCTAAAATGTAAAGTTTCCCCCACGTCCACTCCAATCAATTTATTCCATGTGGGTGGCCCAAATTTAAAGTTATAAAAGAAAATCAAATGGCCCATATTTAAATTGGTGAAATAATGTAATGGTCATATATTTAAAAACTTGGTTTTTTCACCATTAACATTTCTTTGTGAATCAAGAATCGAAAGGGCGTGAATGATTGGAATAATTTGTAACCGTCTCTTGTGAGCTATTTGATGGGATTTCAAAGCCATTGTATAGGGTTGGAATTTTGATATTCTGGAACTGTAATTTTGAATCAAGAAATCAATACAAGGGTTTTCCCCTTTTTCATCTATTTTCTCTTTCCTTCTTGCTCTGATCTGTGAATCATTTAATCCTTGCATGCTTAGAAACTTTGTGTTCTAGTTTATACAATCTCAAGAACTTTGAGTCGTGTGGTCTCTGTGCCTATTATAAAGGTGAATGGTTCTACTCTATATCTCATTTGCTCAATACATATAAGGGTTTTCTCTGCCATCTCTTTTCCTGAAAGTATTGTTTTCTTCTGCCTCCCTTCTCTCTTCAAGTCTTCTATCCTCATGTATTGATAACTTTCCAGGCATAAAACACATTTTAAGATATCGGGAAACCACCATTGAATGAAAGATTGTGTATTTGTACATAGGTTTTGCCCCTACTTTCAATAAGGGAACCTCTCCCATTAAAGAAGAGGAACTTGCTTGTCCCCCCGATCGTGGTTTCATTCCAAGTGCAAATCTGAAACCCAACACAATTTTAAGCAACCATGCAGGGTTTTAAGAGGATTTAAAACCATTGTGAAAGGGTGATATATCAACAAGGAAAACATAGGAGTAATGGATGGAAAATCTGTGAGAAGAATGTAAAAACATTATAAAACTATAAATATTTATTTTTACACATAAAAAGATATTTGTTAATGAAGTAGGACTCTATTCATGGAGTGGTTGTATGATCTTTTAGTTGTAGATTGAGTCCTAAAGACATCGGAAAACTTGGAGAATCTAAATAAATGGTAAACTAATAAGAATTATGAGTTCCAGTCTTGAATACTGTCTTAGGGTTTGTGATAGTGGTCTTTGATTGATTCTTAGAGGAAGTATTCACAATGTGATTGAAGATGATCCATCAAGAGTCCAAATGTGTGTATAGTTTCTTAAGATACTCAAACAAGGGAATATACAAAATTCAACGAAGAAAATTTGTTAATTCTTCGTGTGTTTGTGTTACACTAGTTGTGAACCTAGAAGGTATATATTTGTAAAACTATATTTTTTTATTCTTGATGAGATATGAGAAGTTAATCTAGATTTGGATAGTTATCATGGATGTCTAAAAGCTATAAATACCCTAGAACAAGATGTAGGTCACCGAAGAATTAGTTAGGTTGGGGAAAAGTGTACATGGAGAAGCCTTTATCATCCTTTATGATATTCAAAAAAATCTTAGTTGAAATAGGTATTGGTGAACAAATCATTAAGGAGATAGTCGTCTCGAGTGATATAAGGAAAATTGAACAATTTGAGACCTTGTCAAGTGAGTGAGTTTAAAAAGATAGTATAAAAAGGGATGCATTCTTAGACCATCCTATACAACTAGGTTGAGAAGTTAAGATGAGCAATTTAACCACAAGAAAGGAAGGGAAAAGTTTTGTATAGGTGAAATACTAATGGTGGATGATTAGGTGATATTTGGAAAGAATATAAGAGGTAAGAAGACCTTAGGTCGAGTCTTAAAGAGGAGCAATGTCCTTAATAGACCCATAACTTTCCTATAGAAGTCTCTTAAGACCCATTAATATAACCTAGTGTGTAAAATGATCGAGAAGGAGATTAACAAGAATTTTTGAGAGTTGGTTATAACTTTTCAAGGAGTAAAGTAAGGGTAAGTGATTAAAACCAATAGCTAGGCCTCAAGAAGAGTAAAAAATAGAGATAGGAGTTAAGAGGTTGTGGGAAAACAAAAGTCCAAGTAGCCCAAAATATGGAATGAAGAAAAAATGGTGATTGGGAAAGTGAAGGGGATTTTTAAATATCTTGAAAAAGGAGCAATAAGATGGTCAAAAGTGTTTAAGAGGTTGAATTCAAGAAAAGGTCTATGAAACCCTAAAAAAGTACTTGAAACCCTAAGAAGCCTTAAGAGTACCAAAAGTGGGAAAGTAGTAAAAATATGAGATACAAGAGTAAAGGAGATGTGAGAAGGTATTAAAAAGTTAGACTTAGGTGATTGAAGAAGTATGAGTTATCTGAAAAATATTCAAAGTGACAAACCCTAAGAAATAACATGAAACCTAGGATAGGCCTAATAGAGGCCTAGAAACAAGGAAGAAAGTAAGCTGGTATTGAAAAAGAAAGAGTTACAACATGATATTTTTCACAAAGCACAAACGAGATAATAAGTATCTAGATCATGTTTCATTTTTGCATGAAAATTGGTGGTTTGTTTTAGACACACGTTGATTTGCACAAAACTAGGACTAATTGGGAGGCTTGGAAAAAAATAGTAGAAAGAGAATGAAAGAAAATTGGTAAAGGGTTGAGAGATGAAAATTTGTAGGATCCTTAATGGGCTTAATGGATATTGTAAAATATTACCAATGAGCATTAGTTCTTTGTAATTTGGGTTTTACATTAGAAAATACGAGTTTTGGTGGACTAGTAGCAAGATTGAGAAAAAAATGAAGTGTTGACACTTTTTCAAGCATGTGAACACTTTCGTTTGGTGAAATATAACAAGTTTAAGGAATTATTGGTCTTTGTGTCAATTGTATATAGCTTTTGGTGATGAAATGCAAGTTTTTGGCTTTGAGAAAGGTGAAAAACAATGGTATGGTTGTAATGATGATTTCAAAGTATTTGTGCTAACTTGGTGATTAGTTGTAGTTTGACATCATCCTCTACATCATTTGGTATTAGAGTAGGATAAAATGGAATAAATAGAGAAACTAATGAAAGAGATGAGAGAAAAAAAAAGAGAGGAATTGAAAATAATAAAATAAGAGAGATTTAACAAGTAAGAGTTATAGGTTGAACAAGAGCTCAATGAGCTTAAAAATATGTGGAGAAGTTAAGAGAATTTATGGAAGCTACAAGCATGGTGAAAGGAAGTAGTATAGTTGTTTTGTGATGAAAATAGGTGTTAAGTGGCCTATAGAGATACTTGTGAGGAAGAGAAAAAGAGAGAAGATGAGAGAAGTGATAAGAAAATAAGAGAAGGAGCTGAAGAAAATAGATAAGAGGTTGAGAAAATGAAAAAGAAGTTGACAAAGAAATGGCCTATGAAGAAACACAAAATTTGGATGAAGAAGAGGCGATTACAATATTCTTAGCTTGTCTTGAATAATATTACTATTGGGTAGATGAAATTTAGCCTAAGTAATGAAGGTGCATAAGGATTGGGTGCGTGGATATAGGGCACATAGGTATGCGTGGAATTATAGGGAAACATGGCGCACCCAGAAAACATAAAGTCAAGACTTAGTTGTTTTCTAGTATAAGGATAAATATAGATGTGGAGTGTAGAGTACACAACAATATGAAGACTTCATGGAGCACATAAAATATATTTTGGTCAAGTTGAAGATCAAGCAACATGCACAGTTTTGGATCTATTAACAGGAATTAACTACAAGATAATGAGCTTGCATGCTTTTGTATTTATCATGTAAGGGCACATGGCTATTCTTAGCATGCAGTCTATTTTGAGGGTGCTTAGGTAGTGAAGGAAAGCCCCACTACCTATAAATATGTATTGATTTGCACAGTTTAGGGATCCATGTTTTAGTAGAGTTATGTTGTGGGTTTATGAGTGCGTGTAACTTATGGTGACTATGTTATGTATGTATGAAGCTTTTGTGTTTTACAAAGAATTAATATAATGGATCTTTGTGGTTGGATATTTATTGTAGACACATCTGTGACTAGTTCTTGCATGGTAAATATGATCTCGATTCTTGTTTGAGGTAATCTTACACATGGTTAAGATCTAGATCTAGTTTATGTTATGCAATATACTTGATTATCTGTTACGAATATGAAATATTTGTATGATCATGCTAACTTCTTGACAAATCTGCCATAAAAGAGGGACTGGTACCCTTGCACACATTGGGTGAGCACTCGCTTTGGGTGAGCACTCAGTTCTAGTTGAGTGATGTGTCAACACGCCTTAGGTTGTTGTGGGTAAAAATAAGACTACATTTTGGTTCTGTTTTTGGGACCTCTTTTCAATTGTTTTCTAGGATGTTTCATGATGAAGATGTACTAGTTGACCTTGGCTAGTATTGAAGAGTGGTTAGACAATTTAGAGGAAGAGTATGCTCACATATTTAGCACTGGAAATGAATCTAATGCACACGCGTGAGTTATACAAAACTTGTATCATGAGATGTATGAGATGTTCTTCTGCATTTTCCCTATAGATTTGTATGAGTGGCTGGTTGCTTATGCATCAAAGAGAAATTGGAGGTTTCAAACACTTGTTTGGACATAAGAAGAATTCTAGGATTTGCATGATGTTGATTTGACTTGGACATGTGTTGTAGATCATTAGTGGAGTGGTGTCTTGAATAGCTATATTTTGGAGTACACAGTTTCTAATTAGCCCTGTCCAAAGGTTGTTAAGTTCTAGTTCTTAACATTTTGATTGATACAGGTGTAGAACTAAATGTACTCACCTTGGACGTGTGGAATTAGATGGGGAGACCACCATTGCAGCCATCTTCAAATGTGTTTTTATGGAAAACAGGACTAAATCCATGCCCATTGGAGTCTTGAAGGATGCTACTATTACTATACAAAGGGCCAAGTTTACTAGGGAATTTGAGGTCTTGGAGCTTACAGAGGCAGAAAATTTTCCAAAGATTACTTGGTCACCCTTGGTGTTATGCGAATAATGTTGATCTACACTTTAATAAATGATATATCATTTTTGAGAACAAGGAAGAGCGTGTCATCATTCCTTTAGTAGACGGAAAAATTGCACCTTATGTAAAACCTTTGAGCGAAGATAATCAACAACAAAATTTATGTGCACACCATTAGAGATCCTGAGGTACTTGAGCCATCAAAGGAAGGAGTTATTCAATGGGATGATGCATAGTCTATGAGTGATACAACCAATGTTTCTTGTGATAACTAGGTGCACGAGACTTATGAAATGGTTTTTAGTAAGATGACAAGTGTAGTTACGTGCATGAGTCAACCACATTGTGTTAGGCATTTTGGCAAAGTAACTGTACTAAGGTACACTAGTGAGGGAAATCCTAAAGTATTTTTATGCGTTATGGAAGTTCAGTGCATAGATCAAGTGGAAAGAATGAATATGATGGTGTATACCTACAACAACGCGTTGGTGGATGGTTCACATAGATAATATTTTGGAGTGGCGGGAAGTGAGAATCACCTTCTCTGCAAGATTTATTTGGAGCAATACACCTACTAAGACATGTGAATTTCATGGGAAGGATGCTCAACACCATGTTCAATAGTGTGAGAGACTCTGGACAGAGGGGAAAGAGGCCTTACCACCTTCATTGTGGGTGCACAAGTTCTACTACACTTTACGAGGATGCATGCGTGCATGGTATGTTTATGCAAATTTGAATAGAGAAACATGAAATTGGAAAGAATTGTTTGTCAGTATAATTCAGACCTTTGATTATTTTTCCACTAAACCTCTAGTGAATGAGGCATTACAAGTTATGAAGCACTTGACTATGGGAGATAGTGCAAAGGATGAGGAACTTATTTAGGAGTTACTAGGTGAGTCAGATCTAGAAGCGTGCATTGAAGAAGAATAGAAAGATGTAGAGAAACTTGGGCTTGCTTTTTTAGAAAAAGAAAAAGGTAAGATGGTCTATGTCATTGATGATGAAGAAGTGGAGAGTTTGGATGTTAAGCACACTGAGGGTATGCACACAGTCTTAGATAGTGCAGATGAGAAGGCACACGCGTATCATGAGCCTATGAAAATGAAGAAGGTTAACATTGGGACAAATGTTGAACCTAAGGAGGCCATCATTGGGGATTATTGGTATAACTCTAAGGTTACTAAGATAATTTAGTTGTTATGTGACTTCCAAGATTTATTTCCATGAGGATATCATGAGTTGAAAGGGGCACAAAGACTCTTTGGGCAAGATGAGGATCAAGTGAAGGAAGTTGCGCTCTCCTGGTTAGGAAGAGGTCTTATAGGATGAATCCTAATCTACGTGTCAAGGTAAATGATGAAGTTGATAAGATGCTGAATTATGGAATCATTGAGCCCATTGAGGAGTCAGAGTGGGTTAGCTCTATGGTGATAAGTATAAATAAAGATGGAAGAATAAGAATTTGTGTGGATTATAGGGAGTTGAATGTTGCATGTGTAATATACCCTTTTCCCACACCCTTTATTGAAGATATTCTAGAAGGCATTGCAAGGCATGAGATTTACTCCTTCACTGATGGATTTTCTAGGTATCATCAGGTGAGGATTGCTAAAGAGGATCAAGAGAAGAAAAATTTCACCACTAAGTGGGGAATTTTTTCATACACAGTTATGCCTTTTGGATTAAAGAATGCACATGCAGTCTTTTCGTGCATTGTTGTGCAAGCATTCCAGGAATTTATTCATAAGTTCTTGTAGGTTTACTTGGATGATTGGACAGTTTATAGGATATTGAAATATCACTGTGATAATTTGAGACTTATGTTTGATATGTGCCAACAACTGAACATATCCTCAAACATTAAGAAGTGCATTTTTGCTACACCTTTTGGGACTTTTTAGGGCATATTATTTGTAAAGAAGGCTTGTTGGTAGATCCTGCTAAGGTTGTTGTTATTTTGGGCTTAGAGGAACCTACTAACTACAAAGTGAGGTGCACAGATTCTTGGGGCACATAGGCTATTACCAGAATTTTATCAAAGTTTATGCTAAGATCGCCACAACATTGAAGGAATTGTTAAAGAGTAAAGGCAAGTTCCATTGGGGTGAAGCGTAACAATGCGTGTTTGAGACATTGAAGGAAAAGCTTACTACAGCTCCTATTCTACACTTTCCTTCATGGAACAAACCTTTTCATGTGCATGTGGATGCTTCGACATGGCCATTGGCATGGTATTAGCCCAACATGGAGAAGGTATTGTTGATCATCCTATTTGTTTTGCAAGGAAAGTTAACACCAACTGAGAAGAATTATACAACTACAGAGCATGAGGCCTTGTCCATGATTTACGCACTACATAAGTTTAGATAATACTTACTAGCTACCCCATTTATATTCTATACAAATCACATGGCACTTAAGTACTTGGTGAACAAGCCCGTTTTGTAGGGGCACATATGTCATTGGATTCTGTTGTTTCAGGAATTTGATTTTATGGTGGTGGTTAAGCCAAGAAAGAGAAATTGGACCAAATCATTTGTCAAGGATTAATTCAGTGAGGAAATGTAGATCATTGAGGATATAATGCCAGATGCACAACTATTCAGATTGAATTACGTGCCCTCTGACTTAGAAGATATTGTTGTATTTTTACAAACTAGTGTGACACTGAGGGAATGAAGAGTATAGAGAAGAAACAACTTGTCATCCACGCCACACCTTACATGTTGATTAGTGGAGACTTATACAAACTAGGCCAAGATGAAGTTTTGTGCGGTGTTTTCTTGAGCACCAGCGTGAACCTATTATGGAGGAGGCTCATGATGACATTACAGGTGGAGATTATGTGGGGATGCTATCCGTGTGCAAGATTTTAGTGGCTGATTTATGGTGGGAAACATTGTATAAGGATTGTAAAGAATATTGTAAGGCTTGTGATCATTGTCAGCGCCTTGGAAAGCCTGGGCATAGAGATGAAATTCCTTTAAGGCCTATTACTAGTGAAAAACCTTTTGAAAAGTGGGAAATTGACTTTTTGGGTCCTATTTCCCCACCCGCGTGCAGGACTAGATCATGCTACATCATAACTTGTACAAATTATCTTACAAGGTGGGCGAAGTGACACCTACAAAGGATTACACAAAAATCCAAAAATGACGTTTATGTGGGAGAACATTATCAACAAGTATGGATGCCCATTGAGTTTGAAAAGTGATAGGGGTACTCATTTTCTTAATGAGACCATTAAGATACTATTGGAAAAATTTATGGTGGCACACCATAAAACAACACCCTATCACCCTCAAGGCTAATGGAACTGTTGAGGCTTTCAACAAGATATTGAGCCACACATTGACTAATATTTTTGATGTTGTGAGGAAATATTGGGATGATAAGGTCTCTGTTGTACTGGGCATACATGAAAAATTATAAAAGATTGAACAAAGCCAAACCCTTTCAGTTGGTGTTTGGTGTGGAGGTTGTTTTTCCCGTAGAATTCATGTTACCCTCTCTGCATATCACACACATAGGAGGATTGAATGATGAGCAATCACTTGAAGAGTGCATTGAAAAATTGATGCAGTTAGATGAAAGGCGTGCCATTTCTAGATGGATTCAGAAGATAGAAAAGGCCAGACAGAAGGCATGGCATGATAGGCATATTAAGGATAAGAAGCTTGAAGTTGGATAAATGGTTATTTTGTATGACTCAAAGTTTTTGCACCACCCTAGAAAGCTTAAATTGCATTGGTTGGGACCATATATTGTGACTTACATACTTGATTCATGCACTTTGGATGGGACGGGGTTTCTAGTTACTTCAATGGGAGTAAGTTGAATCCCTGCTATAAATAAGTCTTCTTAGTGTTCGTAATAAGGTATTATTTTTGTTAGATTAGATTTCCCTTTAATGTGTTTCCTTTGTATGTGTTTCCTTCATCATTGCTATGCTTTGTCAATTTAGTTCAAGTGTTTTGTGTAATAAGTGCACTTGCACGCCAGAATTTGATTACTATCCATTGAATTCATACACAAAGGACAACATATACTTTTAGTGTGGGGTGGAGTGCATACATAATAAATGGATCAAGTTTGAACGTTCTTTGAAAGATGGGTATGAATAAGAGAAATATTGTGCAAGTGCTTGAAGTAAAGGTGCGGATACAAAGAAATTACTCATGAATGAAGACCATGTACAGATGAATGGATGCACGGTGTAACACGAGGTAGGCTACAACATGGGGAACTATTTGGTGAAAGGTGCAGTAGATAGGTACTTTGGTGCATGAAGGCACATGAAAGGAGGTCTGTGGATGAGGAGTAGTAGGCATGCCAGAAGGTTATGATTATGGCATGGAAAAAGAAAACAAATGCCAATTTAATGCTGAGTACAATGGTAGGTTGAGAGAAATAAATGTAGAAAAAATTTCAAACACTATATAAGGAAGTCTTGTAGAAGCATTTGTACCTTTGCGATTGAGAATAGTTTGAGTGAGTTGAAGCGTGAGTTGAGAGTGAGTGCGTGTGAAGTGTGAAGAGTTATGATATGAAGCTGAACTAGATGAATTTGTGCACAGGATTATTTGGTGCTCCATTGGAGGTGTTTGAGTGAAACAAAGGCATGCGGGGAATAAAATTGGTAGTTAGGGTTTGATTTTAAGTTAGGGCATGGAGATTTGAGCTAGGGTATATGATATTTAAGTTACTGAGAGATTGAATTAGTTACAAGAACACACTTTTATATTTGCTATGACACCAACGCGAGCACTGGAGCAACTATAAGGGGTAGAAAGTAGAAGGAAGTTGAAGTCGAAGTTGAGGACACCCCGAAAGCCGTTTTTAGAGATGCAATATCTAGAAGGGGTTTTATGGGCCATAATTGGGAATCACATGTTCGACACAGTAAAGAAAGTGATTATAACCATATAATCAAAGATAACAAAGATGAATTAGACAAGTTTCTGGTGGTAAAGAAAACACTGAGAATAAAGAATGATATGGTTGTGTATGACGACGTGGGGGAAAGTTGTTAACAAATGTAGGTGTTTTTTAACTGTATGAAATTTCTTATTTTGGAAAACTAGAAAATTTATATCACTGCTTGATGAGAAAATTCCATGAGTACTTCTTCTATTTTATTGGGCGAAGAATGAGGCTTACCGCACTCTTAATTGGGAAATTGATAGGACTTAGGAGTTCGGGTACTGAATTAGGCAGTGACCTCTCTGACAAGGAGGTAATAAAAGAGATGAAGAAGGCATTGGGTTACATGAAAGAATGGTGAAAGTTGGATATCCAAAAGTTTCATAAGTACCCAGTTATTCAGCAAAGAACACACTTACTTACTAAGTTGAAAAATCAAGAGCACTGGTCGCAGTGAACAAGGCATGGTTACATGTGGCAAAGAAGATGATAGAAGGAGTGATTTACAATTTGTTTGGTTTCATTGTAGAGACTATTGTTGAAGAGGTGCACCAAGGTGAGAAAATAAGTTTTGCTATCCTTCTATCTCTTGTATTTGTAGAAATTGGAGTGCCTGATGGGCCAAAGGATAAGTTGTGGCAATACCCAAAAGAGAATAATCTCTTACAGAGATATTTTCAAAGTACACATGTGATGGATCCATGAGTGGATCCTACAAGAAAAGAACATAAATTTGGTATGAGTACTTGTGTGTTATGTTTTAGCATGAGTGGAGAATACCCAAGGATATTCCTTTCGTATTAGACACACAGGTATAGTTTGCAATTTACCAACAATTTTACATAGAGTGTTTTGATTTAGAGGATGGAAAGTGGAGCTCATGGTGCAAGCTCCCTATTCCTTTACTACATGTTACTTTCGGGAATCTATACATAGGTTCTCAAATGCATGAAGGTTGATGTTCAATGCAAATAAGGTGGATTGTGACTACCATACACTCAGGAAGACCTATGTCTATCCAAGTAGGTCTACATATATTAAGCAGATGATTTTAGATAATATTAACATAAATTCTATGAGCTTAACAATCGGGAATATTGGAGTGGATAAGGTATATATCTACCTTAATCCCAAGTTAGAAAATGGAAAATATGTAGAAAATGAGTTCAAACTACTTGAGGTGCCCAAGGGAAAGTATACTATGGGGATGCTGCAAGATGAAGAGGATACTTTACGCCTTGGAGATGAAGATGAAAATGAAGAATAATAAGATGATCTTAAGGAAGATGGTGGTGGCTTAGATCACAAGGGCTAGAAACAACCCATTGTATGAGAGAAAAGAGAGTGCGAGGTGACCCTTCCATTGCAGAAGGAAGATGAAGTGGCGAAGATAAACAAATGGAGGTAGATAGAGAATAGGTCGGGAACCGATTTTGAGAAGACAAAATCAAGGTGTAGGAAACTAAGGAGGTTGCGAGAAGACCCTAGAGAATTGCAAGAATTACTAGGAAGGATAGTGAGGGAGAGAAATCTGAGTGTCGAGGACTCCGGTAAAAATTGAGGATGCGTAAGACCCTTTGGAAGAGAGTTGAAAAATGACACAGAGGAGTTGAAGGAGTGGGAGATAAATAGTGGTACCGTTGGAATGGAAAAAGGTGAAGATAAGGGCAAACCATCTAGCAAGACAACTGATGGAGGGCCAACATTAGATTTAGGCACCCAAGTTCCAAAAGATAAGCACTCGGGAAAAGGAAAGGAGGAAGAAAATTATGAGACTCAAAAGTTGGGTATGTTAATGAGCCAACCAACATCATACATGCGAGGTTATAAAGTACTTTTGAGCCCAAGGATCTGTATGGGTGGGAGTTAATGGATTCGAAGATGGTGATAATGTGCACACGGAAGTAGTTATATTAGATCATGTAAACTCACATGGGACGAGCCTGATTTTGATGCATGTGAAGAATTTTGTGTTTCACGAGAGGATGAAGAAAGTGCCACATTTGTACCATGTAACAATTAAGCCTAATGTGATGTCGACGAGTAGGGGAGAAATACATTAACAAAGGTATCTACAGAGGTTACATGTAGAAAAATAGACAAAGCAACAACTATTCGGATTCTTTTAGATGATAAGAAGGACAAAGATATCGAGATAAAGCTCTTGAAAAAGAAAAGGAGAAAGATGAGGTGAAGGTGGAAGTGTTGGAATTATGGCAGAACAAATTGGGGATAAAATTTTAAAAGTAAGGTTGCACTTGGAAGAGAAAGTGCCAGAAAATTTCCCATCTGTGATGCATTATTTGTGTACCCTTGTTTAGATGGTGATGGCGATAGAAGAAGGTTCGGTGTGCAGTATGCCAAAACCAAATGATGTTCATGCACGAGGTATAGAAGGCCAAGGCAACTATTGTGCATAAAATTACAAGTTATGAATCTATACTGTAGACCTTAAAGGATGAACTTAAAAAGGAAGATCTGGAATTGAATATGTGCCCGTCTCCTAATGTATTCATAAAGATAAGGACTATGGTAGAAGAGGATGAGGTCCTTAAGGAAACAAAGAATGAAGTGCTTGGTGTGAGGAGAGGCTCACTTTGGTAGAGGAAAAGTGTGATGCGCTTGCAGTATCAATATCCCTTAAGGAAAGAATAAAGGATATTGGAAAACTCATCGCACGATGGATGGATGTAATGGAAGGGATCGTCTCAAGCATGGCTAATGTTCTCGTGGTATTACATAATGAAGGTGAACATCACCTTAGACGAGATGGATGGAATTCTTGTATACACCCCCAATAAAAATAATCAAGAACTAAATGATTGGAATGAGCTAGAAGCAGAGGTAAAGAAAGATATCCAGATTTGATTCGTCTGCAGAAGGATATGGGACCTAATTATTCTTTCATTCTTTTGTACAATTATTCTTTCATCCCTTATTCTTTTTCATGGAGAGATAAGTTATGATTACCCATTGTCGGGGATGGAAATGAAACAAGTGTGGGGTAATGTTGGGTTGATGAAATGTAGCCTAAGTACTGAAGGCACATAAGGATTGGGTGCACGGATATATGGCGTGCAAGGGTATGCATGGAATTATAGGGAAATAGGGTGCACCCAGGAAAGCATAAATTCAAGACTTAGTCATTTTCTACTATAAGGCAAAATATAGATTTGGAGTGTAGAGCACACAACAATATGAAGACTTGTGGAGCACACAAAATCTATTTTAGACAAGTTGAAGATCAAGTGACATGCACAGTTTTGGAGCTATTAATAGGATTAGACTGTAGTTATATTATTAGATAATCTATTATTAGCGATCTTGCATGCTTTTTGTATTTAGCATACAATCTATTTTGAGGATGCTTAGGTGGTGAAGGGAAATTCCCACTACTTATAAATATGTATTGATTTGAACAGTTTAGGAATCCATGTTTTAGTAGAGTTATACTGCATGTTTATGAACACGTGTAACTTATGGTGATTATGCTATGTATGTATGAAGATTATATGTTTTACAGTAATTAATATAATGGATATTTGTGGTTGGATATTGATTGTAGACACATTTGTGACTGGTTCTTACATGGTAAAGTTAATCTTGATTCTTGTATGAGGTAATCTTGCACATGGTTAAGATCTAGATCTAGTTTATGTTATGCAATATACTTGATTATCTGTTATGGATCTAGAATATTTGTATGATCATGCTAACTTCTTGACAAAGCTACCATAAAAGAGGGACCTGGTACCCTTGTGTGCTTCGAGTGAGTGCTCAGTTCTGGATGAGTCATGTGCTAAAGCACGCCTTGGGCTATTATGTTTAAACCCATGTAAAACCCCATATTATTTTAAATCATGTTGCATGATGTATAATGTTGGTGGTTTATAATTAATAATTTACTATGTTTTGGAAGGAAATATTGTGCATATTCTTGTTATTTTTATCTTGTTATTGCTTCTTCAAAAATGGCTTAAATTGATCTTTTTATGAGCATTAACAATGCATTTGGAAAATCATATGTTGAGTTATCACATGAGATTTAATTATAAACTAGCACATGAATCATTGGTGCATTAGCAGAGGAATCCCCTTATGGTGTAGGACTCGTAATAAAGCATCAGACTCGTCTAGATCATAAATTCATATTTCCTTGAAATAAGGAACTTACACAAAGGAGATAAATATAACTGGATGACTGAACTATAAGTTGATACAACTGTTGACAACACAACAACATGAGCATGAAATGTGTGCCACTACCTCAACCTACCTTCATGTAGATTATGAGGTCTAGTCACTTCAGTTGCTTGGAGACGTGATGGCCAACACCTATGGATTTATTATCACCATGATTCTTTAGAATCAATCTAAGATTTGAAGTATCTTCCAACACCGATTGACTCTCTCAAAGGATTCAATTATGGACCTCTCCGTAGTTAATAAGATTAATTAAATCCAAACACTGCAAAGACTACTCCTTCCACAACTGTAATTCTTAGAATAGATAGTCATTGTTTTAGTCAACATCCTAGTTAAGTAGATGTTAGTTATTGTGAATAAACTAGTTCTCTCCTAGAGAGACTAGGATTACTCTGGTATAAAAGAGCTAATGTATTAAGATTTATCAAGTTCGGTTTAGTTAGTTGATTTGATTGTAAAAGTATAACTCTTTCAATTCAATAAAATTATAGATTTAGGGGAAAAATTTGTTGTGTGACTTTCAACATTGAACCTGATCAAAGGGAAGGAGCAAGGGCCACTCCTCCCCAATGAGAAGGGATATTTACTATTATTTCTTTTTGTCATTTTGAATGCATTTACCATTTCAACATTAAATTGTGTTAAATACCTTTAAATTTTGTCTTTAATATTCTTTTTCTTTCAATGCATTTCATTTCCTAATTGTAGTAAGTTTATTATTTAGTTGATTTTGTTGTTAAATACATGTTGAGAACAATTCCTACTATTCCCTTTGTTGCAAACAACCATGGACACCACCTGGATTGACAAACATGATATAACTAAAGTGTGAGTATCAATGATGCTCATCACTTTTTTTATTCCATTTCTAGGGGACTTCAAGGTGTTATCAAAGGTTAAAGGTGCTAGCTAGAAGTGTTTTCTTGTTGTTTGGTAAGTTTCCATTTAGAAATTTTATTTCCATAACTCTTTCTTAGGAAGTAAAAAGACCTTGTAGTGACAACAAGAATCCTCTATATGCTTTTGAGTATGTGGAACAAAAAATCAAGTTAAGCATTGATGGTTAGGGAACTATCCTTAGTATGATAGGATTTTATGTTTAGACCTAGAGACCGTAGAGGTAGATTCATTAGGATAAATCTTCAAAACCCCCTCAAAACTAGCATGTGGAACAACTTGTTGACCAAAGGAAGGATGGATGATGAAGTAGAGAACCCCAATGGTGTAGAAAATGGAAACCCTCCAGTTGGAAGAATGTTTACCTATCCCATACAACTGGATCCTAACGATTAGGCTCCTATGAAAAATATATCCCCCTTAATCTTACCAACCTTCCAGGATTAGTTTCATAAGACCCTGACCAATTACTTTTGAATTCAAGGTTCATGTGCCAAACTTATGATTACACTTTGATTCCTAGAAGCTCAAGTTATTTCCCTCCACTTTAAAAGATACACTATGAGATGGTTTATGGGTTTAACCCTAACTCCATCCATAGTTGGGAGGAGATGGAAATAATTTTCTTGGACAAATATCAAGACTACTGCAGAGTCTAGGATAGGAAGGAAGAAATTTTTAGAATTCAACAAAAGGAAGATGAGAGTGTGGAAGATTATCTTGATCGGTTCCTCTTCCTTCATAGGAGGTGTGGTATTGGTCTAGATATTAATTTTCTAAAAATCTATTCCTTAAGGGGTTGGATGAGGACACACAAGAAGCCTTCAATCTTATGGGAAAGGGAGACATGAACAAACTATAATTTACATAAATCATTGACCTCTATAGGAATTACTCCCAAACTCACCCCAAATTTCATAGACAGAAAGGAAAAATGGCCAATGGTGATATATCCAAACTAAGGGAAGAAATTACAAATTTGAGAACATAACCTTTTGGTTCAACTCAATACAACTATGGATAGGAGAAAGCCAGGAATACAGAGCCTTTGTTCATCTATTGCCCAAGATGTAGAGACAAACATGGACTTAAGGACTACCCCTTAGACAAGACAAACATTTGTCTTCTTTGTGAACTCAAGCATGCCACAGACCAATGTGGGTTACTTCCCTTGTTAAAGAATCATCTAAAATAGAACACACAAGATGAAGTTGAGTTAAACTATATGGCTCAGAGGAAAGGAGGAAATTTTCAGTCCAACCAAAATCAATCCTACATCCAAAATCACAATGGGTCCCAAATCAATGGAATGCACCATGGCCATATCCCCAACCTTGGGTTCAACAAGCCCCACAAGAGTGGAGCCCACATAGTGGAATGTCCCACCAAATTATTATCAACAACCTTGGGCTCCACATCCAAACATTCCACCGTTTCAACAATTTAATCCTCAAGTATCAACAAATAGTGGAATGTACCTCAAGGATATGGGAAACAATATTATAATCAAAGAAGACCCCAAGGTCAACAAGCCTTGTTGATTGGACCTACAAATGCTGCCCCATCCGATCAACCTACCCAACCATAGATACCAACACAAACTATGGAAAATCCCAAAAATGTGAGGCAGGGTAACCCAACATACACTGTGGAATTAGATAAAATCCCACAATAAACTTTATGGATTGTAAGAATATCTTGTTGCATTCAGGAAGGTTACTTCAAAACCTTCATCTCTGTGATAGAAGAAATCCCTAAAGAAACAAAAAACTAAAGAAATGCAACCTAGTCTTGTTGTTGAAGAAACTCCTCAACCAAACATTGACATTCCCTTTCCATCCAGACTCTTGGAAAACACAAGTATTGTAGTTCCTGAAACAACCAGAGTTAGAGTTAATTTAAGGACGAGGAAATTGAGTATTGGCATTCCCATTATAAAGCTCTTAAGGAAATTCTTGAATTAAACAAAACTATCAAAGAGCTTTGTTTTAAGACTCCAAGAAGAAGAAATAATCAACCTAAAACCATCCATGTTGATGGAAAACTTCTAGTATTCTAGAAGGGAATATGACCCCTCCTAAATACGGAGACCCTAGAAGTCCTATTGTTATAGTTTACATAGGAGATGTCCAGATTCCTAATGTCCTAATTGACCTAGGAGCTACTATCAATGTTATGACCATAGATACTCTATCCACACTATCACTTCCTAAACACATATCAACCTCCATAGTTTTACAAATGGCAGATCAGTTTGTAAATAAGCCAAAGGGAATTATAGAAGATGTCACCATCACTATTGAATCCTGGGACTATTCGGTAGACTTCATGATCATAAAAATGAAGAATAGAAAGATTAGATACCCCATAATCCTAGGACATCCTTGGTTAGCCACAATCCACCCTCATTGATTGTAGAACATAGGAATATGGTGATTACAAATGGGCAAGATTAAAAAAATTATCAATATACCTATTACAAAACCTTTTTTACAAACAATAAACAATGGTGTAAGGACAATTCAAGATGATTCAGATGACATCATCTCTTCTCTAGCCATGGTCATAATTCAAGAACACTTAGATCAAATTCAATATGGTGACCATGAGCCTTGTGAAGACACAATATAAGTCTTCTTGTGCTAGATTCATTTGATTCATGTCCTCGCTTGAGTCTTGCGCTAGGTCTAATTCAAGTCTACGCTACAACTAATGGAAACAAGAGATGATTTTATGGATGAAAACAACCAACCCATCATTTGTCCTTTTACACAAAATATAGATCTGACCGAGTCCATATTTCAAAACATTACTATTTTCACATATTACTTCCACATATGTGTCCATTGAATGCATTATTAAGAGAATATCCTGTTGTAGATTCTCTTCATCCAGGTACCAAACAACTACCTATTTTCCCAAGGAAAGACATTGATAATTAATAGTTGGTTGACTAGTAGGAAGAGAATACCCTATTTGAACTCTTATGCTCTCATCCCCAATTTTTCTTGGGAATATAGTGACATGAAGGGTATTCATCCTGGTATTTTTACACACCACATCTACACCACTGATTCTAGACTCAGTCAGAGAAACCTCAAAGAAGGATAAACCCTTCTCTAAGAGACATTGTGAAAACTGAGATTGAAAAAATTTTGAAGGTAGGATTCATTTATCCAATATCAGACAACCAATGGGTTTCTCCATTAGTCATAGTTCTAAAAATAATGGGAAATGGAGAGTTTGTGTGGATTATAGGGAATTAAAAAAGCAACTCATAGGGATTATTTTCCATTACCTTTTATTGATCAAGTCTTAGAAAATTTATCTGGAAAAGGTACTTTTCATTCCTTGATGGGTTCAATGGGTACAATCAAATAACAATGGCACTTGAGGATCAAGACAAAACAAATTTTCACCTACCCATGGGAACATTTTCTTACAAGGTGTTACCTTTTGGTTTATGTAATGCTCCGCCACTTTTCAAAGAGCCATGTTGGTAATATTTTTTGATCTCACCCATGATTGTGTAGAGATTTACATGGATGATTTCATAGTTTATGGAGCAACATTCTAAGAGGTAGTTGAAAATTTAGACAAAGTCCTTTCTCGGTGTGAAAAACATCAATTATCCTTAAACCATGAAAAATGCTTATTTATGATGGAACAAGGGATAGTCTTAGGTCATCATGTCTTAGATTGAGGGAATCAAGGTAGACCCAGATAAGGTCAATATCATTGTAAAACTCCCATCTCCCACAAACAAACAAATGTAAGAATTTCTTGGCCATGTTAGTTACTATCGAAGGTTTATCTCATATTTTAGCAAGATAGCTTCTCCATTATTTTCTCTTCTAACTAAAGATTCTGAATTTGAATGGACAGAAGCATGCCAACAAGATTTTGATACTATCAAAGATAAATTAATAAACACACTAGTATTGAGAGGTCCAAATTGGAAGCTTCCCTTCCATATACAAACAAATGCCTCTAATGAAGCAAATAGGTGTTGTCCTTGGACAACAAGAGGAAGGAGAGCCTATGCATGTTATTTACTACATCAAGTAAAAACCTCTCCCTACTGAAAGAAATTACACCACAACAGAGAAGGAATTTCTTATAGTTGTATATGCAATCAACAAGTTTCACCATTATATCACAGGCTATGAAGTGATTGTTCACACTGACCACTCTATCTATCAAGTATCTAATGAATAAACCTTTAGTGCATGGTAGGATTGTAAGGTGGTTGTTGTTGTTGAGGAATTTAATATTAAAATTATTGACAATCTAGGAAATCCAATGTGGTAGCTGATTTTCTTTCAAGACTGACCACTTCAAAAGAGGAAGAGCAAGTCAATGATGACTTTTAGATGAACATCTATTTGCAATTTCTACTACCTCTCCTTGGTATGTAGATATGGATAATTACTTGGCTATATGGAAGTTCCCAACCTTTTTCACACAAAAGAAAAGAAAAAAATTGATTAAACAAAGTGTGATGTATACATGGTTAAATGGAATTCTTTTTAAATGTGGACCTAACCATGTTTTATGCAGGTGTGTAGCTGAAGATGAAGTATTTGACATACTTAGAGCATGTCATGATGAACCATCAGGAGGGCATTATTTAGTTCAAAGGACCATTCACAAAGTTTTAGGAGCTGGTTACTATTGGCCTTCCTTGTTTAAGGATGTCAAAAAGTATGTATGGAGATGTGATCAATGCCAAAGAATGGGGAAACCAACATTTACATCTGAAATGCCACTCTAACCTCAAGTTGTCTTGGAACCATTTGAGAAGTGGGGATTGGATTTTATTGGACCAATTGACCCAACTTCTCAAGGAAAGGAATACATTCTAGTTTTTACTAACTATGTCACTAAATGGGTGAGGTGCAAGAACTGTACAACATGCAAGAGATGAGAAAGTTGTAGATTTCTTATATGAGCATATCTTTAGAGGTTTGGAGCACCAAGATCTATTATTTCAGATCAAGGACCACAATTCATGTTAGGGGTAATCAATTCCTTTATGGAAACCTACCAACTGAAACACAAGAAGTCATCACCATACCACCCATATTCCAACGGTCAAGTGGAGGTTACTAATAGAGAATTGGAGAATATCCTAACCAAAAACAATGGATATCTCAAGGAAGAATTGGGTTCAAAAACTTCCTAAAGTAGTATGGGCATACAAAACTACTTGGAAAACAACCACAATGGTTTACTCCCTATGAATTGGTCTATGGAAAGAATCCCATTCTCCCTATAGAATTTGAGATTCAAACCTTGAGAACAACTATTGATGTGGGGATTGAATTATCAGAGGCACAACAGAAAGGATCATGCAACTAAATGAGTTGGATGAAATTAGACTCAGACATTACATCAAATTGAAATCATCCAACACTAGAGGTAGATATGGCATGAAAAACACATAAAGCCAAGGAAATTCCAAGAAGGGGATTGGGCTCTATTATTTGATTCAAAGTACAAGGATTTCAAAGGGAAGCTGCAGATGAGATGGATGGGCCCATATCAGATTGAATGAGTATTCGAAATGGGACCATCCAATTGATTCCAATTGATGGAGAGAAGAAGGTAATGTTGGTTAATGGGCATAAAGATGAGGTTGTACCATAAACCAACATCCAAAGAAGAGTTTTAGAATGAACTTCAAGAAGATTCATCTCGAAGTGTGGAAAAAGTCTCTTTGTCCAACACAACTCAAAATTGAGCTATTTTTCAACAAGGAATAAAGAGGAGATGACTGAAAACTAGAAATGGTGGTCATCATCCTCTGGAGCATTGGATGAAAACCAACAATGGTGGCCATTGCTTCTAAAAAAAAAAAAAAAAGGAAAATTTGAAAAAAAAAGAAAATACAGGTGATCAAAAACTACGAATGGTGGTCACCACCCCTAAATCCAACATAATAAATAAATGACCACATGTGGATGGAGGATCAAAAAGCATGGAAATGATGGCCAATGATGTAACAAGCTAATTTAATAAGGTATGCATAAATAATTTCCTTCTTAAATGTTGAAAAGTTTTAATTTATGAACCGTTAATTATTATGCTTGTGTAAATTGATTGTCTCTCCCATTTCCCATAACTTCCCACGCTTACAATATCCCAAAAATATGTAATCCACCTCCATAATAATCCACATGCCCAATCAATATCATTATCACATTGGGATTGATCACACCTTTCCAATTTGGTTATTTTAAATTAGAACCATTTCTTCTCCACTATCACTTTCCAAATTTCGCTCTCTCACTCCTGCGCCACTATCCATCTTGCTATTGTGCTTATAGCTACATCTCTAAAAACCTCACATTTCTAGTCTTGTGCCCTTTATCTTTCACTTACCTGCTCTATACATCAGTCATGGGCCTAGACTAAGGCATGAACCAACCAATTCAAGAACTGTTGGCAGATGCAAGGTCGGTGGAAATTTTGAAAAGGTAGGATGGCTTGACTTGTTGCTTGCTTATGAAGAATTCAACACAAAAATGACAGAGGAGTTTCCGAAACATGGAAGAAGGATACTCCATTGTGCAAGGTAAGAAAATTCCATTCAACCCCACTATAATCAGTCATCTTTCAGGAATAGTGAAAGGAAGGTCAAGCAATCAGTAATAGGACAATGTATGCTGAAATTATTAAAATATTTTTGGTTGGAAAAAAGGAAAAATTAGAATTGGTGATAGAAAATAAGGGTAAAGAAAAAGGCATAAAAAGAATCACCCTTCCTGAACCTTGGGTAGAAGTTGTTAAATGGGTAATCAAATACTTCACTGTGAAGGGAAATATGAGATCATTTTGGGACCTGTGTTGAGAATTTTAATACACCTTCGCCATGGCCAAACTAAACCCCAGTATAAAAATCAATTTGCCTTAATTTTTGTATGATTTTTTTGTTCAACCACTGAGAAATTTCATTGGGGTGCCTCCTACTTAAAATTTTAGGGTTTAATACATCTTGATTTGCAAGCACCAATTTATTAGGAAAAGGCATGACACTAAGAAATGGTTGAATTTTCAAAAAGAAGTGTGCCCTAGAGTCTGAATTAGCCCTAGAGAAAGAGCCCTCCACCTCAAAGAGACCTAAAAAGTGCACCTAGGACCTCTAGGCATGCACAAGCCCTAAATGAAACACCAACTAAAATTGTTCCTTCCTAGGAAGAACAAGAAGCAATGACCATAATGCAAACCCTAGTAAAGACACCACCTGTGTCTCTACTCAATCAATGTCACCCCATGTTCCTATTATCGAGAAGGAAGTTGAGCACACTCAACCTCTACTGCTATAGATTCCATTGTGTTGGACAAAGGTAAAACTCCTATGGTGGAAGGAGAACCTAGTTCTCCCTTGACTCTAACAAAGTTATGCCACAAGTATTGTCCTTGTCTAAAATTCAGTTTGAGCTACAATTAGCTCAAGAGAGAATTACACATCTCCAACTCCTTCTTGAAGCCAAGGAAGCCAATTTCTCCTAGCTAGAGTTGATAAAAATCAAAAGATCCAACAATTACATCAGATTATAAAGTAGCAAGAAGAGGCAACTCTTCAACTCAACATGCCCTGGAAGAAAAAGAACAAAAATCCACTCCCTTCAAGCCAAAAAAAAGATGAGTTAAATGCATCCCTTGTAGTTCTGCAAGAAAATAGATAGGAAAAATATCATGGCCACGAAGAGCATACAACTCAGATAAACTTTGTTTTCCTCAAATTATTGTCTTGAAGGGAATGGTTAAATGGATGGAAGAATGTTATAAGCTTAGGGAAGTTTGATGAGAATAAGGATTTGAAGGAAGAAAAAAACTACTTAAGGAGAATGTTGTTATTGTTTCTTGGTTATATGATCAAGTTCTTTCATGTAGCCCCCTTCCAATTTTTATGCACTATTTTTAAAAGAACAATTTCTAAAATGGAAGATATCTAGAGCTGTGCTATGTAAGACATTGAGTTTGATGATGACAAGAAATTTTTGGTGCATATACATCAGGAAGTGATGTTGAAAATAATTTTTTTGTGAATTTTATGTTCAAAAATTTCTTCTTCCTGAGAAGATTGAGATCCCCATAAATTTCTATGTGGGAGAAGTACAATTAAGAGCATTTATTTCTACTCTCAAGCACTAGGCCGAATGGAGGGAAAAGGGAAACATTTATTCAAGAAGAATATAATATAGGCCTCTTGATGAGGCATGATCTTCCTGCCCCAATTCAGTTCTTCAACATATTTTGGTCTCAAGTATATTATCTATGGTTGGTGGACAGGTACAAAGATATTCTTAAAACTTGTGTCAGAAATTTTAGGGATAGGTAATCCCAATGTTCAATGTAAACTTCCTTTCTGCATGTCAAGTGAGATATCAACTTCTTACAAAACATTATAAGAAAAAGGAGGTGATTTCACCCACCAACCTCCGTTGGTCACTAAAAAGGGCAAGGACCTCTGCAAAATCATTCTAGAGATGTAGGAGAAGTGGATTGGGATGCGGTATAGACCTCCATTGGTGATTGCACTAAGTACCATGGTGGGATTCTACAGATGATCAGCCAAAGGGAAGTTATAACACTTGGAGGAGGTCTTGTTATTGATTTCTTTGGGTTATGTAATACTAGATTGGATGAAACCTAGAAAACATTTTCCAATGAATATAATTGTTCAAGGATAGTGGAACAACTGAATAGGTAGTAGGAGGACCTGCTAAACCTTAAGTCGGGGAGTGATGAATCCCCATTTTGTTATGTTTAAACCCATGTGAAACCCTATATTATTTTGATATCATGTTGCATGATGTATAATGTTGATTGTTTATAATTAATACTTTACTATGTTTTGGAAGGAAATATTGTGCATATTCTTGTTATTTTTATCTTGTTATTACTTCTTCAAAATGTCTTAAATTGATCTTTTTATGAACATTAACAATACATTTGGAAAAGCATATGTTGAGTTATCACAGGAATTAATTAATTGTAGACTAGCATAGAATTGATTGGTGTCATTGGCACATAGACTCACCTTATGGCACAAGGACTTGCCTTATGTAGTGCAGACTCACCTTTGCATTAGTAAAATTCATCGTAAAGCATTGTCATAGATCATCAATTCATATTTCCTTGAAATAAGGAACTTGCATAAAGGAGATAAATAACTCAAGATGACTGAACTATAAGTTGATACAACCTGGCAGCACAACAACATGAGCATGAAACATGTGTCACTACCTTAACCTAAATTCATGTAGATTATGAGGTTAGTTACTTCAGTTGCTTGGAGATGTGATGTAGCCAACACCTATGGATTTATTATCACCACGATTCTCTGCAATCAATCTAAGATCTGAAGTATCTTCCAACACCGATTGAATCTCTCAAAGGATTCAATTATGGGCCTCTCTGTAGTTAGCAAGATTAATTCAATCCAAACATTGCAAAGACTACTCCTTCCACAACTGTAATTCTTAGAATAGATAGTCATTGTTTTAGTCAACATCCAGTTAAGTAGATGTTAGTTATTATGAATAAACTAGTTCTCTCCTAGAGGGACTAGGATTTCTCTAGTATAAAAGAGATAATGTATTTATATTTATCGGTTCAGTTTAGTTAGTTGATTTATTGTAAAAATATCTTTCAATTTCAATAAAATTATAGATTAAGGGAAAACTTTGTTGTGTGACTTTCAACATTAAACCTGATAAAGGGAAGGATCAAGGGCCACTCCTCCCCAATGAGAAGGGAGATTTATTGTTATTTCATTTTCTATAATTTTGAATGCATTTACCATTTCAGCATTAAACTGTGTTAAATACCTTTAATTTTGTCTTTGATATTCTTTTGCTTTCAATTCATTTCATTCCTAATTATAAGTCTATTATTCAATTGATTTTGTTGTTAAATATGT
Source organism: Taxus wallichiana var. yunnanensis (assembly GCA_018340775.1). Taxonomy (NCBI): domain Eukaryota; kingdom Viridiplantae; phylum Streptophyta; class Pinopsida; order Cupressales; family Taxaceae; genus Taxus; species Taxus wallichiana. The sequence goes on from CM031237.1 coordinate 221,976,326, forward strand.
GTTGAGAACAATTCCTACTATTCCCTTTGTTGCAAACACATGGTGTTCGAGAACATGATATAACTAAAGTGAGTGTAAGTTCAATATGGATCAATCAAGAGTGAAAGTACGAGTTGTTAGTATGATGAAAGGATCTTGGAGAGATATTACAAGCATGTGGAGTTGGATAAGTGGAGAAGATGAGGTGAAAAACAAGACAAATGCTAGAGAAACCTTGGCAAATGAAGCATTCAAAGAAGATGAAAGCATGATGAAGATTCAAGAGGAATAAAAATTCAAGAACCTGATAATTTGTAGCAAGATATAGTGCTCTTAGATGAGGTAGAGAATAAAATGAATGAAGAGAACAAGTTGACAAGAAGAGAAGACAAGAAGGAAACTATGTTTCCACTATTTTTGCAATCTAAGGTGGATTTTAGCTATGTATGTGCAGGTATAGACCAAGGTATGAGTGTCAAAGATGAAGAGAAGTAAAAATTGATGAGGAAAAGCAAGTGGACCATGAAGAAGAAGAAAAAATGAAGAAAGAGAAAGAATGGAGCAAGAAGATGACAAGACAAGTAGTCAAGGAACCAAACAAGCAAGGAGAAGACCAAAGAGAGCTAAGAACCATGAATATGAGCTCAAGTACAATAAAATAAAAAGGAATTCAAAGAAAAAAATAATTGGAAAAAGAGGAAGAAAGAAACACAAAATTGAGCTCAAATCTCTCCTCTTGGGGAGTATGATGTAGGAACATCATTGTAGACAAACAATTTTGGTGTGATTTAGCTAACTAGGTGTGTGTGGGGCTCATTTTGAGGTCCATGTAATGTGATTAGTCCATTTGGACTCATTTTGGATTATAATAAGAGGTTTCCCTCAAAACCTCAAATTTTATTTCCAAATGTCTTTATTAGTAGTTTATAAGCCTATGTGTTAGTGGAAGGGTAATAAATGAGTTAGATAGAGTCATGAGACTTTTTCACACCTTAGACATTCTCTCATTGACTCAACTTGGGATTTCACTCACTTGGTTAGGCTATGGCCAGGTGAGTTAGTGGTTAAACCCTAACTACCTTCCAAATCTTCCATGATTTTAAGACTATATTCAAATTAAAGAGCATGTGTGAGTTTTAATAAGGGATAAGGATGTTAGGAATTTATAAATATTATTGTGAACATTAGAGTTGTGTGAGTTATATTTATATTAGATAAATATAATGGGAGATAATTAGGGAATAACAACTCACGTGTATGTGATTGTTTATAAGAGAAATAATAGGGATTATAAGAGAGGATCATGGAGAGATAAGATGAGTTGTTGATGGGATTTGACTCCACCATTGTAGGGAGAAAATCCTTATAAATAATTGTAATCTCTCACTTATAAAACATCCCGGATGAATAAAATTTGAGTGTTGTATTATTTCTGGTGTTATTTGATTTGTGTGCATGCAAACTGAACCAAAATAATATTTGGTATCGGAGCAAGAACGAAACTTCTATGAGATTTGTGTAGAGCATATTCAAGTTGTATATTGCCTTGCTTTATGATTCTCATCTACTTTTTTGCAATCGCTTAAATGTTAGAACTTCTCTAAAGAATATGTCGTAATTTCTATATTACGATCTGGGTATTTCTAATTTTTAATGGGTTTGTAGAGATATTTATAAGAAAACTACTGTCCAAATTTCAGCGGAACCCACATCCAAGTTCTGGAGAAATGTGCAAAATATGACAGGGATTTTGTGTTGATTTTCTCTTACAAAGCCTGCTATAACATTCAAAGTTTGGAGTTCAATCTACTTGTAGTGTCACGTTGCATGTAAAATCTACGGTTTATTGAATTGTTTTCATTCTGAGGATCTCGCACTCCAACATATCATTTTTGTTACACTGCCTTCCTTCAGTTCCTTTGTGCGGTTCTGTGTATTATTGTTGGGTACTTCCACTCAAGTGTGGATCTTTACATTGAATTCTCCATTATTTACCGGCAGTAGTATCACCAGGTTGTTCGGATCGCATGTAGACACCTATAATTACGCCCAAGCAATTTAAATACTTAAATTGTGCTAATTATCCCCTTTCTCGCAAATCAACGACATATCGTCAAAAGCACTCATTTTCCCTCATATCATCATTAATTAATTACACTAAGCTAATTAATTAAGTTGCCTATCCAACAAATACCCTAATTAACGACCTTCCGTTAATAAATCACCCCTTCTACCTAGAATAATTAATTATTATTAATTAATTAGCTTTCCCTTCCATTTAACCAATAAATCAATATTTAATTGATTTAATCCCCTTATAATAGCCTAAATTGCACTAATATTCCTCTAATTGGCTTCTATAAGCTTACACCTACCTATTAATTAATCACCTTTGATTAATTAAAATACCCCAACTCCCATGACTTGCTAAACATGTATTAAACCCTTCTAAAGTAAGGTTACCTTTAATAAAGCAACCTTATCCATTCCTAATCATGTTTTACCTTTATCCCACATTCATGAGAATGTGTTGAATCCTTTATCCTTTGGGCTATATAAAGAGCCCTCCACCTACCTTTTTACTTACACCTAAACTCCTAAGAGAGCAAATGCAAAGCATATAGCAAAGAGACTAAGAGCTTGCACCTTGCCCTTTTGAGAGTTCATCATCTTGAAGAGTTAAGCCTCTTTCTTAAGTGCTTAGGTCATATGGGAGGTGTCAAAGGGGTCTTGTAGCCCAACTTTGATAGGCCCTCATTCCTAAGTTACTTGGCATACTAAGGACAACTATTTTGATAGCCATGGAGCTTACTTAGGTCCATTCATTTATTTGTTGTTAGAGAATAGAGGAGTTTAGATATTTAGCATTGTTAGTTTCAAAGTTTGTATTGATGAATGCTAGCATCTAACCCTTGTTTAATTCTTATCATGATGGTGTTTATGCTTTGTTTTAGCTAAATTGTAGAACTATTTTAGGTGGTAGTTCTTGCTTCATTTGATTTAGCATTAAGCAAAGTATACATGCACACTTGCATAATCGTCCACTACCGGTCATTCAATCAGATCTCAAGCCTAAGAATTAGTTTTCTCCTCTATCATTTTTATTATCAAGTTTATGGATCGACTCCATGCATGTATGGATCTACCATGTTTTCTACTCCGCTGCCATGACTTATACTTTACCAGGCAGCACCACACTTCAAGATGTATTTTTTGGGTAGCCAACGCCTGATTTGTAAATGATCTTCAAAATTACATTTTGCTGAGTTAAGAAGTGTCATGATGGAGGCTGGAGGAAACGGAGGCAAGAGGACAACCAACGACCTCTCATCAGGCACCATCGATGAGGCCGCATGAAGATTTGGTGGCCATGTTTTTTTCTATTGTGTGTTTTCTATAGTTTCGTTGCTTTGTAATAAGAACAAAAGTGAATTCTTGTTCAATTGTAATGTGTGATAAATTCCTATATGTAACCTCCTAGTAGAAAATATTGTAGAATGTGTCTCTAAATTTATTGCAACACTCATAGATTTGGAAAGGGTTGGTGGTCGATCCAGAAAACCACATATGTAAAAAGGTAGATAAAACTTTTACTAGGTGTTGTGGTCCTCTGACTGCCTTCCTTCTTTATGAAGATGATCCACCAGTGGAATGCCGAGTGCATTATTTTCATGGAGTAAATGTGGGATGTGTTCTGTCGCATAGTTGTGGTCATGTGCAGCAAGACAGTCAGCTAGTTGAAAGTTTACATGCCTTTCTTTTGATCCAAATTATGAGGAAAGCTCATGCAACACGTTGCAGTAGAAGACAGAGTTATATTGTACCATGTCAACATTAGGGGAGTGTATGTAGGGAATTAATAATGTTAACAATAGGGGAGTGAATGTTAGGAATTTATAAATATTATTGTGAACATTAGAGTTGTGTGAGTTATATTTATATTAGATAAATATAATGGGAGAGATTTAGGGAATAACAACTCATGTATATGTGATTGTTTGTAAGAGAAATAATAGGGATTGTAAGAGAGGATCATGGAGAGATAAGATGAGTTGTTGATAGGATTTGACTCCACCATTGTAGGGAGAAAATCCTTATAAATAATTGTAATCTCTCACTTATAAAACATCCGGATGAATAAAATTTGAGTGTTGTATTATTTTCGGTGTTATTTGATTTGTGTGCATGCAAACTGAACCAAAATAATAAAGGAAATTAGTAAGGTGTAAGGTATCTTTGTCGCAGGTCCTAAGGGCTCAAGAAGCCTTGTATCATTCATGAAGTTGATAAAATAAAGGAACTTATTGTAGCATTTCTCTATGTTTTGAATGAAAGTATGTATTCATATGAATGAATGTTATTGGAAGCATGCGTTACATATAAAGGGTGTTCTATATAAGCTTGAGACAGGTATGGAGGTATGAAGAATCATGGGAAAGTGACAGTTCAAGTGCCATTAGTCAAGAAACCGAGTTTGAAGGCTTTATGTGCTATTAAGAAAGAATGATTAAATGTGTATGTGTGGTTTTGTCTTGTGTATATAGTTGTAACTATGCATGGTTTTAAACATATTTGGAACTATTGTGAAAGGATGATATAACAACAAGGACAACCTAGGAATAGTGGATGGAAAACTATGAGAAGAATTTAAGAACCTTATAAAAGCGTAACTCTTTACTTTTACACTATAAAAAATATTTGTTAATGAAGTATGACTCTTTTCATGGAGTGTTTGTATGATCTTGTAGTTTTGGATTGAGTCCTAAAGACATTAGAAAAATTTTGAGAATCTAAATAAAGGGTAAAATAATGAGAATTATGAGTTCTAGTCTTCAATATTATGTCTCGGGGTTTATGACGGTGGTCTTTGATTGATGCCTAGAGGAATTATTAATAGCATGCTTCAAATTGATCCATCAGGAGTCTAAATTTGTTTAGATGTTCTTAAGATACTAAGACAGGGGAATAAAAACATTCAACCATGAAAATTTGCTAAGTCTTCGTGTGACTATGTTACACTAGTTGTGAGCCTAAAAGATACATATTTGTAAAACTATCTTTTTTTATTCTTGATAGGATATGAGAAGTTAATAGAGATTTGGATAGTTATCATGGATGTCTAAAAGATATGCAGACCATGGAACAAGAGTTAGGTCACTGAAGAATGAGATAGGTTGGGGAAATGTGTGTGCAAATCCGCCTTTATTATCCTTTATGACAGTCAAAACAATCTTAGTTGATAGAGGTCTTAGTGAACAAATCATTAAGGAGATAGTCATCTGAGTGATATAAGGAAACGTTAACAAATTGAGACATTGTTAAGTGAGTGAGTACACAGAGATAATATGAAAAGGGATCCATTCTTAGACCACCATGTACAACTTGGTTGAGAAGTTCAGATGAGCAATTTAACCACAAGAAAGGAAGGACAAAGTGTTTTATAGGAAAAAGACTAAGGGGGATGATTAGGTGATATTTGGAGAGAATATGAGAGGTAAGAAGACCTCATGGAGAATCTTAAAGAGGAGCAATGTCCTTAATAGACCCATAATTGTCATGTAGTAGTCTCTTAAGACCCATTAATGTAACCTAGTGTGTAAAATGATAAAAAAGGAGCTTAACAAGAATTGTTGAGAGTTGGGTATAAATTTTCAAGGAGTAAAGTAAGGGTAAGTGATTGAAACCAATATCTAGGCCTCAAGAAGAGGCAAAAATAGAGTTAGAAGGAGTTAAGAGGGTGTGGGAAAACAATAAGTCCAAGTAGTTCAAAATATGGAATGAAGAAAAAATGGTGATTGGGAAAGTGAAGGGCAATAGCTTGAAAAAGGAGAAATAATGTGGTCGGAAGTGCTTAAGAGGTTGAATTCGGTGAAAGGTCTATGAAACCCTATAAAAAGTACTTGAAACCTTAAGAAGCCTTAAGAGTACCAAAAGTGGGAAAATTGTAAAAATATGAGATACAAAGAGTAAAGGAGATGTGAGAAGGTCTTAAACAAGTTAGAATTGGGTGATTGAAGAAGTATGAGTTGCTGAAAAAGATTCAAAGAGACACCCTAGAAAATAACATGAAACCCTAGGATAGGCCTAATAGGAGGCCTAAAAACAAGGAAGAAAGTAAGTTGGGATTGACAGAGAAAGAGTTAGACCATGAGATTTTTCACAAAGCACAAATGGGATGATGGGTATCCAGATCATATTTCATTGTTGCATGCTAATTGGTGGTTTGTTTTAGACACACCTTGATTTGAACAAAACTAGGACTAATTGGGAGACTTGGGCAAAAACAATAGAAAGAGAATACATGAAAATTGGTAAAGTGTTGAGAGATGAAACTTTTAGACTCCTTCATGGGCTAAATGGGTATTGTAAAATCTTACCAGTGAGCATTATTTATTTGTAATTTGAGTTTTACATCAGAAAATGTAGTTTTGGAGGGCTAGTAGCAAGATTGAGGCCTAGAGAGAGATTGGGTAAAAATGAAGTGTTGAAACTTTTTCAAGCATGTGAACATTGTTGTTTGGTGAAATATAATAGGTCTAAGGCATTATCGAGCTTTGTGCCAATTGTGTATAGCTTTTGGTGATGAAATGCAAGTTTTTGGATTTGAGAAAGGTGAAAAAAATGGTATGGTTTAAATGATGATTTGAAAGTATTTTTGCTAACATGGTGATTGTTTATAGTTTGACATTAGCCTCTACATCATGAAGAAATTACAAGAGTTACTTGAAAAAGGTTTTATTAGATAATCTAAAAAATTGTATATGGTAATCATATTATTGATACAATAGAAAGGAGGGAGTGGAGAATGTGCATTGATTCTAGAGCCATCAACAAGATTACTATCAAGTATAGATTTCCATTGTAATGCTTAAATGATTTTATGGAATGATTGAGTGGAACAAGGTACTTCATAAAAAATAATCTGAAGTTTGGGTATCATGATCTAAAAATTAGGGAAGGATATTAGTAGAATATTGCTTTCAAAATGTAGGATGGATTGCATGAGTGGTTGGTCATGCCATTTGGGTTAACCAACACACCAGGGCATGTTCATGTGGTTAGTGAAAAAAGTGTTCAAGCATTTTCTAGGATTTTTTTTCATTTTTTTAATCTAGATGACATTATGATTTTAAACAAGATACAAGAAGAGAAATTGATCCATTTTGAAATATTTTTAGAGTATTTGTGAGAGGACAAGATTCTTTAGTGAATATGAAGAAATATAGTTTTATGATAAAAGAGTTAGTGTACTTAGGATTTTTAATATATCGAGAAGGGATATGTTGGAAGCACAAACACTAAGGGGGGCAAATCAATATGTAATAAAAATTTTCAACCATTTATATAATTTCATTCATTAACCATTATATAACAATTAAGTGTGCATCCATAAGAACATAACCATGAAAGATAAAATGAGATTGAAAAAACAAAATAACATCATATATGAGTGGAAAACCCTACAGGGGAATAAAAACCAATGAAACACAACTTTATTAGAGATATGAATCAAATTTAGTTGAGCAAAAACTCAACAAGGAGCACCAACCCCTAGATTTAGTGAGGCACCAACCCCACAAGGAGCAAAACCCTTGGTTTAGTAGAGCACAAACCCTATAAGGAGACACCAAACTCCAATATGAATAAACACAAACAAAATACACTTGAAATGTGTGTCACCATTGAAGTGTTGCTGCAACAACTAAAGATGACAAATTGAAGCTCACTCTCCTTCTTCCTTCTCCCAATTTGCACTCTAGGACAACTCGCTCTATATCTTCTTCACCAAGCTGAATTAGGTACAATTATCTATATCTCCAACACTTACAAACACTCTATAAAATATTTAAATACTATTTTAACTCTCTTTTAGGTCACAAACACCTCTTACACCTTCAGAAAACTTCCCTCTAGGTCACACTTTTCCTCCTCATTCACAACTAACTCAAATGAGCTTTCTAATATGCTTTTATACATGTCTTATGAACTTAAAACAATTAGGTAGGTAATCATAGAGAAAATAAATTCCCAAATCAAAATAACATCATTAAAAAACACCCATAGGATCATGTAGGTCGTCAACATCACCTAGATCCTTCTAGACCTCCATAGGACTCAAGAAGCCCTAAAACACCAAAACAAGTGAACTCGCCATAAGAGGAATGCTATAGATACAAAAAATTCACAAAATCATGGAAAACACTTAGAAATGTTTTATAATCCTTTAAAAACCTCCAGAAACCATGAAACATCTCAAAACCATAATCTCACCTCATGAAGCCACTCAAGAGCATGCACAACCAAGCACCCCAAAAACTAGTCTTCAATAAACAAGCCATAACTCCTTCAAATATCATAAAAAAAATGAGTGTTATATATAAATGGAAAAATATTTTTCTAAATATCATCTCTAAACTCAAACCATGCCATAAAAATGAGTGTATCACCTCCAAAATAGCTTTGCACCTAGACTACTCCAAACTGCCAAAAACTACCCAAAAACCAGTCATGCAAGATAGGGCACACTTGACCTCCTAAGACCTCAACCATGATCTAAAACCATCATGGACATGAATAAAAACTCCCATAATTCAATAAATTCCAATTTAGTCATTAGGTACAATGGAAACTTTTGGAGAAAACCAAAAATATTAAGAAACTTTCTTTTTTGGGTAGGGTCCACATACATTCACAAACTATAAATCACACCTAAATAAATCTAAAGAAGTCTTCTACCACATCCAATCATCACTTTTTATCAAACAATCAATTTTGGGTCACTTTGAGAAAGATATCTCAAGTCACTACTAAACTAGGGTTGAAAACCAAGTTACCTTCTTAATGATTGTTCATAAAAACTTGATGATCAAAAGATCTCATTCCACTTAGAAAATCTTCATGATATACCTTTTCAACTATCCCCATGATCTTGGGTCCCCATGCAAAGCATATACTCTCCAATGAGCATCTAGAAAGTCAAAATTTAGCCTTGGTTTCTCACCTTCACAACTCGAGTTTTAGTAAAAATGACATACATTGTAAAATCTTCAAAAAAGGCCTGAAACTTGGACCACACCATCACATAAACATTCAAAACAATATCCAATGCTCACATTTTCCCAAATATTCCCAAAAGTATTGACTCCACCACACAAGGACATGCTTTCTTAAGGGTTAGGTCTAGGAACATACCTAAAACCACTATCTAACACCTAAACCAACACTATAAGACACTTGTGAGTGTCCTAACAACTCATCTACATGTTTCATATACTCTTACTATGCATATCCAATTGCTACATGCTTTACTTTATCATGTCATGCCTCATTCTTCTCTCTAGGCCTCACAAACAAGCACCTAAAACATGCTTGTTTCACTAAATCTCACCTTAACATAACTTTTCCAACTTGTAATGATCTTTAATCACATTACATGACATCACCACAACATCCTCCATTCCTTTGCAAGTCATTATTACACTCCTACAAGCCACTATACCGCTCGGGATCCCATGTAACACCATACATTCTCAACAAGAAAAACAACCTCAACTTGTCACTACCAATCAACCTTCATGTTTTTCTTTCCTTTTGACATCAATGACCTCAAACAATACGACAACACATTCAATTTGACATCAATTACAACACATGGCCAACAATCTCACCATTTTTCATTGATGACAAAATACACTAAGAAAAATCTCCCCTAAGGAATACACATGCCATCAACTCATTCTCCCCCTTTTGACATTAATGATAAAAAAATTATACCTTCAGCGTCATGGTCCCCTTCATCTAACAAAACAATAGGCCCTCTATTTGGTTGGAAACATCAACCAAATCAATCAAGGTTCATTCTTCATCTCAATTTGATTTTGAATATTGAGAGAAACATAGCCCCCCCCTCAATAGATGTGTCTTCAACTCTGAATTCACCTTGATTAAACACCTCTTAACACTTAACCAACCACTACAAACATGCTAAGCACACATGCAATAAAAGTGGATATTCTACAAGAAGAAATATACAAAACAAGAGATATAAATCAACACCAGATTTAACGTGGTTCACCTAGTGTGGGATACATCCACCAAGAGACAAGCCCATATATTATCCAAAGCTTTTAAAAGATTTGCAATTGAATATCTACAATCTTCCACACCTCTCATATGTATAGTAATTTATTTCTCTCAAGCTTCTCTTTCTTCTCCAATAATTCTCTCTCACAATTATTCTCACAATAATAATCAATTCTTGCAATCCTCTTACTTCTAAACCCTAGTTTTCATGCTTATATAGGCATATACAAACATATGGAATTTAGCCATGCAATTACAATCAATAGATCTACTTTAATACTAAATTTAGATCTAATTCCCAAGAGTTAAATAAAACACTCCCGCACAGGTAACCGACATCGGTTAGCCCTAACCGATGTCGGTTCCTCCTTACCTGACCGATGCCAATCATAGGTGACCGATACCGGTCCCTCCATAACCGACGCGCCGATTCTTGTGATTTCTGTAATTTTAATATAACATGCTAATCTAAAGTAATTGAGCTCCACAACTCAACAATCTCCCACTTGGAGATAAATTACTGTACTATACTGTATAATGTCATTCTTGGATCCTTTCCTTAGCTTTGTTTCTTCCTCTTCAAGTCTCAAACTTGAATACCAACAAAAGTGGAGTGTAGCTCCAACTTATCTTTACTAATGGATTTGTTAGCATATCCATAGGTTTTTCACTCGTATGAATCTTCTCCAATTTCAGTGCCATCCTCTAATACCTTTCGTATGAAGTGATATCTCAATTGAATGTGTTTCATTCTAGAATGAAACGATGAGTTCTTTACCAAATGAATTACACTCTGACTATCACTGAACAATTTGCAATCATCTTGTTCTTTTCCCAACTCTTCCATGAACTTGCTCATCCATATCATCTCTTTGCTAGCCTCTATAGCTACAACATACTCTACCTCTGTAGTAGACAAAGCCACAACCTTATGCAATCTCAAAATCTAGCTAACTTCCATCCCACCTACTGTGAAAATATATCTAGTAGTGCTCCTTCTACCATCCAGATCTCCAACCATATCCGAATCAACATAGCCACATAAAGAAATATATGAACCTCTATAGCATAACTGCATGTTAGATGTCCCTCTCAAATACCTGAGTATCCATTGGACTGCTTTCCAATGCTCTTTACCTTGATTGCCCATAAATCTACTCACAACTCTCATTGCTGTGCAATGCCTGGTCTAGTACAAACCATAACATATATGATACTCCCAATTGTTGAAGCATATGGTACTCGTGTCATGTATTTGACCTCCTCATGTGATGAAGGAAACTGATCTTTACTCAATTTAAAGTGTACTGACCATAGGTGTACTTACAGGTTTTGAATCTTGCATGTTAAACCTTTCCAACACCTTATTGATATAAGCCTCCTGAGACATAAAATTTCTTGTTCTTCCTATCTCTGTGTATTTGCATGCCAAGGATTATTTTTTCAGCTCCTAAATCCTTCATAGAAAATGTGTGAGCTAGCTTTCCCTTAAGCTCACCAATTTCCTACATACTAGATCCTGCAATAAGCATATCATCCACATACAATAACAAAATAATATAGCTCCCATTTTAAAGCTTCTTGAAATAAACACAATGATTAGATTCACATCTTAAGTAACCATGCTCATGCATGAAACTATCAAACCTCATGTACCATTTCCTTGAAGCTTGCTTGAGCCCATATAGGCTCTTTTTCAACTTGCACACTAATTTCTCCTTACCCTTGACTTCATACCTAAGTAGTTGTTGCATATAAATCTCTTCATCCAAATCACCATGAAGGAAATTCGTCTTCACATCTAGTTTCTCTAAATGCAAATCATGTACTACAACTATACTCAATACAGTATGTATGGAAGTCATTTTAACAATAAGAGAAAATATTTCACCAAATTCAATACCTACTTTCTATGCAAATCCCTTTACTACAAGCCTTGCCTTGTATCTTTTCTTCGTCCACCAATTTATTCTACAATGTCCTCTTACGATGGAAACTCAACCAAATCCCAAGTCTGGTTTTGTTCCAAGGATTCCATCTCCTCATCCATGCCATGTTCCCACTGCACGTGATTCTTATCTTGCATTGCTTATTCAAAATTTCTGGTTCACCATTATCAATTAATAATAAATAAGATAGAGAAGGTGTAAATATTTTTGGAGGTTTAATTACCCTTTATGACCTTCTCACATAATTTTGGGGTACCAGAGGCTCATTCTAGACCTCCTAGACATTTGTTTCTAATTTAAAAGTGACCGATGTTGGTTTTGCTAACCGATTCGGTTTGGCTCTTTTGTCGAGCGTCTTTGGTTCAACTAACCAATGTCGTTCAAGGGTCAACTGAGATACCGATTACGGTGTAACCCTATCGTATTGTTTTTAAATTCGAGAGTTCATTTTCATTCACAAACTTCTCAACCAGTTCATCACTTTGGTACCAAAATTTTATCCTGTACATTCTCTTTTCATGTCATTCAATGTCATGACTCCTAATAATTTTAGATTTCTCTAAATCCCAAAAAAATCTGAAATCACCAGATCCATAACCAATGAAATTGCATCTCTTGTATTTTACATCCAAGTTTTTCCTATTTTCCTTATCAATATGCACAAAAGCTTAGAACCAAAAATTCAAGAAAATAAAGATCTACCTCTTTTTCGGTCTAAGCTTCTTCTCTGGTATTCCTCTATCTAGTGAACTTGAAGGCCCTGATTAATAAAATAATCTGTTGTATTAAGCGCTTCTACCCAAAGCGTAAGGGCAATCCAACATGTATCATCATCATACTTCTAACATGTTCCATGATTGTCTTATTCATTCTTTCTGCAACACCATTCTCTTGGGTGTTCTTGGAACCATCCTTTCTCTACGTATTCCATTCACTGAACAATAATCATTGAAATCATTACTACAATATTCACCACCATTTTCAAATCTAAGGCACTTTAAATTTGAATTTGATTCATTCTCAACAAGGGATTTCCATCTTTTAAAAGTATCAAAAATATCATATTTATGTTTAATACAATAAACTCATACCTTTCTTGTAGCATCATCAATGAAAGTAACCTAATCTGAGATCCTCCATGAGAAGCTACGGGTTGATCCCCACACATTTGAGTGTACAAGCTCTAGTTTATGCTCCTTCTTAGTTGCCCCAACTCGAGAAATATCACACTCTTTTGCTTTCTAAAGATATAATGTTCACAAAAATCAAGATCTAAATCTTTCAAATCGATAACTTACCCTTAGCCTTTAAGATATACATTCATTTTTTACTCATATGGCCCAACTGATTATGCCACATGCATGTATTTGAATCTGAAGTAGATAACACAGAAAAGGAATCAATAATACAGGTAGATAAATATAACGTTCCTAACTTCTTACCTATTTCCAAAACAAAAGCACCCTTGGTGACTTTCAAGAGTCCGATGTGAACGTAACCATACATGCAACCAACTTCACCTAGTTGCCTGCAAAAATAAGATTCCTCTTGAGGCTTGACACATGCCTCACATCTTTCAATACCCATGTATTTCCATTCTGCAATTTTATATGAACTTCCCCTTTACCAGTAATATTGTAAGGTTCATCATCACCCAAATAAACATGTCCAAAATTTCCCTGGACATAATTTCTGAAATAACCCTTATTAGGGGTTGCATGGAAAGAAGCTCCTGAATCTAAAACCCATGATTCTATTCTATTATCCAAAGAAATAATAAGAGCATCTTGCATTACCTCTTGCAATATTTTCCTCTTTATTTGACTCTTTACCTTTGTCTGGGTGTTGGTTCTCTTTATCCTTTGACCAATAATATTTCTTTGCATGTCCTTTCTTTCCACATTTCCAACAGGTAATTCCCTTACCTCTGGATTTAGATCTTCCATCCCTTGACTTTGATTTCCCATTATTCTTACTCTTAGATCTCTCCTTCTGCCTACCTCTGCTTTCTACATTCAAAGCATTCCTAGATGATGATTCCTTTGTATTTTTCTGTGAATTTCTTCATTCAAGATTATACTAACCACATCATCAAAATTCAAAATATTATTAGTAGATGTTGTATTACTAACAACCATTACTAAGTTATCCCAACTATCAGGAAAAGAACATAAGAATAAAAGTGCTTTCACTTCATCATCAAATGAAATATTAACTAATTTACAATAGATCAAAAATCATTCAAATGACTAGATGCAGATCCACCTTCATCCATCTTATAACTAAATAGTTTCTTCATCAAATAAAATTTATTTTAAACACTAGGTTTTTCATATAAATTAGCAATATATTTCATTAACTCTACTATAGAAGAAGCTTTACGTAATATTGGAAGCCACGAATGCTACCAAACTTAATCTTATAGATCCCAAGGAATTTTCTGTCAATAATATTCCATTCTTCATCAATCATCTTTGTAGGTATGAAATTTTCATCCAATGGTAAGTAAAATCTCTTTGACACGGATAATCCTTAATGCATCTTCCATAATTGATAATTTCGGCCGTCAAACTTCTATACCTTGTATTTATTTTCTTTTGCCATTGTTGTAGCTCCCACTCAATCAAAAACCCTTTGTGAGTAAATTTTTCAACACATAAAACCCTCAAACAATATTTAATACCAGTTGTTGGGATTAACACAAGGTTGTATAGATAATATATCAGATATAATCATACATGCAATAAAAGTAGATATTCTACTAGAATAAATATACAAAACAAGAGATATAAATCAACACCATATTTAATGTGGTTCACCCAATGTGGGCTACATCCACCAAGAAACAAGCCAATCTATTATCCAAAGCTTTCAGAAGATATACAATTGAATATCTACAATCTTCCACACCTCTCAGATGTACAATACTTTCTTTCTCTCAAGTTTCTTTTTCTTCTCCAAGAATTCTCTCTCTCACAATTATTCTCACAATAATCATCAATTCTTACAATCCTCTCTTATAAACCCTATATTTCATGCTTATATAGGCATATACAAACTTAGGGCATTTAGCCATGTATTTACAATCAATAGATTTGCTTTAATACTTTTAGATCTAATTCATGGGAGTTGAATAAAACACTCCCACACAGTAATTAACGTTGGTTAGCCCTAATCGATGTTGTTTCCTCCTTGCACGACCGATGCCGGTCATAGGTGACCGATGTCGGTCCCTCCTTAACCGATGCCAATTATTGTGCTTTCTTACAAGTTTAATATAGAATGCTAATCTGAAGCAATTTAGCTCCACAACTCAACAATTATTACATCCTTTCCAACTTTTCAATCTATGCATATTTATTCTCAAATCAAGACCTCCAAACCATATAAACGTACTCATAAAGGATCCTTTTGCACAACTCCACTTCAAACCTAGACATCACTATCATAGTATTTACCATAACATCTAAGTCATAGTACATCCATCTAACATAAGCCTACTAGCAACATGCCTATACATGTAACTCTATGAATCTTTCTTACATAACTTGATCAATCATTCTAAGAAACTGACATACTTCCATGACATAAATTTCTTCATAACAGTCCTTGTACCTTTTCAAGCTTCTCTCAACTTGGCTCAGAACCTATCACCTTGATCATAAAAATAATAACACTCCATAAATATCGAACCCTTGATTGTTAAACACCATCTTTGTGACTAGATAGAGTGATTGACTTGTTTACCATTGACTTCAAGATCTTAAGGATATCAAACTCCCCTAATACTAAGCACTCAATCTTAGATCTCAAAGTTATTACCTACTCGGATGCTCTTGTTTTCATACTAAATTGTCTTGCCAAATTTATTTTTTTCTCGTATACACTAAATCACACACTTGGGTACATTTCTAGGTCCTAAAAGCACACTAGCATTTATATGATTCCTAAGCAAGAAAACTAGTGGTTGACAACTATCTTTGTATTATATTTTCCATTTGGTCTTACACACATAATAACTTGATCAAAACTTTACTTATTTATCTTTTATGGCTTCAGACACTAGCGGCCAACCAGACAACCATGCCTGACCAACCGCTCGTGTCCCTCCTGGGTGCCCCCGATACTTTCATATCTTACTCGCTCATTTTTGGTCTCTTTTATATTTTGGGCATATTTTTCACTTATGGCTTAGCCTTCTAGTTGTCAATTATCAAATTCAAACAAGGGAATCATATAGATACAAACTTATGTGTTCAAAATCAAAGACCACGCACTAAGCATTACCACCATCACCTAAGATTGCATTCAAAAGGCACCTAAAACACTATAAAGCATTAATCTAGGATCCATTAAAGGGACAAGGGTTGCATCAACTATGCATACATGTATAGGAAGGGGAAGTTCATTTTATTCCATCCACACATTCTATTACATTTCTACATTTAACTATAACCCGCTATCAAGTGTAACCTACACAAGGGAATCCTAGGGCACAATTTCTACACACACGAACAAAGACCTACATGGAGTCTAAAATGTAGTGCATCGCTTGGTCATAAGTTCACTCATCGAGTGACTGCAAAGGTCAGCACGACTTCACATATTGTATTTTTCATTCCAATTTTATGTCTTTGTGATCTTGTACAAGTAGAAAGGGTTTATTTTGTATATTACATGTACCCTTGATGATAAAAGAATGAATATCACATGATTGATGAAAGTGGCAATGAAACCCTAGCGACATAGAAGAAAATAGATTTTGAACCTCTACATAGTCACCAACGCCTAGGAACAATCACTAGCACCTAGGCGCCCCTATCCAAAATCAGGCGCCCGTGTCTAACATCATTCTTAGGTTCCATAAGAGAGCAATTGTGATGTTGTTTCAATCATGTTCATCACTTTACATTACCAGATCAGTTCCAAATTGTGTAGGATTTAGCTAAGTCATTTATCTCTCTTATTTACTTATAGTTTTGCATTGCTTGAGTGCTTAGCATTTGTATGTCTATTGTATTTTATCATATCGGTTCTCTCGAAATTAGATTTAATTCATTTTTTATTAAATAATTTGGTGAACTTGACGTGACATGCTCTTAGGTATTCCTTGGTTCCACGTTGCTCAAACTAATCCATCATATCATCATAAATTTTCTATAGCACCTACTATCATGTTCCATTCTTCACACTTCATCTTTCTCACTACTCTTACGCATCTTAACACACCATGTATGGTCATTAACCTATGCCACACTCTAGCTCCACTATTTATTCTCGATTGTTGAGGGTCTAAATCTAAAATTAACCTCACCACATTCACTCTTCACACTCTATGCTTCATGATGTATCTTTCTAGCACACATTTTCAAACCATTACCCTATGACACAATCTAGTTCCATGGTTCATACTTGACTACAAAGGTTCTAAATTTGAAATGAACCTCACTGCATTCATACTTCATGGTCTATGCTTCATGATACATCTTTCTAACATCTATTCGCACAACATGCACATTACCCTATGACACACTATAGTTCCACGGTTCATGATTGATAGTTGAGGGTATAAATCTGAAATGAACCTCACCATATTCACTTTTCATGCTCTATGTTTCATGATCTATCTTTCTAGCACACATTCTCAAACCATTTCTCGATGACACACTCTTGTTATATGGTTCATTATTGATTGTTGAGGGGTATTTTATAAATGAACCTCATCTCATACTCATCCAAATACACCTTGGGGAACGATGCTCCTATCACATTCACACATTGCATACCATTCCCTCACACTCAACCACAACATTTGCATATCTTGGCTGCTCTTACTCCTTTCTTATACGTACATGTACACTTTGTTTCCCATGTTAGATGGATTCTTAGTATGTCATTATATTTTCTATATACACGTGCACATTCACTTGTTCTTCTAGAGTGAATATAGATCTCTTACAAGTCCTTACATGTTGCAATGATGCTTGACACTTTACCTCTCACCGGTCCCACCAAGGTTCCTGGGGCATATATTGTCTCTCACATTAAAGGTTCTACGCCATTTCATCGTATACCACTTCTTATTATTATAACACACTACTTTACATTGATATATACAATTTTTACATACTCTTTATATTTATAACATGCTAATGGGTGTTTTATGTGTAACATTTTCTTTACAGGACTATATGCCACCATGGTTATCTGATACAATTTGTTTGCCATTTTTTCTATTGTATTTCGTTGTTTGTGGGCTACACCCTATGTCTTGTTTGATAATTGTTTGTATGATTTTGGCCGCTTGAACCTGATTGTCTTGTCACATTGTGAGTGATGACCCGTGTTTGAAACCCAATTTCCACATTCTATCTTGTATGCACATTTGCTTGTTACATTATTTTTCTATTACATGTTTGCTACTTTTTCTACTAACAAATGTTTTTAGCCACTTTGTTTTCATGTGCCTTGGTTTCTACCATGCACATTCCCCATGCAGGATACAATACAACTCAACATCAGGTCCTCTCATTTGGGTCGCATACTCCTACTTTCTTTATATGAACCCCTAACAAGGGGGCATACATTGGGTGAAAAATCACCCCCTCAACAACACAACACAATATAACACAAAATAAACACATGTTACAGTCATAGAATAAACCATAATCAAACTTGCGAGAAGAATCACAACATAGACACAAATGCCCAAAATCAGATTGAAATGTCTAGATACTTGTTTCCTCCCCGGATGCTAATATCCTCGAGGCACACAATCATTTCATCAGATCAACATAATCTACATAAGTCTTCAAAACAATTTTACGATTACATGCATAGTCCTCCAAAGAATGTAATGCATTATATCTCATTTAATCGGTGCAACTAAGAACTAGTCGGATAACAAGAACAAATCACGGACACACCATTTGTAGTGGTTCTTATAGGGTAAAGTCATGGATGGAGAGTAACACTAGACCTCTCTTCCTAACACTTTCTCTAGTGTTGGATCACCAATAAAACTTGCACTTGGCGTGAGATCGCCCAAAAACTTGCTATCGGCATGAGATAGCCCAAATAACTCGTTCTTCACATCATTTCAATACACTTTTCTATCCTTTACACTCTTTTACATTAGGTGCACACTTTTCTTTACTACTAATTTTACACACTTTTACATGTTTTTGCATACTTTTCTCAAATTTTTCATATACAGGACTTTGACTACTCTTTATCTCGTTTTTAGTAGGTATGTCCTTAATATGCAACAAGAAACAACCTACAACAACAAATACAAGAAAAAAAACATGTACAAACAATACATATGCTTCATTCCTAGGGTCACTTTCCTTTCCTATTTTTTTGGAAGTACAATGGATTGAGAGGGGGTGAATTATTCCTTTAATTTTTTTAACAATTTCATATCTACTTTCTTACATCATTAACCATTCAACCATTAACGTGTGCACAACAACATACAACATTAATTCAAATAACCATAACCATGAGAGAGAACACCATAACACAATATATAAGTAGGAAACCATCAAGGGAAGAAAGTTCACTAAAAATTCTGATTAGATTACTCAAATCACAAGTATTTAGTGAATAAACAAATTCACAAGGATTTCATCGCCCCTGAGATGATAAAGCACCCACTCAACCAATTTTGAATGAATATATTTGATGTCTTGTTGCTGCAAAACTAATGGATATCGCAACTTCATCTCACACACCTTCAAACCCTTATTTAAATCCTCTCTTCTTTAACTTGTTATATCTCACACTTTCTTGACTTCTATTGGATTCAAAAAATTGCACATAGATCTATAAAATTCCTTATCTTGTTACAAAATTACTTAGCACTAAAATTATGCCTTCATACCTATTACAACCACGAGACTTGGGTTGCACTTTTCCCTCTCTCTTAGCTAGTTCAAATTTGATCTCAAATATGCAGTTTATACCCTTATCAACTCACAAACATGAAACAAGTTGGTCCTAATTTTTAAATATACAAATAAATATTAAAAACATCCCAAAAAATTCATAAGAAATTCATAATAGACCCATATAGGTTGGTCATTCTCAAGTGCACTAGAAAAACTCAAAAACAACTCAAAACCACATCACCTGGATGACCAAAAATCACAAAAACAATCACCATAATTATTCAAGATCCTAAATTCATCACACATGTCAAATATGACATAAAAAACCATACATGGTCATAAATTATCTTTCACCAATCAAATTATTCATAATACTACTAAGAAGGCTCATATCCTTCACCAAACAATTATTTCTAGGAACCAATATTCCCCTTTAGGCCTCAAGAACACACAAAAACACCTAAAATATGTCATGTATCCACTCTATGGAACTCTTATGAACTTTATATCACATATATGCTTGATAGATCTCATGAAACAACCATACATACAAACCACACTCACTTTCCTCTTCACCAAACTAATATGCCCATAAAGTAGTTTTAGGAACTCAACTAGTTTACACCATTTATGTCACTTTAAAGACCTCCAAATGCCTTCAATATTTAAAAAACTCATCCCTATTCACTCTCAAACTTATTTTAGGCATAAAAATCCAATACATGTCTTTTACCTCAATATTTTGGCCTAAGCAATCCTTTCTGAAAATAAACAACCTTCTTCTTCACAAACTGAGTTGTATGACCTATCAAATCTCATCATCATGAAAATAAAATTATACCACTAGAAATATATTTGAATCCTATTTCCATAAAACCTTACATTTCCTTCCAAATCCAAGTGGAAGGCCTTCAACCAGTTCAATCTCTGAAACTGCTCCTTTAGGCTTCTAGGACTCAAGAACTAGTCTTGAGCTCAACTTACTCCATCACCTCAAAAACACTTCCAATATTAAAATAATATTGGAAAATACTTAGACATTTTTTCTAAACACTCATTAAGATTCAACAAGCATGAATTAATTAGAACTATCACCTTACCTCATGAAGCAACTTAAGACCCTGCTTCACTAGGCATCTTACATATTTTTCCTCCAAAGATCATGTCATAAATTTATAATTTATCATAAAAAAATAAAATTGTGATACATCATTGGAAATATCTCTAAACTAGGATCACAACACAACTTTAATGAATTCCTAACCCCACATGTAGCTCCTACAATTCCACTTTTTCTACAAAATGCTCCAAACTGCCCCACAAACCATTCCTTATAAATAGGGCACACTTTTCCCTTTAGGACCTAAAAAATGATATGAAAATATCATGGAACTCTATAAAAAACACCCTAGCTAAAAACAATATTAATTTATTTCATGCCTTCTTTGGAGAACTTTTCCTCAAACTAAACTTTTTCATAAATTTGCATTTTCAGGTGGAGCCCACATAAAGTTACATGCTCTAATACACATTTCTAGAAATATGAAGGATTACTCTACAACATAAAATCTTCATAATAGCAAGAAAAATCAATTGCGGGTACTTACAATGAAAATATCTCCTACCGCTTTTGAGCTAGGGTTTCAAACTCATAAGTTGTTTACCTTCTTAACATTCGTTCATAAAATGTAACAATGAAACCAATCCATTATTGTTTTGAAATATTCTTAACTCAATGTAAAATAATCCTTGAAATCCATAAGGTCCCTTACGAATGACACAATTCATGGTGAGCATAAAAACTCATAGTTCAAGTTATATTTGCACTCTCAAGCACCCTATTTCACCAAAAACATAATATCTTGCAAAATATTCATCATGGAAATATGAAATGTTTTACACAACATCATGACACAACATACTAACATATCTAATAATCATCATGGCCCAAATATCTCCACATCTTCTCAACCCATCTTATTTGCATGACTTTCTCTAGGGTTTTGCATTGTTTAGACTAGGTCATCATAGAAGTACCTCATACTTCATCATGAAACTTCTTAAAAATATCCTAAAACACTTGAAACAATATGTATCACACCTCTTCATGCATCCATGATCTCACATGGCTTTATACCTCAAACTCATGCCTCATTAGGCCTCTAAACACCTAGACTAGGTCTAGATGAGCTCCTAGAACTGGGTCTTCAACATGTATCTACACACTAAAACTCATGTGAGTGCCTAAAAACTCTATAATAATAATCTCCATGCTACTACCATATTCCTTAAATATCCATGCAACTCAAAACACCATGTACTAACACCTAGGCTAGCTAGGTCACCTGATTAGGCTTGCTAGACCAAGCCAATATCACCTTTTCCACTCATGCAACCATGAAACCTCCTGAATTTCCATGACATCATCCTACTAAGAATTATCTAACACTTCTCCATAATCCTCTTTGTCATTAATGAGCTTTTACATCAATGACAACACCTAGAACTCAACATGCCAACAATCTCCCTTTGTCATTGATGGAAAACCACATAGTCTTCTCCCCCTTTTTACATTAATGAAAAGTACATGCCTAAGCATAATATTCTATACATTTATCATCTTCTTAGAGTCACCTATTGGTTGGAAACATCAACCAAAAATATCAATTTAGCAAATAAGCCTATTTTTCTTCACTAAACTCTCTTTTGTCTTCTTTTCTCAGCTTGAAACCACTATAGAGACCTTGAATTTATGCATACATATCATACACATGCCAAAAAATTATGAAACGTGGCTAAAAAAATTCTTACCTTCTTCATTTCTTGTCTCTACTAATCTTGCTCATCCTCTTGTTTATTTCTTGCATACTTTGTTAACACACAACATTTAGGACTGGGATCCATAACAAATTCCTTTAGTGCGAATTGGGTCAAATTTAGCATGATTTCAAGACCCATACATACAATAACACAACTCCTTATGAATCCCCCTAGGATCATTGCATCCATATCTAACCAAAAACACAAAATTAGGACCTCTTACCTTAATTAGATGTCTTAAAGATAGTCTAAACACTTCAATACTATCCTAAAGTTCCTCCTCAATCTTTCAACCTTTAAAGTGTGTTATCCTACTCTTCTTGAATGAATGATCTATACGAAAATACCTTATACTTGGTGATATGACTAGTATTACTTTTATAGCACTAGTAGACATCTTAGGTCACCTTTTACCTCTATTTGAGAGTCAAAGCCAACTCCATTTTCTCCAAAAGCCACTTACAGGACTTGTAACACTGCTGTTTCAGTCCTCCATGTAACATTGACTATAGCTGGAATGCATTTCTCAATCAATTATTCTTACAAGCAATATGAACTATTCCTTGCCACCTTCTATATCTCTTAGATCACCTAGTTGCAAACAATAAGCTCCCCCTACCTTGTTAGCCTATTTTAGACTCTGTAGAGTATCATTTTCACCTCTTTATCAGTCAAACAATGTCTTAACATAATATTTAAGACTAAAACAATATACAAATATTATGTCATAGTTATTTCTCCTTGAGATGGATAACACCTAGACTCCCCCTTAACTTATTCCATCCTATATCATCACCAATTATGCATAGTCAACATCCTTGTCTTTCAAGTATGTAACAACTTCAACACATATGATCACACCATGTTTTTCATGAAAATTTTCAATTTCCTCTCATATCTCACTTGTTACCCCTTCTTGCATTTCCTTCATGGCATATAGGACTCATGGTAGAAGACTAAGAATGGATCCCCCTTCTTAAATCATCCTTTATGGACCTATTGCTTTCTATTTCATACCTTTATATCCTTAACACAATCCACTCTTTGATGCTCTTCAATCTTGACCAATTAAGGAAAGAATTCATTTGTGATAAACACATCATTTAGGTTACCTATAACATGAAAAATCATCAATGTTAGTGTTATCTTGATTCTCATACCTATAAGATTTAATTTTCGAACATTTAAATCCATACATAGATCTCGGACCCTACATTTTAGCTTCACATCTAGATCTTACAATCACTTATAATACTTTTCATGCATTGTACTCGTGATACATATTAAAGTATATATCTTTTTAGCCTTAAGATAAATTTTTCATACCTGTAGGGCACCATCTCAGATCGCCATTCATTCATAGTTCAAAGCATAATTTGAATAATCACATTGATTAAAACTCCCATACAGACTTCCACTCAAACTTAGCCATACCAAAAAATTTCTTTACCCTTCCAAGATGAAGGACACAAACTAGAAGGATTTTCTACTTAGATACAAAAATCAAGAAAAAACCCTTATAGACCTTATTAGCTCATTCACAGACCTAAGATGACCATGCAAAAATTTGTCACAGAGTATGACAACTAACGATTCATCATTTGACCTTGACCATTATGATAAGCCTTCATGAATTCATATAAACTTTGTGATGAACATTCACCTTTCATAACCTTATATTTACTGTGTTAGGACTCTTAGCATGGATTTCATGAGCACTAAACATACTATTTGATCAAGACACTAAGTATTTGGCACTTTATTTTAATTTTTCAACATGACATAGTATATTTTATTTGACTGACTTGATTAGATAATTTTCATGATCACCTTCTTGAAGTACATACAAGTCACATGCTTGAAAAACATCATCACGCCTGTTATAGAACTTGTAGACAATCATATGACACTTGGAAGCACATACTTTCATAGTCATTTATATCTTTGCAAGACCATCCTTTGGAACACAACTTTTATGACTTGATGAGCTTATACAGACCTTCATATAGGATTTTGAACATTTTGGCATTCCCTTTTTAGACTACTAACACCTCATAGACACTGAGACCTTACTTATCACCTTCAAACTCACCTTACAAGATTTCTTTTCATGATGTAAGAGTTTTACAACAACTTATACCTTATAACTTAACCTCCATGGAATATATAAGAGTAGACAATAACTATAACTTAGTAGACCAAAAAGAAGACCTAATAAACACTATTTATGATATCACAAGATTTGAAGACATGACCATACTTGAATCGAGAGATCATTTGGTGTAACTATACAATTTCACTACTTTGAATAAACAATTGCAACCATAAGACATACTTTGACACTTTGACAACTTTCAATTGTATGAAACCTCATGACAAAGTCAAGACTACTAATTTATTATGTCACTATTTTCATACCCATACCTTGACATGACCGAATTCTCTTAATACACCTTTTCTCATACTTTACATACCTTTATCATCATGTACAAAATTGTCTTGGAATCTTGATGTATCAACAGACATATTAACACCTAAACTTCATAGCATAACTTTTACTTAGATAAAGAGAAACTCAATATAGATCATAACCATCCCTTTAGCACTTGATACACCTTTGTTATGTTACTTAAGAACTCAACTTACAAATGTCAACAACGATAATCACATATTTGGAGACATGATTGTATAGAATCGGAGACTTTTCGTAGCTACACATTTTCATGACTTTAACAACTAAAAAATGGACTACCAACATACCTTGTCATTTGATGACATACGTTGAAAGACATCCTACATCATGACAAGATCTCCACAATAACATACTTCAATAACCTAGCTCATCCTCTTTCCAATTATTCATTTTGATATATACACCTCTAAGAATCCTAGTAGAGGCATATATCATCATGATGGATCTAGAAGAAAGACTTGTATAGGTCCTAAGTCTTCTTGGAAACCTGAAAATCACTTCCATTGACTTGTTTCTGATCTAATCTCCGAGATATGCATTTATTTGCATCCATAACTCTGAAGGACCATTATTGTTCCTTATAGGTTCCCATATCCCATCTTGATTGGGAGAATGCATTCTAGGACCCCTGAAAGCTACTTCCTTTCATCCTAGGGCCTTGAAATTCATTGATTTTCCTTGTAGACACAAAATAATCTCTTGAAACATGACCAAAGTCATTGTAATTGAAGCATACAACTGAACTCTTACTTCTTCCCTTGTAGCCTTCTTTACCCCAATTTTGACTTGAAGGCTCATGTAGACAATATCTAGCAGTATGTCCTTTCTCATGAAAATTATAACATAATACATTCTTAGCTTTCTCACTCCTAATATCCCTAATAACAAACCTATTACACTCCTTTTATCTATGGCCAAAACCATTGCATGTAAAATAGCAACCATTAAAATATCTTTTATACCTCGAGGCATTAAGATGTCTAATGGGTTGTGTATTCTCATTGAATTTGGTGGGGTTTTCCTTATTTCCTTCCTTGATTCTTGGTCCTTCACCATCATTACTAGGAAATCCATCTTCTTTTTCATCTCTTTACCTTTGAAGTTCTCTTTAAAACCCAAACCAACTCTATCACCTGCTGATTTTTGATTGCTAAGAAGATCATCAAGATCCTTGGTAATTTTCTCAAATATCTGAAATGATCTTTTCTTGTTGACTGCATTAAACAAATATCTCTTAAAAAGAGTCACTTCTTCTTCCTTAGATTGCAAATTTAGAGTCATAAAGCTCATCTGCATCTCTAGCTTTCTCATTGTCTCATCAAAATTCTATGTAACATCCCAATGTTTATCCTCTAGGTATTGAATATTTACCTCATATTATTTAACTTGATATCTTAGTTTCTTATTGTTATTCTCAACATGCTTCAATTCATATTGGACACATACCAATTCAGTTTCAATATCATCTTCTTCTTCCTCAGAATCTTTGCAAGAACTTGATATGAAATCACCTAATAATGTAGAACCACCACTAGTAGATCTCATGACATATTTAGTCATGAAAAACACCTCATATCTAATATATCCATGCTCTGATTTAGATTTAGAAGCTGAAACATCACTCTCACTACTTTCTTCAGAAGAATGATCCTTTGTTCTTATGTAAAAAATCTTCTTGCCCTTCTTGTGCTCAAAAAAGTCTTTATTATCTTTACTATGTTTCTAATTTTTCTTTCCATGAATACCCTCATGATCATAATCATGGTATTCATCACCTTATTTTTCATGCCTATGTGGAAATTTAGCATCAAAATGACCTACTTTAAAAAAATTGAAACATTTACTTTGAAGCTAACCTTTGTATTTTCTAGAACCAACCTTCAATCTCCTAACAATCGTTGCAAAGAGTTATTCATCTTCAAACTTAGAAACATCATCAATCTCCTAAGCCTTATTTCCCTTGGTCTTCATTTTAGATTTGAAAGAAATCTATTTCTTAACTAGTTTGGAAACAACGATCCTCAAATCATAGGCAATCAAAGTTCCATGCAACTTATCCATTTTCACGAGGGTCAAATCCTTGACCTCTTCAATAGTAGACACTTTGGAATCAAATATAGGAGCAAGAAACCTCAAAACCTTTTGAACTACCACTTATTCCTTTACTTCTTCTCCTAATCCTCTCATAGTGTTGACAACCTTGTCAACCCTAAGCAAATATGTAGCAATAGATTCATCATCACTCATCTTTAGCCCTTCAAACTAATTTCTAAAAGTTTGAAGCTTAGTTATCCTTACCTTTGAGTATCCTTCATACAAGACCTGAAGTTTCTCCCACATATCTTTTGCTGATTTACAATGCATGACCTTCACAAGTTCAGGTTTAGCCAATCCACACATGATGGCATTCATAGCCTTGGAGTTGTCATTATAAGTCATCTTGTCTATAGTTCTATTTGGAAGCGTTGCAGAGCAATATAACCATCATCCACAAATTTCCAAATGTCAAACCCTAATGACATGATATATGTCCTCATCCTCAGACTCTAAAAATAATATTTCACACCATTAAATAATAGTGCCTTGTTGGAATAATAGCCACTCTATTGACTCACTATTTTGTGCTTCTCAAGATCTCCTTTCAAGTGATCAAACTTCTCCAAAAGGACTTGTTATGATACCAATTGTTGGAAGCACAATGGATTGAGAGGGAGGGTGAATCAGTCATTTAAAAATTAAAAAAATCATATTTATTTTCTTAAATTATTAACCATTCAACCATTAATGTGTGCACAACAACATACAACATTCATTTAAATAACCATAACTATCGAGAGAAAACTATAACACAAGATATAAGTGGGAAATCATCAAGGGAAGAAAACCGACTAAAACTTCTAATTATATTATTCAAATCAAAATTATTTAGTGAATCACCAACCTCATATACATTGCCACCATGCTGATACCATTCTCCATCATGACTTATTAGTACCAAAAGTCATACCTCCTTCTTATTTTGCATGCTCCAAGGCTAGGAATAGGCCTGGAATGACCTAACTCAAACATGACACCTCATGAATTGGCCATACTAACCTCATGTAGATTATTTAACACTTGTAACACACCTTTATGACCATGTGCGAACTCATGAAAACATCCAACCAACTCAAGAATACTCATAATATAACCATGAAAGTTAAAACAATGTCAAGGCAACATGACAACTCACCAAATCCTGTCACTACCAATCAAGCTTCATACTTGACATCTGATTAACACCTCATGGAGACTCACATGACCTCATGACACCCTTTTCCATCAATTTACTTGACATCAATGACAACATAAACACACAATGGCCAACAATCTCCCCTTTGTCATTGATGGAAACCATCTTTAGAAACATTGATGGCAACCAACAAGACCAACACCTACATGATGAAACTACATGGAAAATTACAACATGAAACAAGACACAATGGAAACAATGCACAAAACCAACTTACTTGAACAAGTAGCTCCCTCCGAGATTGTATTATCTCTTTTTGACCTCAACAACAACATATGGATGATACATTAAACCTATAATCACCATGCAAATGGCTCCCCCTAAATTTTTACTCTTCGTACTATACTTCTTTCACATTTCAACATCACCAACTATACTTGTTCCATGCTCAAAGCTCAATTTTTGTCTCCAATCTCAACATGAATATCTTTAGGACTATTGTCCCAAAACAACCTCTTCAATGCAAAATTTTCAAACTTCTACATGCTCTAGGAATCTATATACTTCTTGAGACTCCTTCTCATCACTACCCCTAGGTTTTTACCATCCACCTTTAACTATTAATGAAATAATAATACTCATACCTTTCGATCATGCCTTGAAGATGCCAAATGATTTTATCACAGTCCCTGAGACACTTGATTAGTGTTTTGAACCTTCTTTCCTTGTTATCATGCTAGAAAACTCAAAAATTTTCTTACCTATTAAGTGGACCTTCAATTTATCATCCATTTTTTCATTCAGACTACTTTGACACTTTTCACACTGTTTTTGAGGTCAAATTAGGATTCGCCATGTCTAGAATATCATCTAAGACTCGTAGCATCATATATTCAACACCTTCTTAGTCTTAATAGACCTCGAGACCACATTGTCTCGACATATTTATGCATGATCTAAGGATAAAATAGGCTCCAAAAATATTGAAGATATTTTATACACTTGTAACATACCAAATACACTTCATCCAACATCTTCTTGGGGACACTTTGATTATGATCTTCACAACCATTAATCACAAATGCTTTCACAAAATGACTCTACTCGAGCTCTCAAAAAACCTTCAAAAATTCAACACTAATACTTTTAGATCATAGTCAATGAATTCAGAGAAACATGATGACTATTTGACACAATACCCAATCCATTTACACCTTTTTAATCTAGACACCTCGAAACACCATCTTTTCTTTTCATCTGTAATCAACTTTGTCAACATGGGGAACATATTATTGTCCTTTAATCAATTGTAGTGTAACAGTACTTTTCTCATATACCTTGATTTTAAGTACATACATACTATACTATCTTCAATCTTTAGGGAAATTTCATATCTCTTGGGAACACACTACATAGTACACCAACTTATACCACTATATCTTAACTAGCCTAGGACAAGATCTTTTCAGAGGAATCTCTTGGGTCACACTAAAATAAAAACACCACGAGATCATGAAAAATTTGATACTTCATTGACACAACATGACCAAGACCTCTAACATAGAAAATATGAGACTCTTATCTTAACCTTACACACCTTGAAGGTTCAAGACAAGAAAACAAAGATTCTCAATCATTAAAAATTCATGAAAAATTAAAAACGTGATTGTACACTTTTGGAGGGACCTCTTGACTTTAGACCTACACATTCATAGTTTTAAGAACTACTAACAACAACATGGGATTGCAAGACATAACTTGACATTATGAGGACACTTCATAGAGGAGAAAGCTCCAAATATTCATGCTTTGACAATATAAACAACATTCATCTCAAAATCATTGTCAGTACTTGAGTAACCTTAATCTCCTTGATGCATAATTTCTCTTATGAGGTTTGGAAGTTTTAACTCTTGAATGAAAACCTTCTTATTCACTTTTAGCATCTCATTCATCATCAAATACATGTTGAAGAAATTAAAAGATCATGAATATCCTTTCTCACCTTCTAAAAACTTCTACATTCTTGCAGTTATTGTACGTTTCGATATTTTTCATGCTTTAACTTACTTGTATTACAAGCCTCCATTCATTGTATCATGCCATCAACTACCTTATGAAGTCTTCACACTCCTTCAAATGCAATATAATTCTCTCAACAACCTCTTTATTTCTTATAAATTGATACCTACAAAGCTAGTTGTTATAAGCTGTCATACACAAATGATGCTTAGATATTGATATGACTCTAAATACTCATAGATCCATATGAGGGAAGAGATATGGAGGTTACTTACAAATTTCATGCCTTGAAATAGTGATTTCATCACAAAAAAATCCATCTTATGTTTCAAACCCTAATAGGGTTCCATGCAAAACCCGAGAATGAAAACATTTCCACAAATTCAATTAAAGACTAGTTCAAGCCTAAAACTCTTTTGAGAGGTCTTTATACTTTCCTTTGGATGTCTGAAATGGTTGCACTTCTTCCCACATGTCTTCATGAAGTTAATTGATACATATCATCTACACTATACAATACACTTGGTCTTTTAGAAAATTTTCAACCAACCACACCATCCTATGCACTTGTAACATTCCATTTTTGTCCCTCTAAGGTACACTCGTATAATGGAATTTATAATATCCTCCTCTGTCATCTTAAACTTTTTCTTTGAATAACTTTAAGTTCCCTTAATCCTAGGACCAAGACAACCATAATATCCCCTTCCTTTGGAAGCATCCATAGAACTTTACAATCTGAATCACTTATATGATGAGTGTACAAGAGAAAATCAACTAGCATATAGGTTTTCATTAATTATTCTAACCTTCAAGACATATCAACTCTTTATACTAGTCACATTTGATCTGAGAAATCTATTAGCACAATATGAGACATCATTTTATACTTTGTATCATCATGTAAAAGATTTAAACAATTGGATAGAATCCTTGATTCTATATCTTCACTGCTACATACCATTCCTTTTCTAATAGTTCCCTTCAAGCCATGCATATATGAAAATTATTTTCTAGAACAAAGCACATTTTGACCTTGAACATTGTCACCTAACTCCCTTTGCCTTTTTAATACTTGACAACTCATATATGCATTCCATCCATTCATAATTTTTTCAATCACAAGCTTTTATAGATCATCAAACTTTAAAGAGAGAAAACCATCCCTTTGATAGAGAAACCATAACTCAAGACATCAACACCTTGAGACACGAGTTAGACATATACTTATGATGCACACAGACCTCTAAGACATAGACCTTCCTAGAATTTAAAGAGAACTTTTGATTTATGCATTAACTGACATAACTTG
The DNA here is from genome assembly GCA_018340775.1 of Taxus wallichiana var. yunnanensis. NCBI lineage: Eukaryota > Viridiplantae > Streptophyta > Pinopsida > Cupressales > Taxaceae > Taxus > Taxus wallichiana. The sequence continues at coordinate 222,008,088 of CM031237.1, forward strand.
ATAGGTATGAAGACTACAAAAGTCTTAATCAACCTTTTGATACCATCCGTGATAGATACAAACATTTCTAGACAAAGAACGTGACCTTGGATTTATTTTCTCAACTTTTGACATGGACAACATGCATTCTTAACACTTCTACCAATATTCTTACTCAATTAGACCTCATTTTGGCTTGACTTCATTCTTTGACCACATATTTCATTAATACTTCACTAAATTTACTTCTCGTTAAGATTATCAACCTTGACTAGGTCTACAATAGAAATTCCAATCACAAAATCTCATACACATCATGTCAAGACTTGTAGGGTCATAAACAAGAGCATATTTACACTAAGTGGACCTTTGACACATCTCAAGTCATGACACAAACCACTTGAACAACGATCAAATCATAATATCATACCTATGTGACAATGACATGGAACACAACTTCAAGATTCACATGAACCCTAACTCCCCGAGAGTATGCAAGACACCACAACTACTTGAGAATTTTCTAGCTTTGAAAACTCCAATATCAATCATAGTCACAGACTATTCAATGTACACTATCCATTTTCAACATTTATCATTCATGAAAATGACCTTCAAAAATTTCAAACTCAACCGGACTTTAGGCTTAACTCAACACTTAGACCTAGAACCACCTTAAACAAGACAAACAAACTTTAAGGACAATGATGAATGACACACCTTTACCAACTCGGACACCTTACAATAACAAGATCTCAAAAACATATGGGAAAATCACATATCATACCTTATCACCCTTGAAGTGTCCCACACTCCTATTCTTCTCGACTTCTCAAGCACAAGAAACTTCTTTACATCAAACCTTAAATTAAGCATCTTGGAATCATTTGCATGATTAGGCCTCTTATCATCCTTGTTTAGGCTTGATTTCTCCTTAGTTTCCTTTTGTTCATCCACCTTGACTGAAATTTATTCTTCTTTGACAAGATTTAGCATCCAAACTTCCTTCATTTTGAGAGTTTCAACCATATTCACTTGCCTAGATGATTCATGAGAGAAAAACCTTGCAATATGACTCTTGAGATGACACTTGTAGAAAATAACCTCTCTTGACTGATCACTCTTGTGGTCTTTTCCATTTCTCCAAGGGTACACACAATTGAAAAACTTCCTACAATCCCTTGCTCTATGACCAAAACCATTACATGCATAACAATAACCATGAAATTTTGCATACCTCATAGCATTTGGTTGTCTAATAGGATTAGGCCTTGAGTAGACCTTCTTGGTATGAATACCTTCATATTCTCCTTCTTTGGAACTAGGACCAGCTACTTGATCTACAAGATTAGGCCTCTCATCTTCCTTTACATTTAGACTTTGAATATCTTCTTTAAGCTTGACATAATCTTCTTCTTTTGCCTTGAGTGTTGCTGACATATCATTGATTTCAGACTTCAAAAAAATGTTCTCCTTTCTATGGAAGGTAATATCTTCTTGTAGATTCATCACCACCTCTTTGAGATCATCTTGACTATGTAAACAATCATCACATGGCTTAGTTTTCAAACTTTCACATTCATCTTCTTTTGAACTCAAATATGAAATGGCCTTCTCTAATTGAATTTTGATAATTTTGATTGTTTCTTCATCCTTCTTGGCCATGGATCTCAACTCTTGATTCTCTTTCTTGATTTTCTTAGCCATCTTGTGCTTCTAATATCTCCTCCAAGCTGTTAAACGTCCTTCACAAGGACATGCTCCGATACCAATTTTTGGAAGCACAATGGACTAAAAAGGGGGCATGAATTATTCCTAAAAACTTCTTATTTCATTTACCATTAATTGTAGCAGCCATTAACATCCATTCGTTCACATACATTCAATAAGAGCTTATTAGGTGCACACAATACATTCAAATAACCATAACACATGAGAGAGAACACATAAACACAAGATATGAATGGAAAAACCTCACGGGGAAGAAAATCCACTAAAACTATGCTAATATTACATAAAGCAAAGAAATTTAGTGAAGTAATAAATTCATAAGGAGAACCAATGCCTAGTTTAGTAGAGCACCAACCCCTAATTTTGTTAAGCACACACTCAAAAAGGAAGATAAAACCCCTAAGATGATCAAGAACAAACTCAACCATCTGAATATGAATATCTCTAATATTTGTTTTTGCCACAACTGATGGAGATCACAATTTCAGCTCACACATACACCTTCAAACTCTCATTCCTTCAACTCACTCAAACTTGGATTTTCATGCCTTGATTTGGATTCTATCTCTTACACACATGATATATATCACCTCAATTTTTTATAACATAATCATCTATGAATTCATGCATTATAATCTCCTTCACACTCTCAAAAAGGTCACATTTTTCCCTCTCAAAGAACTAGTTCAAATTTGAACTCAAACCCTTGCTTTATACCCTTCTCAATTCAAAAACATAAATAAAGTTGGTCTCCCTCATTTAGTTTGAAAAATAAATCTTAAAAACATCCCAATACATTCATAAAAACATTCATATTGGACCCATGTAGGTCATCCATGCTCAAATGCACCAAACAAGCACAAAACAAACTCAAAGAGGTGTTATTGGTAGGAAGGATCAAGGATGCACAAGTAGCTTTTGTTGCTTTCCTAGAGAAAAATTCAAAGCTACTATTTTAGTAGCAGATATTTCCCCATCATGTGGTATGTTATTAAGAAAAAAATTCTATAAATAAATGGGAGGAGAAATCTAGATGGGTTGGTCACATTCTCTCATCTTGGTTGATGGGAAAATGAAGAAGTTGTTGCCTGAAAGACAAACCGAGTATATTGTGCACATGGATGAGCTAAAACCAAATATACCACAACCATGATTATTTAGGATCCCAAATTCACCAAACATGTCAAATATGACATAAAAACACCATCCATATTTGTTAATTATTTTTCACAAATCAAATTTATCATAACTAACTCAAGAAGGCTTATATCCTTTACCAAACAGTTATTTTCAGGACCATGTCTTCACCTTTGAACCTCAAACACGCATAAAAACAAATAAAATATGAGATGTAAAAACTAATTGGAATCCTTGATGCCTTTATATCACATACATGCATGTTATAGTTCATGATAAATCCATATGTGCAAACCACACTCACTTTCCTCTTCATCAAATTGAGCTACCCAAAAAGTAGTTTTACAAACTCAACTAGTTTTCACCCTTTAAGTCACTTCCAAGACCTCAAATTTCTCAAATAGGATAAAAATTCATCCCTATTCACTCTAAAAATAATATCAAGAATCATCTAATCCAAAAATGCATAATCTACCTCAATATTTTAGCCCGAGCAATCCGGTCCTGAAAATCAGCACCCTTCTTAAAAAAAAAAAAGAGTTGTTTGACCTAGAAAAACACATCATCAAGAAAAAAACATTATACCATTATAAATACCTATGAACCCTATTTCTATAAAATCTTACATTTCCTTCCAACTCTAAGTGGAAGGCCTTCAACCAGGTCCATGTTTAAAATTATTCATTTAGCCTTTTAGGACTCAATAATCAAGCTTGAGCTCAACACTCTCCATCACCTCAAAACATGACTCCAAGCTTAACCAGATCATGTAACATCCTTATACATGATTTTTAAGTGCTAAAAAACCTTCAACAAGCATGAAAAACTCATAAATATCACCTCACCTCATGAAGCTTCTCAAGACCCTATTATACCAAGAATCCTCTAGATTTGACCTCCAACGATCAGTTCATAAATGATTCATACCATATCAAAACACAAGTTTGAAATACCATTGGAAATATATTTGAACCAGGATCACAAAAAAACTTGAATCAAGTTCTAACTCCACATGTAGCTCCTACAATTACAATTTTACCTCAAGCTACTCCAAATTTCCCCAAAAACCAGTCCTCATAAATATGACACACTTTTCAATTTACAAGTTCAAAAATGATATGAAACTATCCGGAAATGTATAAAAACTTCAAGGATAAAAAAATGCCAATTTATTTATCATCTTCTATGGATAACTTTTCCATAAACTGAATATATTTAAAAAATTACATTTTCTTATGGGCCCCACATATTGTCACATGCTTGAATACACCTTTCTGGAAAGAGGAGGAGTCCTCTAAAACCTCCAATAATCACTTTGGTAAAAGGAATCAAAATAGATTCATTAAACACCTTTTTCTCCAAGTCACTTTGAGTTAGGGTTTGCTTTAGGGTTTCAAATAAACTTATCTTCTTAACGATCATTCATTAAAATGTGCCTATCAAACCACCTCATTATTTTTACAAACCTTCTTAGTTCCATGTAAAAACATCCCCAAAATTTCTGGGTCCAATGCAAAGCACACAATTCACAACGAGCATCAGAAGGTCAACTTTTACCTCAAAAACATAATCTAAATCATCCGATTTTACCAAAACTAATGTATTTTTCAAAATGTTATTAGAATGACCTAAAACTTGTCATGCATCATAAAAACATCCTCTAACTATCCATAGTCACCATATAGCTGAAATATCTTTGAAAATATTTATCCATTAAGACTTACATGTGCTTACATTCTTGTTTCCACCTTCTTTCTTCCCGAGGACCTCATACAAGCATTGTCCCTCTGAATACTAATTTGAAACTCCTCATACACCTCATATATACTGCACCATGTTGATACCATCATCTACCATGACTAATTAGCACCAAAATTCATACCTCCATCTCATTTTACATGCTCCAAGGCTAGGAATAGGCCTAGAATGATGAACTGACCATATTGGCCTCATGCAGACTATTTAGCACCTATAACACACCTCTATGACCATGTGTGACCTCATGAAAACATCAAACCAACTCAAGAAGACTCATATTATGACCATGCAAGGTAAAACCATGCCAAGACAACATGACAACTCACCAAATCCTGTCACTACCAATCAACCTTCATACTTGACATTTGATTAACACCTCATGGAGACTCACATGACCTCATGATACCCTTTTCCATCAATGGACTTAACATCAATGACAACACAAAAATATAATGACCAACAACAACACCATGTAATCTCAACAAGACAAGCAACCTCAACTCTGTCACTACCAATAAACTTTCATGTTTCTCTTTCCTTTTGAAACCAATGACCTCAAAAAATATTGGAAACAAATTCACTTTGACATCAATGAATTTTGAAGCAAAATTGAATGGGGGTGAATCATTCCTTATAAATATTTAACCAATTCATATTTTCTTACTTAAACCATAAACCATTTAACCATTCATTAATGTGTGATTAACATATAATCAACTCAGCATAAACATGAAAGAGACACAATAAAACAAGATATATGTGGGAAATACTCAAGGGGAAGAAAACCCATTGAAATTTTTGTTGATATTACACAAAAAAAAAAAAAAAAACTCAAGTGAATATCACACATCACAAGAGATTTCATTAGTGAGGCACCAACCCCACAAGGGGCATCAACCCCTAAACCCTTGTTGATATTACTCACAACAAGAGACTTGTATAAATATGACTAATCAAAAATATTTTATAATAAGATCACTTTAGATATGATGCAAAACCCCTTCAGTGGTGATCACAATATTCAGCTCCAAATTCCTTCAAACACACCTCCTTCTAACTCACTCAAACTTCATCAAAATTGGGCTGATTTGATCTCAAAACCTTACACAAAATCTCTCTAACATTCCTCAACCTTTCACACACTTTCTCATCTCTGAAATTATTCATTCATACTTGTTTCATGCTCTCCCTTGGGTCACACTTTTCCCTCATATTAGGCTTGTTCAAATTTGAGATAAAACAATCACTTTATACCCTTCTCAACTCAAAAACATGAAACAATTTGGTCCTACATCAATATCTAAACCAATAAATCTTAAAAATATCACAACACATTTATAAAAATATTCATAATGGACCCATGTAGGTCAGCCATGCCCAAATGCACCAAACTAGCTTAAAAACAACTCAAAACCCCATCACTTGGATGAGTAAAAACCACAAACACCATAACCATGATTATTCAAGCTCCAAAATTCATCACAAATGTCAAATATTACATAAACATAGCATCCACAGTCATTAATTATCTTTCACTAATCAAATTTATCATAACTCACTCAAGAAGGCTCGTATCCTTCTTAAAACAAGATTGCTTCCAGAACCAATCTTCACCTATGGAACTCAAACACACACCAAGAACGCCTCAACTATGGTATGTAACCACTCATTATAAATCCAATTATATTTATATCACATTCATTCTATATATATCTCATGAAACATCGACACATGCAAACCATACTAGCTTTACTCTTCACCAAACTGAACTGCCTAGAAAATAGTTTTAGAAAATCAACGAGTTTGCACCATTACTGTCACTTTAAATACCTCAAAATTCATTCACGGGAAAAAAAGCATTCTTCTTCACTCTAAAACTGATATAAATAATCAATGAATCCACTTCATGCATCATTTACCTCAATCTTCAAGTCTCGAGCAATTTTATCTGAGAAACAAACATCCTTCTTCTTCACAAACTAAGTTGGATGACCTATCAAATATCCTCATCATGAGATAAACCTTATACCATTGAAAATATATCTGAATACTCTTTAACAAAAATCTTACATTTCCTTCCAAATCTAAGTGGAAGAAGTCCTTCAACCAGTCTCTTTTAAATTGCTCCAGAATTGCCTCAAAATTGCCTTAGGACTAATATTTGTAAAAAGGGCACAATTTTCCCTCTAGAAGCTCAACCATGATCTGAAACCATCATGGGAATAAATTACAACTCCCATGCCAAAAATAATGTCAATTTAGTTTTCAAATCCTTTAGACAACTTTTTCCCAAACTGAACTTCTTCATAACATGCCTTTTCAGGCGGGGTCCACTCATCACCACATTCTCCAAATTACTTTTATGGAAATCTTGAGGAATCATATACAACCTCCAATAATCATACTATAATAACCAATACATTATGGTCACCTACCATGAATTTCTTCTCCATCACTCTTGACCTAGGGTTTCAAAGCCATAACAAGTAGTTTACCTTCTTAACATTCGTTCATAAATGTTTGGGCCTCATTTGACCTCATTAAAACTCTAGGATATTATTAACTTCATGCCCCAACATAATTGAAATGACCATATTCCAATGCAAATTATGCACATGCCAACCATGAGAATTTCACTTGCTTCGAGCTAGAAATAACACTCTCAAGCACCATGTTTCACCAAAAACATCATATCTTGCAATTTTCTCAACATGGAAACCTAAAATTTTTCCCACAACATCCTAATACACTCTACTAACATCTCCAATGCTCACCAAGTCATGAATATATCTACATATTCATTTCCCATCTCATTTACATGACTAGGCCCTAGGTTTTTGCATGATCTAGGAAATAACAAACTAAACCAACATTGAAACCACACATGAAACCTCTACAAACTATCTCTAGTTTGCACCAAGGCCAAGTAGACTAACACCATGACATAGCTTCCAAGATCTCCAAAATGACCCAACACATCTGAGACAACATGTCTCACACCTCTGCATGATTCCATGAGCTCATATATATATACACCTCATTCTCATGCACCATTTTTCTTTCAAGCATCTAGACTTGGTCTAGATGAACATCTACAAATCATGCTCAAACTTGTACCTATAATCCTCCACTTCACTCTGCATATGCTTGACCTTCACCACATTTCATAATAGAATTATAAAAATATGAATCATTTAGTATAGACTTCAAGCAACCAATTCATAATCAAGAAGGAAACAATTCATACTCCAAATCAAATAGTTCATACTCTGAAGAAAACATAATAGACTTCAGAAAAACTATGAAGCATTCAAAAAAAATCTAAAGCGTTTTGTATTTCACCTTGCAAAAAATCATATACACCTTTTACACACCATACTAACCATGATAAACTTCGTGATAATCTCTACTCAACTTAGGATGACTGACTATGACTATGACCATGCTCCAGAACACCATAGTACTTCACCAAACTAAACACTACCAATCAAGCTTCGGACTTAACACTAAAAGGCACATTATGGAGATTGATATGACATCTACACACCCTTTTCCATCAATGGACTTGACATCAATGACAACACTAAGACACAATGGTTAACAATATCCCCCTTTGTCATTGATGGTAACCACCTTTAGAAACATTGATGGAAACCAACAAGACCATAGCATAGCTACAAGACCTCTTTTCCATGTTTATGATATAAATACCCCCTTTTACATCTATGATAAAGTATCTATGATGACTCAACATGAGAAATGACAACACAAGACATGACACAATGACAAAAATGCACTAGACACACTTACTTGCTCAAATGACTCCCCCTTAGACTATATTTGCATTTTTTCTGACCTCAACAACAAAAAAACTGATTCATGGACCTGTAGTGATCTTTCAAACAGCTCCCCTTGAGTATATACTCTCCACAATTTGTCTTCATTCACACTCAACATCTCCTACCAGTGTCTCAGTATTATGTAAAAAATCACAAAATTTTCCTTCAAGGAAAGAAAAAAACTATTTAGGACCATGAGCCTTGAACCTCATCTTCAGTGCAAAAGTGACCAACTTCTCCATGCTCTAAACATTCATACACATCAAGATTTCATTCCTTATAGTTCCCCCTAGGTTTATTCCATCCATATCTAACAAAAAAACAGAAAAATCAAACCGAGAATGCAAATATCAGCTCACATACCATCAATCATGCAACTTAAGCAATTCTTCAATACATAATACTCTCCTAGCTTCACCTTCTTAGCATAAAGTACATTCAAACTCATTTTTCCAGCATACCTGAAATCACCATTATCTATGCCTAACTAGTCTTCTTTCCATTTAGAACACCTTATATATCTTTGAAGATCAATAACTAGCTCCCCTTGCCTCAATGGACCTTCACACTCAGTAGATGTATCTCGGGATGTAATTGGACTACCTTTTTGCTGTTTTTTCCATTTTACAAACTTGAAATCTTATTCCCATTATTCTCAATCTAATATAGGTCGTAACAAGCTCTCCTTGCTTCAACATACCTCTGTAGACTTGTAGATTACATCTATACACCTTCATTGTCTTGATAAAGTCACTGTACCAACTTCAACCTGATGAGACATGGGACCACACCTTAGCATTTTCAATCCTTCATGTTTTAACTTTGCATGATTAATACCTCTGTCATTCTTCACAAATTCATTCTTTGAACTTCTCACCGACAAATTTGGGAACTCCTTTTTGTATCCTTCACATATGTAACATATTGTAGCTTACTATTTCTATGTCAACTTCATAGGCTTCAACATCTCTGTCATAAGATAAATTGGGTCCTTTTCTACCTTTCCAACCTCGACCTTATGAAAAACAACCAGTTTCAACAAACAAAGATGTTGTATACCTTCATATTAGATTTTGAAACCTCATTCATATTTGAGTCAACAATACTAACTTGTAAAGCGCCTTTTGATGACAATGAACAATTTTAATAGTCATAAGCATTTATTTTCAACTTTCATGATGTAAAACAAGCCTAAAGACATTTACAAACATAACTCAAGAGAAAATAACCCAACACGCGAACCCAGATATCCATCCTCGGACATCTAATCATGCATCTCTACTTGACATCATCCTTGGTCAACTTCTTGATTCATCCACACAATTGTATCACTCATTTATGACCTCTGTACAAATTGTACCTTCATTCATACAATATTCAAACAAAATTTATATTTCTCACTCATCCTCTATATGAGCTTGATAGTAACCATCGGGGAAACACTTCCATCTTGAACATGAAGATAATATTCAACCTTTTAAAAACCTTTCAGTCATTCTTTTCTTGAGATGATACTACATATCTAAAAACACTTATGCAAAAGCTAGAGGCATCAACATTTCATGATGAAATCATTTCTCCTTACTAAAAACTAGCACGCGTAACCTCCTTGATGAAAATTCTACTATAAACACCACATGTCTCATACATGAATCCTTAACTCTTCAATTTCATAACTGAAACCACCTTTTAGATGCACACACACAACTGGAGAGAAACATCTCATCATCTTTTCACCATGAGATTATTCATGTTTCAAGAAAATAAAGACCCCCCTTAGAGAATCACTACATTTACCTTAAGAAAATAACCAGAATATAGGGATTTTTGACATGACTCAAGATCATTCTTGACAACTACATGGGGACACAAACCTACATAACTCGGATTACACACTATGATAGGACTTATTATCTCAACACCTAACATGATGAATACAAACTATACACACACTAGACTGATGAAACAAAGATCTTAAAGCTTCTCAACCACATACTGAGTTATAGACACACTTTGAGAAACACAAGATGCCTTTTATAGATATAATCTCCAAATTTCTAACCCTTATTGTATGCTTGATGGAACATAACATCCTTGACCAACTAGACCATTACTCAAAGACACAAATTACTAGGCACATAACTCAATTTATCAATACACTATTTCAAACATTGATGACTCATACTCAAGAACATAACTTATGTCACTCATACTACACCAACACAGATATAAACATCTTTTGAAAAATTTGACTAAAATCATACTTTAAACTAGACTAGGCTCATTTGACAAAGACCATAAACCAATAGATAACTTTACATACCTTCACATGCTTCAATCACATAGGATGATGACTCCATGAATCCTAATGGAGGCACCCATGACATCTGCATTCACCTAGCAAGGTAGAACATCCATGTCCACATGGGACATGATACCAAGATCCTTCAACTTTTTTAGCTTATGTACCTTTTCTTCTCTATTATTCTCCTTGAGGTCTTCTTGAGCAGATAACAACAACTATTGAGGTTCAACAACTACAAAAATAATTTTATGAGTAATAAGTTCATCATGACTAGAGCAAACAACTTCAGGATCATCTTTTTCTTTCGACAACAATACACTTGATCTCTTCCTTTGCTTTCTTAACATGATCAGACTTGACCTCTTCTTTCCTTTTGTATGTGTTTTTCTTTACTCTACAATATATTTCAATGTTGTCATTCTTCTTTCATTTGAAACATGCTAAAGTACTCTTACCTCTAGAAACCCCATCAATTTACCTATAACCCTTTTGTTGATAATATATAGCTATATCTCTAATCTGATTGTACCTATAACACACAACCTCATACCTATTTTTAGTCCTCCAAATCGACTAAGATACCCTTGATGACAAAACTTGGCGTATGCAACTTCTTATGGCAATTATAACATGTAATATCTCCTGACTAATATGAATGATCATGTTAACCATTTCTCCATGGAAAGGCATTCTTAACAGAACTTTTACTAGTCCCTAGATCTATGACCAAAAGTATTACAAGAGTAAAAACACCATTAAAATTACTTATAGACTTCATTGCATTGGGTTGTCGATAACCTTAGTGATATCTTTAACATCCTTCATAGATCTAAAAACATTACTAGATCCAAAAATTTTAGATTCATTCTTCTCTACATGCTCTTCTATGTAGCCTAAAGTAGGTTTTTCATATTTTGTTTTTTGATTATCCAACATATCATTTAGGGATTTTGAACTTTTCTCCAACCTCTCATAGGTTTTCAACCTATTGTGTACCTTCTCTAACTCTTATTTTAAGGATCTAAACTCATCTTCATACCTACTGCAATCTTCTTTGGTCTTTAGGGTTTTATACACCATGTGTGACTCCAAAACTCGAATGGATTGACCATGCTCATATGTCATGAAACTCATTTGTTCTTGCAGACTCTAAATAATTGATTCTACTGAGAATCATACTTATTTCTGAGGGCTGATTCAACATCTGATGGTTTACCCATGGCTTTGTGCTTGGGAGGATCTTTTTCAAGTTGTAAAACTTCTCCAAAAGGACATGTTATGATACAAATTATTAAAAGCATAGTATACTCGGAGGGGGTGAATCAATGCTTGCAAAAATTTAACCAATTCAAATTTACTTACTTAAACCATAAACCAATCATCCATTCATTAATGTGTGATTAACATTCAATAAACTCGACATAACCATGAAAGAGACGTCGAACACAAGATATATGCGAAAAAACCTCAAGGGGAAGAAAACTCGCTGAAATTTTTTTTCGATACTACACACAACAAATACTCAAGTGAATATTAAATATCGCAAGAGATTTTTTTGTGAGGCACCAACCTCACAAGGAGAACCAACCCCTAAACCCTTGTTAATATTACTCACAACAAGATACTTGAATTAATATGACTCATTATAAAATATTTTAATCAAAATATCACTGTATATATTCCACAAGTACTTATGTGATGGTGATCACAAGATTCATCTCCAAATTCCTTCAAACCCTCTTCAAACACACCTCCTTCTAACTCACTCAAACTTGATCAAACTTGGACTAATTTGATCTCAAACACTTGCACACAAGATATCTAAAACTACTCATCCTTTCATAAACTTTTTCAAATATGAAATTATTCCTTCATACATGTTTCACGCTCTCCCTTGGGTTTCATGTTTTCCCTCTTACTAAGTTTGTTCAAATTTGAACTAAAGCAATCACTTTATACCCTTATCAACTCAAAAACGTGAAATAAGTCAATCATACATAAATATATCAAAACACATATTAAAAAATCCCAAAAATTCATAAAAATATTCATAATGGACCCATGTAGGTTGGTCATGCCCAAATGCACCAAACTAGCTCAAAAACAACTCAAACCCCATCACTTGGATGAGCAAAAACCACAAACACCATAACCATGATAATAATATCCAAAATTCATCACACATGTCAAATATGACATAAAAACATCATCCATGTTCTTTAATTATCTTTCACCAATCAAATTTATCATAACTCACTCAAGAAAGCTCATATCCTTTTTAAAACAGCTTGTTTTCGGGAACCAGTCTTCACCTATGGACTTCAAGCACACACCAAAACACATAAACTATGACATGTAACCACTCATTGGAAATAAAATTATTTTTATATCACATCCATTCTATCTAGAGATCATGAAAAATCCATACATGCAAACCATACAAAATTTCCCCTTCACCAAATTGAATCGCTCGTAAATCAGTTTTAGAAATGCAACATGTTTGCACCCTTTATGTCAATTAAAAAACCTAAAAATTCCTTAAATAGGAACAAAATTCATTCATATTAACTCTAAAACTGATAAAAAGCATCAACCAATCCACTTCATGCATCATCTACCTCAATCTTCCAATCGAGCAATTATATCACGAGAAACAATCATCCTTCTTCTTCACAAACTGAGATAGATGACCTATCAAATATCCTCATCATGAGATGAAAAATATACCATTGGAAATATATATTAATCCTATTTCCATAAAATATTACATTTCCTTCCAAATCCAAGTTGAATTCCTTCAACCAGTCCATCTTTAAACTACTCCAAAACTACCTCAAAATTGCTTGAGGACTAGTCATCATAAATAGGGCACACTTTTCCCTCTATAATCTCAACCATGATCTAAAAACATCAATGACATCAATTAAAAATCCCATGACAAAAAAATGTCAATTTATTTTGCAACTCCTTTGGACAACTTTGTCCCAAACTGAACTTCTTAAACATGCCTTTTCAGGTGGGGTCCACTCATCACCACATGCTCCAACTTACTTTTCTGGAAATATGGAGGATTCGTATACAACTCTAATCATAATAATAGAATAAAATATCAATTATGGGCATATAATATTAATTTCTTCTCCATCACTCTTGACCTAGGGTTTCAAAGCCATAACAAGTAGTTTACCTTCTTAACATTCATTCATAAATGTTTGGGCCTCATTTGACCTTATTATAACTTTGGGATCTTCTTGACTACATGAAAAACATCCCTGAAATAATAATATTCCCATGTAAACTCTGTACATTCCAACCATGATCATTTCACTTGCTTCGAGCTAGAAATAACACTCACACACACCATGTTTCAAGAAAAGCATCATATCTTGCAATTTTCTTAACATGGAAACCTGAAATTATGTCCACAACATCCTAATACACTATAATAACATTTCCAATGCTCACCAAGTGATTAATATCTTTGAATATTCATGTCCCATCTCATTTACATGACTAGGCCCTAGGGTTTTGCATTAACTAGGCCATAACAAATTGAACCAGCACTAAAACCACACATGAAACCTTTGAAAAATATCTCTACATGATGGAAACAACATAAAACACCTCCATGAATGTCCTCAATATCTAAAACATACCTTTAAATGATTATCATGCTCCAATAGGCTTCCAAACACTAGGATTAGACCTAGTTTACACCAAGACCAAGTAGACTAACACCATGACACAGCTTCCAAGATCTCTAAAAGGACCTAACACATCTAAGAAAACATGTCTCACACTTATGCATGCTTCCATGAGCTCATATACATATGTACCTCATTCTCATGCACCATTTTTCCTTCAAGCATTAAACTTGGTCTAGATGAACACATGAAAATCGTGCTCAAACCTGTAACTACACTCCTCCATTTCACTCTGCATATGATTGACCTTCAAGACATGTCATAATAGCATTATAAAAACTTTGAAACATTTATTCTAAACTTCAAGCAACCAGTTCATAAACTAAAGCAAATAGTTCATACTTTGAAGTAAGTCATTCATACTCTAAAGTAAACAAAATAGACTTGAGAAAAACTCTGAAGCATTCAAACAAACTCGAAGCATTCTGTATTTCACCTTGAAAACACTCATACACCTTTGACACACCATACTAACCATGATAAACTTCATGAAAATCTCTACTCAACTTAGGATGACTCAGACTATGACCATGCACACTGAAACATGCTCTAGAACACCATAGGACTTCACCAAATTGGACACTACCAATCATAGACTGAACACTGAAAGACACCTTATGGAGATTGATATGACATCTACACACCCTTTTCCATCAATGGACTTGTCATCAATGACAACACTAAGACATAATGTCCAATAATGACGACAAATTGCTAACAAGTTGAAGATGTAACCTAAGAAGGTACAAGCTATTTTGGATTTTCCATCACCCAAGAATGTAAAAAAGGATTAAATATTCCATGTAATTTTAAGCTTATATATGAATTTCATTTGAGGATTCAATGATATTTGTACATTGATCACAATGGAAATGTAGAAGGATAAGGAGTTTTTTATGGACTACAAATGTGAAGTACACATTCTAGAATTTGAAGGAGAAGGTCAAAAAGTATCCAATGTTGGTCTTACTTGATTTCAATAAATTATTTTAGTTTGATTTAATTATAGTGTAGTATTCATTGGATCCTTAATGAGTCGGAAGGAAACCCATCTTTTATTTTAATGAGAAACTAAATTATGAAAACATAATATATTCACTTTATGACCAAGATTTTTATGCCATTGTATAAGCTCTAAAAAATTAGAGGAATAATTTATCACCTCAAGAGTTTATGTTGTATATAGATCACCAAACACTACAATTCATTAATATCCAGGGAATTTGGATTCAAGACACATGAAATGGTTTGAATTCTTAAAGATTTACTCATTTTCCTTTAAGGATAAAAGTGGTAAATCAAACATAGTTGTAGATGCTCTAAGAAATATATGCATCTTATTGAATAAAAATTCAAATGTTGTAGGTTGCAAAGTGATGAAAGAAATATATGTATAAGATGTGTGTTTTATGGATTTGTGGAAGGAATTCGGAGAAAAGTTTCAACCATATCCCATGGTTAGACTATTTCCTACAAGAATAAATGTTGTTTAGAGGTACATAGTTGTGCATAAAACAAGGATCAATGAGAGAAAAAATGATCTAGGAGATTCATTGTATATAATTTTAGGGAACTTTGGAATGGATAAGAACTTAGAAAATTTTGGAGAGAGATATTTCTAGTTTTGAATGGCTAAAAATGTGCAAAGTTGTAGAGTTTGTTAATTGGTGAAAGGGAAGAGTCAAAACATAGGGTTATATCAACATCTTGTAGTACCTAAGAAGCCTTAAGAGCATCTGAGTATGGATTTTATTTTGGGATTAACTAGAACACGAAGAGACTATGATTCTATCATTTATTTGTGGATAGATTCTTGAAACATATCATTTTATTACTTGTAAGAAGAAAGATGATGTTACCCATAGTGCTAATTAGTTTTTCAGGAAATTTGTGAAACTACATGGATTTCCACACACGATTATATCTAATAGAGATAAAAAAATTGTTGGGCCAATATTGGTGAATGTTGTGGAAGAAACTAAACATAATGTTATAGTTTAGTTTTTGTATTATCCATATATGGATGACAAAAAAATTTATCAACATGAGCCTTGGAAATTTGTTGAGATGTTTGGTAAGAGAGAAGGCAAGAACATGGGATTTAGTTTTTTAGATAAGTAGATTCCACATATAACAAATATGTTGATAAAAGTATTATGAATTCATATTTCCAAATGTTTTATGGAAAAATTCCACGATAAATTATTGAGATGTAATATTTACCATGAGAAGAAGGGAGGAGTGTAGAAGTAAAATACTTCACATGGTACATGAATAATTGCACAAACAAATGGAAAAGAGTAATGTTCAATATAAGGACTACATATATTTTTAAAGGATAAACGTAGAGTTTAAGGTTGAATATTTAGTTCTTACACATGTGCACAAAGAAAGGTTCCAATGAGGAACATATAATAAACTCAATTGGAAGAAGATTGTACTGCACATATTCCTAAAGAATTTGTAGAGAAAACATCTAAGTTGGATTTATCATAAGGGATAAATGTATCGCCAATATTTAACATATTGGATCTATACCCATATTTTGAGTGGGAGGAGAATGATACCACATAGAAGTAGATTGGAGGCACCAACTACTAGAGCAGAGGTGTACAAAAATTGAGTGCATTTAGATGACCATATAGTGAAAAAAATACGCAAAGAGGAATATAAGGAATATATGGTGAAATGGAGAGTCAAAGGAGTCAAATATGTAAATTGTATAACTAAAGAAGAATTTTCTAGATGTTTTCATTCCATTACTGACCGTCATAAACCCTTTTAATCGGGAACTGAATTTTCTTCTTAGTTTGGGTGTTTGATGTAGGAGAATAAAGGTTCAAGAGAAATCTTGTGCCACTAAAAACTATTTATATTTCGAAAATAAAGATTTTTGCAACGACACATAAATCCTAAGAAATATGTGCAAAGAACATTTTCCTTAGTCATTTGGTGGAAGCAAAAAAAATCCTATCCAAGTTGCATGAAACTTCACGACCCACACAAAATGTCATAGTGGATAACATTTCCAAATCCTCGCAAGCCTACATATACCATGTAACATCTACCTTAACCACACATAATTATGATTTTCCACACATAAACCCACATACCATGTAATACATAAACCCTACACTCCAATATTTGAAACAATAAACTTACATAAAATAGTCATGCATTCATTATGTAAACCACTTATTCTTACCCAATGTTATGATATAATGTGGAAGCCTTCAAACATTATCAATGGTGGAGAACACAACATTCTTTTAGGACCAATCACATTCACTTAAATGATGAGATCTATGTTTTATGGAATCACTTGTAAACATTCATAAAAACTATCATACTACACATATTTCTTAATCTATCTATTTCATCAAGGGACCAACAAAAAGATCTAATTGATCTCAATTCAAAAAAGGGGACACTCTAGATCTAATCAATGGCCCTGAGAGGTGACTTGAAGAATATTTTATAGGAGAACCTATGCGTGTTTAAGGAGTATTATTATTCCACTAGAGCCTCTACGTGTTCTATAAATAGAAGGTAGCTGCAAACATGTAATACATCGAGAACAAATAGCAAGGTGACATCAAAATTAAGTAATTAAGTGAATGTCCTTGAGAGTGTGAAACAAGTGTGGTTCTACATAATCTTTGTAGAGTCTATAAGCTTAAGATAGGTCTAGGAGTATAATTATTGGAATGATTCTTATAGATTCTTGTCATAAATATATGATTGAAGTGTCAAGTCATTGGTCTTGACTCTATAATCTTTCTGTAGACACTCTAAAAAACCTAATACACATTATAACATCCAAAAATAATATTAAATCCATTATTCACCTATATCTCACTTCTAGAATTAATTAATTCTATTACATTCACTATACACTATATACCCTTTTGGCTAATTTAATTATCTATTTAAATAAATAAAAAATTAAATATTTTCATTATCCACTCATCTCCACTTCATTGATCACTTCACTTGAGTTGACTAAGCATGCCACTTGATTACCCATTTTGGTGAGGTGTCTCAAGTCAAGTTCTAGAATCCTAAAAACATAGAAGCAAATATGCACGTACAATTTGGAATAATTCAAGAGCCAACTAATTTGAAATAAAGCCTCTTTATTTCTCATTCAAAGGGCCAACTACATAGAATAAATCAACCATGTTAAATAAGGAAATGAAATCAGTATGCCTGCAACTCAATCAATTTCACCTTCCTCAATCCATGGATTCTTTTGTAAATATAAATAAGAAGCTTTATTACTCTCAAATTATCATTGAAAGCTTAAAGAATTCATATTGCTACTATGCCAAATTATCATTAGAAATAAGTCTTGCATGTCATTATGATGTCCATTTGATCACCCAATCATTCAACCACTCAATCAGTCAATCTCCATTGCTCGTACCTTGGATCTTAGAGCACCCAAAAATCAAAAAAATAAATTCAGAGGATTCAACAAGAGTGTCACTTGACCCCACTCTTCAGTATGATCTAGTTTGTGGTGATAAGGAATTTTCTTCGGAAAGGTTTACATTTCATTTGTTTTTTTGTTTGTTTCTTTGTTCTACATTTTAACATGTTCACATTCTAGCATGCCCAATGGTACACCCACAAGTTTATAATCATATATTACCAATCTAGCATCATTTTCATGTTCTTTTTTTGTTTGGAGGTCACTAAATTTTTTTAGATCATTCCATAAGCTGATTTAAGATTAATTTTAAAAAATCGAGACATTTTTTTGTTGTTTTTCGACATTTTTGTAGTTGTTGGTTGATTTACATTTTTGTAGCCTTATTTGTGCTATCTTATCTCATGATTTTCACTAGTGTGCTTCTATTTTCTATTTTTTATAGGTCTGCGTGAGTGTTGAATTCCTTACGTAAGCGTTCTACTAGTTACATTTCCGTGGCACGCTCTATGTTTTGTCATTTACGTTTCTATTAATTTCACCACATTTACATTGTACTCTCCACACTAGTGTTCTTCATAGGTGCATTTGTGTATTCTTTCGGGTGTGTTTCTACAATTTCAAAGTGTTTTATGTGCTCATCTTTATGCAAAAGTTTTGAATTTTTTTACAAAATTCTAGAATGTTTATATTTGCTTCCCTACTATTTTATTTGAAATTTTGACATTGTTGTGCAAGTTAATTTATAAAAAGCATATCTAAAATTTATAGTCTCTCCTTTCCTATTATTTTATTTCATGATAAAAAAATTGTGTATGCTCTTCTCTCATGACCTTTGGGTGATCTTTAGAATAAAAACAATTGAGATTCTTCTATAATTTGTTTCAATAATTGTCGCTTTTCATTTTTGTTTATAATTTTTCATTTTATATGTTCACATGATAAAAAAATGTGTATGCTCTTCTCTTGTGCCTTTAGGTGACCTTGAGAATTAGAAACAACCGAGGTCCTTTTAATACTTTTTTCCTAATTTTTTTGTAGGGTTGTTAAAAATAACTACTGAACATTGTCATGCGGGACCACTTTTACTTGGAAAAAAATTGCTAATTTTTTTTTGCTAAAAATTCAAGTATATCCTTTGTTTATGCTTGTCAATTACGTATTCATTTATGTTGAGTTTGGAAAGAACATTGCACGTTAAGCACTTCATTTTATATTTACACGTAGCAACGTGGATTTCATCACCACTTACATACACCAATGACATGGACTTCACTACCACGCACCACTCATATTTCATTTGCATTACACTTGAGACCTAGTCTCAAACAATGTTGAAGCTTTCCTCGCCTCTATCCCCGCTTACAAGTAAATTTGTCGTGGCGGGTTACTATGAGCATATTCCTAAAATAGTTATAGCAATGAAGTCTTTGGTTCCATCCCTGTAAATCTTTGGGGAGAAATAATGACACCATTCACATACTATTCCCTCATTACCCTACCACCCAATCATAAAACCCATCATTAGAGTGGTGATTCACTCCTCTAAGAGGGCTACTATTGATCAGGTGATTCTTTTTAGTATTCAAGGGTTCCCAGTAGCACTTTTGGTATATCAGGTCTGGGATATATCAAAAGACGCATCTTATTGGGAGTTATAAGCTCCTTTCCATTTATTCATTCCATGACATTCTACTTGATTGTATTATCATAACTTTGCATTTCCCAATGGTATTTTCCTTTAAGCCAAAACAAATAATAAATCATTGATTTATTACTATTTTAAACGTTCTTTTATCGATCAAAATCTTATGGTCCACAACACAATCACAATCAAAACCAATCTAATCCAATATACCCAATCCAAAACAAAGTCCTATCTTTTGGATACACACCTTTGATCAAATCAAACTTGATTCCCTAAACACATTTTAAAAAAACAAGAATAAAACATTATCCTTTGAGCTTAAACATTATCCAACACTTATCCAAATTTTAAGATTTTCAAAACCAAAAATTCACCCTTCACTTTAGGTTCTTACCTTTATAAAAATGGTGGTTACTTGCATCGACGAACCCTTGTTAACCACAATACATACGTTAAATTTGATAGAGTAAACCCTCTTGCCAAATATAGTTCGATGAAGAAGATGAGGCAAGACAACCCGAACTTACTAAAGAGGAACAAGAAAAGGTAGATGAACTATTGAGACATAACAAAAACAATACCTTCTTCACATCCTAGAAATGGGGGAAAAGGTACCATCAAATTTCGGTGAAGATAACTTGAAACACCTCCTAGAAAAACTGAATCAAGAAAAAGAAATAAAAAATCCAACAATTCAAAGAAAGCATCAAACGAACGCTTGTTATATAAAATTCATGATATGACACAACTACTATCTCATATAGCCTCTAAGGTTTCCAAAAACTCAAACAATGAAGAACAAGAACAAACCAATCAAGAAACCAATGAATTCATAGACACCCCTCAACAAAACTCTCCATTCACACAAGAATGGAAGAGCATGAAAGAGAAAATCATGGGGTTGCAAAAATAATCAAAAAAATTCAACATTGATGAAATTTTCCCTTATCCATTTGAAAAATAAATGTTGCGTGTATCGGTCCCTTCATCATTTGTGACTCTAAAATTTGATAAATATAAGGGGAAAGGTGATCCCAAATATCACATCAAATAATTATCAATGGCTTTCTGAGAAGTAGCATTTAATGACATATACTTCTTACGTATCTTTCCCAAAAGCTTTGTAAACCTTCTTAGAGGATCAATCACCACTTTCACCAACTTATCCGAGAAAACTTTCAAATACTTTTCATTTAATATAGACACATAAATCACAATGATGGACCTTTGTAACACTAAACAAAGAACCAATGAAATGTTTGATTCATTTATCCAAAGATGTCGAGGGATTGCTAGTCTATTTCCTTGTTCGGTACCTAGAAAATAATGTATTAATATCTTCGTACCAAATCTTAATATTGAGTTATCCTTTCAAATGCAAATGTATTTCTTGAATAAATTTGAAGAATTCATCGAGAAAGGAACTCAAATTGACAAATCCCACATTGCAAAAGGGCTCATCTAATAAAGACACCGATCAAAATTAAGATAGGTCCAAATTTGTCCACAGAAATTGTAACATTGTGACCGATGAGGTCATGGATTCTCGCCATGTTCAAAACACTACAACCAAATCAAACAAGTCCACCAATCAACTAATCATCATTACTGGAAAGGAAATCACTCCTCATGAATTCAAATGAAGATAATTCACACCACTTGGAGAAATCCTTTCTAGTGTATTCCGTCACTTAACAAGTGTGGATATGATCAATTATCCAATCTCAAGACCCTTTGAAGAGGGAAACTAAAACCAACATGGTACAAAGAAAATGAATATTGTGAGTACCATTGTATCAATGGACACCATACAAATCATTGTATGAAACTCTGACACTACATTCAAGATATAATTGAATGCGAAGATATAGAAGTTGAAGTTTTTCTAAGACCCATTTATGAAACATGATGAAAATAAAAGAGTTTGAAAGGATAATGGAAAAAAATCAAACAATTTTGAGTATGATTCAATCATATCACTCGTCGATCATGAACCCAACATTGTTGGTACCATAAAAATTAAAAATCCTAACTATGCAGATTCAACTAGACAAAAAAATGTTTGGGTACCTACCACCACACAATATTCCACACCTATTGAATCTCAAACATCCAATACAAATCCCACATCTACTACAAAATCCATGTCTTCCTCCAATTCTTTCAATATAATTAAACAATTGGAAAATACAACTACGCAAATCTCCCTCATGGAGTTGCTCAAATCTTATCAGGCATTACAAGATGTCCTTACTCATGCCTTGCATAAAGCACATATTCCTAAGGATATCAACACCCAAAAATTTCAAGCCTTGATTGCAAATCTTTCACCCAATAGTCCTATCCTATCATTTGGTCCTCATGACCTTTTGAACCCAAATATCACAAATAATAATTCCTTATATATTGAAGCATTCATTACTCATCATAAAATCAAAAGAGTGCTTATAGAAAATGGATATGTGCTAAATAGTTTTTACATGAAACTATTGCGATGCCTTGGCTATACTAAAGAAAGTCTTGATATTGATGTCATATCTATTTTCATGTTCTTATAACATATTTAAATTTCTATCGTAGCTATCTCAAATAACTCGTAAAAGTTGATGTTTTGTTTTTGTTTTTAAAGTATCCACTTAAGACCCTTATTTAGCCCCCTATCTCCATGCACTTACCCTCCAAGTCAATAAAATGTATTGGATGATTCTTTGAGTAAGAAATATATTTCTTCAAATGTTATCGTTGTTGAATGAAATAGTTTTGAACAAACTATTTGACCTAGAATCCCTATTCATAATTATTTCCATACTCTTTATGAATGCTTGAAAATACCTCTTTTAATGTACATTTGAATAATCAATTTAGTTCTTATCTACTATGAACTAGTGTTCTATATTGGAAGAACAACTTTGCTATCCCTAATTTGTTTGAAATTAAACAACCAATATTGAGAGATTCTTATAATATAGAAACCTCTTGTCATCCTAGTTTCCAAGACCTATTTTTCATTTAAGAAGAGTTATTTTTGGCCTAAAATAAAATAGGACGTATGTAATTACATGCAACAATATTCAAATTGTCAACAAGTTAAAGGAGAATAATTCAATAAACTTGGTCAATTACAACACTTGTTGATACCTTATTAGAAATGTGAATCCTTAAAAATATCAAAGGTTTGTAGTATAATTGGTGAGGATATGGTTAATTGTAGTTATCACGATATCAACTAGGGTACAAATCTCAAGATATACAAAAAGAGATTAGGCTCGGTTTGAGTCCTAGGAGAATCGGAGGAATAAATACCCATCGGACCTTACTACTATGCCAAAGAAGGTTTATTATTCGTGCATCGATTACCAATATCTCGTAAAAAAATCTCAAAATGATTGGTATATTTATCCTCTTTAAAAAATTGTAAAATTGGACTATATTGTCGTTTACCACAAACCTATATATGAATTTCTCTTGGTTGTAGTTGATAGATTAACTAAATCACTTGTACCAATTAAAATTAATCATTTTCTTAAGAAATAGCCCATTTATTTGTCAAAGAAGTGTTTTATTTACATAGGTTTCCAAAATGTCCAATCAAGTTCCTAGATTTATATTAGATACTAATCTTTTTAGTGAATTAGATACTAATTTCAGTTTTAGCATGCCGAGCACCACTGAATGAAAATATCACATTGTAATCATTAATATAATAACCAAAGATATGTTTATGAATGTATAATACTAAGTTACCTAAAACTTGGGAAACTATTTACATTTAGTTGAGTTTGTTTATAATCAAGATTATCATTCCACTATTAAAATGCCACCCTTGAGAGTTGATTATAGTCGTAATTGTTAATACTTTTGTATCATGGTGCGATCTAGCATATATGATGTGGCGTGAAATTAAAAAATTACAAAAAAGGAATAAATAATTAAAAAACCAAATGTAACATAAAATTTGCACAAAGGTAAATATAAGAGTTGAATAGATTTTAAGAGGTTGATTCATAATTTGGAGATCAAGTGCTTCTTAATGCAATTATTTGAAACTTTAAAAATATACTAAATTCACTCATTTTTATTTGTTCCATTAAAGCTATAAACTTGCTTTTCCTTGTGACTTATATAGAGTTCACAACGTTTTTCTTATCAATTTTATTTTAAAAGTATATAATTTGAACACGTCATTTATTAAATAAATATAAATGTTGGGTTAAGTTGTGAATTTAACATTTAATTTAAAGAAATTATTGATAAATCAATTAAGAAGTTAAAAAATCAAGTAATTGATAAATTAAAGTTAAATGATTTTTTTTTGTGAAATTAATAGTGTTATATGAGAAAATTGAATATAATCTCAATATCCACATTTAATTGACTAATGATTATTAATTGTGTTACAAATGAACCATGTGTTCTTAAAGGTAACGATTGTGTTATAGAGTGAAAAATGTTATAGTGAAAAAGTTGAAAGAAAATATAACAATATTATTCCTAACACCTATAAAATTGTGTAAAAGAAAATCTAAAAAAGTATTATAACAATGCAAATGGGGTGTAATACAAATTTAAAGATTTTATAAAAAAGGATTAATTGATATAATAAATCTTATTTATGAATGGGTATGTTAGTTACTTTTTAACTATCTTGGGAACCTATTTAATACATTGAACTCTTATTGGGCATTGAAAAATCTTTGTAAGTGTTTTTTGTAAGTGCAACTCGATGGGTTGAGACTCTCAGTGTGATTGCATAACATGGAGCTTTTCCCAAAGTGTGGGACTTTGCGATCGGAAATCTCTTTGGATGAAGGTTGGTTCTTATTCCTCTGTTCAGGTGCACACATACAATTTGCTAGAGGATCTACTCTAAAACCTACTCTAATTTGCCAAGGAGACAAGGTTAAGAAGATGCAAGAAAATAAACCTAAATTAACAGAGGTGATGCACCAAAGGAATGTTGAACACCTACTTTGCAATTAAACACAAACCATTAAAAGTGTAATACAACCACCATGCACAGATAACCAGAGATTGCAATGAGAGATCAGGAAGATACAATGAACATAAGAGAGGGTTGAAATCATCCACAGATTTATTTTTATTGCTCCAAGAATTTGATATAGTCCATTACAATGGCCAAGAGGCACAAACTTGCATTACTGATTTGAAATGGGAGGTTTGAACTCCAAAAATTCACTTGTAGACTAGAGAAGAAGGGAGGGTGCAAGGCAAAATTGTCCAACCTTTAGAAAAATGCCCCTCCTTACAATATATAGGAAGAATTAGAGAAGGAGATAGAAGAAATCTAAAATCCAGCTTCAACCACCCCCAAAATGCATTGAATTCTTCTACAACAGTGATGGGTGCCATGAAAAAACCCATACCTCCATGTACCATGCCTTGTTGGGCAAGAAGGAATCCCATACCTTCATTATGGTGGTAGGTGAGAAACTTGGGACACCTCTAAAAATGGAAAACTGTATTTTTCATTTTTAATAACTTAGTCCCACTAATTTAAAGATATCGATCATGATTGCGTAGAGGAGACTGTAAGATTTTCAAAAGGTCCTCTTTTGCTCAAATCCGAGCTTCTAGTCGAAAGATATGGCCATTTGAAGGTCGAGTTGTCATTCTGAGAAATATGGCTTGAGAGTTCGAAAGTCTGAACACTGAAAGCCCGAAAGTCTGAAAATTTGGACTTTCAGAATTTAGGACTTCGGACATTGAGTTGAGATTTTTACGTTTTGGGGTTCGAGACTTCGAAACTTGAAGTCGAAACCCCGAAATTTCGAAAGTCTGAAATTTCAGACTTCGAGATTTCTCACATTTGGGGCCGATTTTCCAACTTTGCGCTTGAGAGTTCCAAAACCCTAAAACCCGAAAGTCCAAAATTTTAGACTCTTGGACTTCGGGATTTCAGACATTGTTGACCATTTTTTGCCATGTTTTCTCCGAAGTGCCAAAAATGCAAAGATTGAAAACTTCAAGCCTTTCTCCATTCTTCTTTGTCTTGAGATCTGATATCCTTCGTCATTCCCATTAGCCATTGATTTTCTGACCTTGCATTTCATTGATGATCCTGCCTATAACCTAATTTTTAAAATTGGATGTGAGCTTGTATGACCGAACCAACCTCTCCATCTCTCATGTGTAAGATTTTGTTTGATCAATTTTTCCCGAGGGCAAAATTGGATAACATTGTTAATAAAAGGTAGGCAATGGGCATTGGAGAAGGGGTAGTGTGAAATCAAAGATACAAAGTATACTTAGGATAATTTGTGTGCACACCAAAGCATATGTATAAATAATTTATCTCTCTATAGCTATTAATCTAAATACTTGTGTAACTTGACCTTTAAAGTGCTGTTGTAAATGTAGACACCTAATTTTGACTGCGTAATTTTAATATTAAAATTGCACTAATTGTCTTCTTTACAATCATTTCATTACAATGAGTGATTTTCCACTAATTAACTAACATTTCCCTTTCATCTCTTTTAATTAACGAGACTTCGTTAATTAACTAGCCTCTCCTTTCATCTTGGATGCCAATTAGCGTCGCTTCATTAGTTAAAATCCCCTTTTACTTACTTAAAGGGACATTATTAGTTAATTAATCTTAAAATCTCCTATTTAATCAATAAAAGTGTCTTATTGGTTAAATCCCCTCTCAAACCCCTCAAATTTTATTAATTTCCCTCAAATAATCTCCAAATGACTTCTATAGCTTAACTTCCTATTAATTAGTCCTAATTGATTAATTAAACTTTCCTAAACTCCCACAAGTTGTTAATCTCTTCTAATCACACTTATCCCTTTCTAATTCTACATTCACTTTATCCCACATTCAATAGGTTGCAAGCTTCTCCCAAAATGGAAAGCTATATAAGAAACCTAGTACCTTATTACCAATCTACACAAGAAATACCATGTCCTGAGCCATGAGACGTTATACTTGAGAAGAGTATTTCATGTTATTAGAAGGTTGGTTAAATCTCCCCCTTTCTACTTGTTAAAGAGTAGTAATAGAAAAATCAAAATAGCAATCAAACAATATTGATGAGATCTCTTCCTCTTTTCTTGAGAAATCCTTGATCATGTGTGGTCTACGTTTGGCTCACTAAGGAAGTACCTACATCCAAAGCACATCAAAATATCAAAAGGAGGTTTGCACTTAGTATAGATTCATATTTTGTGATTTAACTAGCTTCATTTTCCACTTTATCATGATGTATTTGCTTGAATTTAACTAAGTTAGGATCTACTTGGTGTTAGGTTCATATAATTAACTTAGTTTAAGTTTAGTATGCATACATATGGCATGCCGAGTGGGAGACTTCTTTGTCTCATGCACATTCATTTTTTTTTAGTTTAAAGCTTCATTTTTTCCATTCTACATGCAAGAAAAAAACAATGTGATAGGATCCAACAATAATGTTTGTAATGTCACTTTGTGTGATAGGATCAAGAAGTGATATTGTCTCAATCTTGATGATCATGGTGAGATCATACTCAATAAGTGATAGCGAATTATCTTATAACATGGATTTTGTATGTGGGAGCTTGAGTTCCCATCCATAGATTTTTGCACTTTGTGTCATACTTTGAGCTTGCATTGTTGTGCATTTTTAATCATCTTTGAGTTTTGGATTTTTGGGTGTTGGATTTTGATACAAGAGCATCATCTCCAACATGTAAATATGGTTTTAATCATTTAATTCTGGTTTTAAAGTGTGGTCATAGGTCCTAGAGGTCATTAAGAGTCAATTTGTGTTGTTCGTTTTACTCTAGACCTTCACAAATTTGAATGGAGCATTTTACCTCCAAAATGTAAAATTTGAATTGTGAGGCCATTTTTATCTTGGTTTAGGTGTTTTGAAGCATTCTTGGAGCTTATAAACTCTCAAGGGTGCATCAACACAAAATAAGGGCGTCTTAGGTCATAATAAGTTAGTAGTCTTATAAAACTCAAGACATTTTGTGTAAAGAACCTCCTATTGGTGAAACCATGCATGTAAACCATGAGTATAGCTTACTAGAGGATTCCAAACCACGGTTAAAAGGATTTAGGAGGATATTTAAGCCATGATTGTAATTGAATGACTCATTCCATTCAGATGATAATCAAAATGTGAAGTCCCAAGAAGAACATTGGGGAAGAAAAATCAGTTTGTGATAGTTTATGCATGATTCTTGAATTTGTTGTGCATGCGGTGATTCTTAGTCTCATAGTTTGTATTGGAAGGTAATATCAAGCTTGAGCGAGAGTATTTGAGTTATAATATGTTTATTTTTTCATGAATGCATTAGTTTGTGTGTGCTTTTAAAGGTTGCATAGTTTGTACAGGACACATGTGATCAAAGTGAGTGTGAATACATGTGACCAAACTTGAATCTTATTGGAAGAAGGGGTTTTAGTATTGGTAAGGAAATTTATTGCTTGTGGTGTTAATCTAAAGGTGCTTCTAATGATGTTTTTGGTTTCTAGTGCCTAATACTCTATTTAGGAGTTTTGTAATAGGGTATCCTTTAAATACAGTGAAGTCAATCAACAATTGAAGCTAGTTTGGAGGGATAACACACAAATTTTCAGAACTATGAATGGTTACTTAGGGTACCTTGACCTCAATAAACATTTTGAAGGTTTCATAGTGGAGTGAAAGATAGAGTTTGATTAACACAACCCCGAGAAGTGAGAAACCCTTGTTACAAAGGAGGTAGAAGAGCACGGTGAATTATTGATTTCTTTCTATAGTTTGGTGTCCACAAATGTCTTGCTGACAAATTATAATGGTTTATCATATATACATAGGGTTGTAAAAGATATTTGAGTCCTTTAAAATCCAAGTAGATGTTTTGGTGAATTTTTAGTCTTCTCGGGCTCATAAAAACCCTACCAAGGGTTTATGAGAAATTGATCACAAGAAGACCTAACCACCTTGAAAGGAGACATGAGTTGGAAGTAATCATCCTTAGGGATTCCCAAATTGCATTCAATAGTAATTAGACCAATTGATAGTCACAATCCATAGTTATAGCTAACAATTGTCAACATAGACCTGTAGGAGATGGCAGAGACCTAATTGGAGGTCTGATCCAGTGAATTTGGGCTATTTTTTACTAAGGATGACCTTATGAAACTTTGTAGACGGTTGGAAAACCTAAATGGGTGTTGTAAAATGTCTTTAACTTGTGGAGTGAGTGAATATAACTAAAGATACATCAAGAAAACAACCCAAATAGGGCTAGAAAGAAGCTAGTCAAGATAAGGAGGGTCGAATGAAAAAGGCATCTAAGTAAGGAGTGAAACAACCAAATTTTACATACATTGTGTTGAAGGAAAAAGGTAGTGAGAAGTGTTCTTAGTTTGCATATAGGACTTAGAGAATGCTCAATTCGTGAAATGACCAAAGACCCTTGTTCTTGTGCACTAAAAAGGGCGGTTTAGTAAAAATAAGTGAGTTTGGAACCTTTGAGTGATTTAGATCAATTTGATGAAAGAGATAACATGGTTAGAGACCCAAGAGCATGAGGAAATGACTAAAAATCACAGTAAGGCTAAAGAGTTCGGAGTTGGCTTGATTTAAAGCTTCTTGTTTTGGGGAAAAGTGTCAAATTGAACCATACATGGCGAGTTGGAGCTAAAACAGATTTGTAAAGATCCTTGGCTTGTGAAGGAGCATAGAGTAGGTGGAAAGGACCTTGTGGAAGAATACAATGTAGGGTAAGTGGATAGGATTGACAAGCTATGCATGAATAAAAACTCAAATCTCGCTTCTTTAGAGTGATTAAGAGTAGTTTTGATAAAAGTGAGGTAACTTGCTTATTCTTTTGCATTGATTCAATTGATAGATGAAAGAATCATGGATGAGGTGTAGGAATAGGGTCAAGATGAATGCAAACTCAAATTAGGGATTTAAGGGTTAAATTGACTTGTGAAGGAAGTGTTTTTAAGCCTTGAGAAAAGTGAGTATTTTAGCCTATAAAGCATTGTTTTGTGGAATTTGGGATCAACTAACCATATTGAGTTGCCATAAATGTTTAAGCTTTGCATCATATTTTCTTGGAGCTTAGGAGCTCCTCATGTTTTTTTATTTTGGCTTGATGAAGAATTTTGTGCTTCATATAAGATAATGCATGATTTCGTTGGTCCTGAGAAATGGGGAAGAAAGTGGATGTTTGGGATTGATGATAGGAGTGTTAGGGATGATGGTGGGCTTGCCACAGTTTTTAAGAGAGGGATGATATGATAGATGAATAGGATATGGTCCAAGGATTGAAGGGAATGGGATAGGAGGAGGTGGTCCACAGATAGAAGGTAATGGGCCAATAGGAGGTGGCCTCAGAATTGATGGTAATGGGCTACTAGAGGTGGCCCAAGAATAGAAGGTAATGGATGATTGGGTGATGAAAAGATACAAGAGGGATCAAGGACAAACCCCGTCATTTTTCCATAAAATGGGAAATGGGATGATATGAGAATAAGAGGAGGTCTTTGTTGGTCTATGATAGAAGGTTGATTTGAAGGAAGAGGTCCAACAAGTGTTTGGGATTTAGAAGTTGTGTTATGATGGAGATGATGGGATTGGGTGGTTTTGACCTTATTGTTTCCACAAAGGAACTTGATAGTGCTTTGAAAATATATCTTGGCACATCTTTTCTTGTCAATTGTTCGACATGGACGCAAACATCATTCTTTAGAAGATTGGTGAGGATAGAATAAGGCATGGTTGAAATGGCTTGAGGGCTGAAGAGAGATTGGATTTTGATTGGTAGATGGAGATGACTCAAGAGACGAATTAGATTTAGATTGGGATGTCTCAAAATTTGAATGATATTTGGATGTGGATGACTTTCTTAGAAGATGGTAGAGTGCATGTAGAAGGCGGGTCTTGTGGAAAGAAAGTGGATCGTGACGTGGGGATGGAATTGGATGTTTGATTAGAGGAGTTTGGATTGACATGGATCTTTAATGGAGGAAGACATCGGTTGGGTGACTAATTATTCCATAGAAGAAAGTTGAGTGAATGAGACTCGGGAGTCTAAGGAAGATTGGTTTGTGGATAGAATTGATTAGGAGATGAAGGTTGGGAAGTGAAAGATATAATGGGTTCCCTATTGTCAGCAGTGTGAGGAACCATCAGATATCTAGTCATGGTTGGCATCATTTGATTTGAATGCCTAGACCTAGATTGTTTGATTGAACTCCTTCATATTGAAGGAAGTTCCATGTTGATTCGAGCAGCATAACGACTACAAACTAGATATCTCACAAATATTTGGATGCTTATGTGATTTTCCAAAGGAAATTTAAGAAAAAGCAGAAAACATAACGACGTAATTTTCACAACCAAGAAAGTTTGGAAAACAAGTGTCAAGTGTGAATGTCAAAATGGTTTATGTAATTTTGGCAAGCTTCGTGTTGTTCTCTTTGATAAAGGAAGACAAATTTGTCAGAGAATTATGATTTGTGATAGAAAGGTATGCGGCTCAACTTGGACAGAGTTTCACCTTGTTCTATCACTAAAATAGGTTTTTACTCGAACAAATTTTTGCTTTGTAAACGTTTGATGTATACACAAACAATATAGGATATGGTTGGCCCTATGTGTTTAGGCTTCCTAGGGATTTTATACTTTCACTTACCAATATTTTTTTGAACATCTACCCAAATAAATATTGAATACTAACTATACCTCGCAATCAATTAAAAATAGGGTCGTCGCCATGGACAACATTTGGCATCCCTCACGGGTATTACTAGTTGAGTAGGAAGGGGAGTTACCCTTTTTGTTGGTTGGTTCCCTCAATGTGCTAACAACGTTTGGGTTCCTTTGGTACTCCTCATAATGAGTTTTAGGCCTTAAGCCCAAGCACTTCCCACGATTAAATGAAGGGTTTACCCTTATCCGAACCTACAATGACAATGTGTTTTGTTTATTTTAATCAATTTTAGCAAATTTTGATTGTCTTTGACCAAGGAACCTATACACAAATTTTTTAGTAGTTTGTTGTTTGATATTGTGTGATAAAAGTTCTTCCAACGTCGTAATGGTCCTACAAAATGATTAGTAATTTTCCATTTAGCCACAATGTTAGAAATACCAATGATCATGGTCGTTTCTGATTCTCAAGGTCGCTCAAGAGTGCAAGAGAAGAGCATATGTGGCTTTGATCAAATCAAACAAAATGGAGATTTAACAAAGATTTGAAATGTTAGCATTTTGTTAGCCAATTATTATGTAGATTAGAGTTTGCATTAAAAATAAAATAGTATAAAATTAGAAGTGGAAATTTGAAAGTGTGAGTCAAATTCAACATAGAACGCTAGCGCACATACCAATACACTAGTGCGTGAACAATAGTTATGTCAGCGCATGTACTTATGCATCTAACACTAATGCATGAATATATTGCAAACACGTGAAAGACGGTTGTAACACGTGAAAAGGCATGCCGGCGTGTGAAGGTAGAAAGCAATAGTAACACTAGCGCTTGCACAAGTAAATGTAAACACGCAGACATATATGCCAATGCATGAAGCAATACTGATAGCGCAAGTTTGAATAAAATGATGATAAAACAACGAAAAAGTAGCGTGGGTATGACACGTAATTACGAGTTAGGATTACATAGACACGACGGTCGGGGTGACGCTAAGCGCATGTAGGAAATGGACACTAGCAGCGTGCGAGATAGATGCTAAGCGTGAAAGCAAGACACTAGCGCGTGATTCATTACAAAGCAATGAACGATGCTTGCATAGACAGAGGCGCCGGTGTAATAAGATAAATGATAGTGCGTGAAGCAACGTAGAGAAAGGAAAGGGTAGCATGCGAGACACACTAGCGCGTGAAGGCATGTACTTGCACACAAAAATAAAATAAAAAATGACCAAAAAACAACGAAAAACTTGAATGTTTCTATCAAGATTCAATTTTAACAACACTTTGCCTCTTTTATACCTGCAAAGAAGACTCAACACTACCAAACACCAACATACATGCTTAAATACAAAAATTTCAACAAATTAAAAGAACTTGCATGTAAAATGGAAAAATGAAGCTTTAAACTAAAAAGTGAATGTGCATGAGACAAAGGAGTCTCCCACCGGACGTGTCATATGTATGCATGCTAAACTCAAACTAAGTTAATTATATGAACTTAACACCAAGTAGATTCTAACTTAGTTAAGTTTAAACAAATACATCATGATAAAACAAAAAAGGAAGCTAGTTAATTCACAATATATAAATGTATACCAAGTGCAAACCTCCTTTTGATCTTTTGATGTGTTTTGGATGTAGGTATTTCCTTAGTGAGTTCAATGTAAACTACACATGATCAAGGATTTCTTAAGAAAAGAGGAATAGATCTCATCAATATGGCTTGATTTTCATTTTGATTCTTCTCTTACTACTCTTTAGCAAGTAAAAATGGGGAGATTTAACAAGCCTTCCAATAACATAAAAGGTTTTTCTTAGGTATATGATGTTTGTCGAGGACATGGTGTTTCTAGTGTAGATTGCTAAGAAGGTATTAGGTTTCTTATATAGCTTTCCATTTTGGGAGAAGCTTGCAACCTAGTGAATGTAGAATTAGAAAGGGATAAGTATGATTAGAAGAGATTAATTAGATATTAGCAACTCATGGGAGTTTGGGAAGGTTTAATTAATCAATTAGGATTAATTAATAGGCCAAGTTAAGCTTATAGAAGTCATTTGGAGATGATTTGGAGGAAATTAATAGAATTTGAGGGGTTTGAGAGGGGGATTTAACCAATAAGAGGGTTTATTGATTAAATACGAGATTGAAAGCTTAATTAACTAATAATGGTTAATTAATTAAGTAAAGGATATTTTAACTAACAAAGCGATGTTAATTGGCATCAAGATGAGGGACGAGGCTAGTTAATTAACGAAGTGTTGTTAATTGACCGAGACGAAGGGGAATGTTAGCTAATTAATGGAAAATCACTAATTATAACAAAATGATAGTAAAGAAGACAATTAGTGCAATTTTAGTATTAAAATTGTGCGGTCGAAATTAGGTGTCTACATTTTCCCCTCTTTGATGTGGTGTAGCGCAAATGATGCCACTTCAAAGATAGTAGACAATTTTATTTTGTATGGGTAGAAGAAAAATTAGTAGGATGGAAAATTGTCCCCTTTGATAAAAAATATTGTACTTCTTTCTATCATCTGTTTATTGGTCGGCTTGCACCGAGGGCATGCTCTCGCTCCTTCCTAGCTCTTCATTAGCTTGAGTTCCTCATCTTGTTGAGCATATCCCTCTTGGCCTTGCTCCGGCTAATCATATTCTTATATATGTGTGTGGAATTGACCCTTGTATATTCTCATCTCTCGCTTAGGGCATCTTGACATTTTGTTTTCTTGCACATAATTTTATGAAAAATCTTTGGAAAATCATAAACATCAACTTTTTTAAAAAAACCTAAACATTCAAAACATCTTAGAAAATCCAAAACATTGGTAAAATCGTAGAAAATCCTACACATTGTCAAATCTAGAAAACTCAAAAACATACGCAAAATCTCAAAACCCAAAAGCAGTGAAAAATAAAAAACACCAAAAATTGGAAACTATACCACAAAACATCCTACTTTAATGCTTGCTAGTTCTAGCGCGTGATGTGTGGATCATATTATGATCTTTTTCACCAACAAACCTTGTTTTCTTGGTATGTTTATCTTCCTCGCATATATCGTTGCTTAGGGCAGTTTCATAGTGCACATTTACTTTTCATGGGACTTCTATTTCCTCCATCAATCCCTTGCATGTATCCTTTCTTGGAGCACCATTTTAACCCTTTTCGTATAACTCAAACATTTGGGTACTGAAGCTATATAACTAAAAACATTGGTTCAATTGTTTCAAGCATTGCTTATTTAAATGCATCTGGTTATGCTTGTTTGTTTGTTTGTTTACTTTCTCATATTGCATTACTTATGTATTTTTCTTTGAGTCAATCCTTAACATTACACAAAAATTGATATTATGGCTTTTCATGTCATTCTACGCTTTTTGTATGCTTATATCAAATAACAATGTACTTGCGAGTCAAGATGGTACGTAAGCTACGCTACAATTTTTATATCCCTCATCCATCATTTGTCCCATTCTAATTAATTTCTCGTTCTACCTAACCTTCCCTCTAACTAGACTTTATATTTCTTCTAACCCACCCCTTCCTCCTCGTATAACCCTTGTCGTGCAAGGGCTCCAAATATGTATCAAATCAAACAATGGCAAATGAACCAAGTTCGAATCTCAACCGCCACAATGGGCTTTTCTTTCATCATGATCATTTTCCTCTTCTTTTCGAGTGTCAATCAATCTCTTCTATTACCCCATCAACGCTCAAGGGGCATCCTCCATCCTATAATTTTTCTACCCATACAAAATAAAATTGTCTACTATCTTTAAAATGACATCACTTGCATTACACCACATCAAAGAGAGATAAATGTAGACACATAATTTTGACTGTGCAATTTAAATACTAAAATTACACTAATTGTCTTCTTTACCGTCATTTTTATAATTAGTTATTTTCCGCTAATTAGCTAACATTTCACTTCATCTCGGTCAATTAACGATACTCTATTAACTAACTAGCCTTGTCCTTCATCTTGGATACCAATTAACATCGCTTCATTAGTTTAAATCCTCTTTTACTTAATTAATTAACCATTATTAGTTTTTTTATTGGTAAATAGTTTTGAAGGGACTATACCATGTTTACATAGAGGGCCTATAAGCCAGATAAAACATGAGGAAATTCCACAAAAAGGGATCAACATCCAGAATAGGCGTTAAAGCCAACACTAACCGAAAGAGAGTTACTAAAGAAAAGCAAAACAAAGAGTGTGCGCTGCAACAAAGCAACCAAAGAATAGCAAAAAATAGCAAAAAGAACAATGAAAAGCAGCATCTGCAACGAAGACCTCCTTTACTTCTTGGCAACTCTATTAATTATGGACTTAATAGATTGCAGTGAGGTGAAAAGAGCCACTGTTGTCATGTGTGTGGGGTCCTTAGCATCCAACTTTCTTTGTGGTTTGATTTGCTTTCCTATGCTCTTCCCCAAAGAGTGTTTGGGATCTCACTAAGCACAGAAAATCACTGATTGCATTAAAAATTGCCATGTTATGATCATGGCGATCATTTGCTCTCCCAAACGATTCTCCAAGGATTTTAGCTTTTTGTAGATGTCCTCAACTTGCTTATTGCCAAGGTCAGTATCCTTATCCATCTTCCTTTTGCCTTTTTGATTGGCCAAATGTTGCACTTCTTCTTTCAGTTGCATCATTTCATTTTCCAAAGCTTCCAGCCTTTGGGAAGTACTTTTTTCCTCTTTTTGTAAGGTCTCTTCTTGGCTGCGCACTATCGATGTGCAATAAGTTTTGGACATCTTCTAAATCTTGATTCTTTGCGAAGAACTATGTCCGAAACAGGTGTTCAATTTGGGCTTCTTATGGTTCTTCATTTTAGGCTTGGTTGTGGTGGAAGGGATGGGGTTGGGGGTAGTGGTGGTAGGAAAAAGTGGTTCTAATCATATTTATCCTTTTCTAATTCTACATTCACTTTATCTCACATTCACTTTAATTAACCATTATTAGTTAATTAAGCTTTCAATCTCGTATTTAATCAATAAACCCTCTTATTAGTTAAATTCCCCTCTCAAACCCTTTAAATTCTACTAATTTCCCTCCAAATCATCTCCAAATGGCTTTTATAAGCTTAACTTAGCCTATTAATTAATCCTAATTGATTAATTAAACCTTCCCAAACTCCCATGAGTTGTTAATCTCTAATTAATCTCTTCTAATCATATTTATCCCTTTCTAATTCTACATTCACTTTATCCCACATTCACTAGGTTGCAAGCTTCTCTCAAAATGGAAAGCTATATAAGAAACATAATATGTTCTTGACAATCTCCACGAAACATTATGTCCTTGACATACATTATACTTGAGAAGAGCATTTCATGTTATTGGAAGGCTTGTTAAATCTCCCCCTTTCTACTTGTTAAAGAGTAGTAAGAGAAGAATCAAAATGGCAATTAAGCCATACTTGATGAGATCTCTTCCTCTTTGCTTGAGAAATCCTTGATCGTGTGTGGTCTACATTTGGATCACTAAGTAAATACCTACATCCAAAGCACATCAAAGATATCAAAAAGAGGTTTGCATTTAGTATATATTCATATTTTGTATGATTTAATTAGCTTCATTTTCTAATTATGTTGTATTTGCTTGAATTTTACTAAGTTAAGATCTACTTAGTGTTAGGTTCACATAATTAACTTAGTTTAAGTTTAACATGCATACAATAAAACTTTTCTCTTCTAAGACAATAAAAGATATGTACTTAAACCCTTTAATTAACGCATATGTGTTTATTCTATTATTGACATGAATATGACCATACCCATTGAAAAAAATATTATGTTTAAGAGTTGAAATATTAAAGTAAAATACAATATTTAGTCGATTACTGGATAAGTCCCAATGCAAATTTTCCCTAACAAACCTAATATGACACCTCATAGCCCCTTTTAAGCATTGTATTTAGTGTATTTAAAATAGAGATGCAATTGCAACCATCATTAAATTTTAAATAAAAGAATTAAAATAAAAAAAACTACACCTCGACAAATTAAGTCATTTGATAAAAAATCATTTGTATACCTTATTTTGGTATGATGTCAAAATCTTAAGAAAATTAAATAAAAAACAAATTAAATTATAAATTTATGTAAAAGGAATAATCAAAAAATTTGTATATATATAAAATTCTTAGATAACTTTGTGCACAAATTTTTCCTACGATAGCATTATTCTAAATATGTAACATCTTATAACTCAACATGGGGTGGTCGGAAACATTCTAACATTGTCTAACCAAAACTTATAATAAACATGAGTGCGGATTGAATCTACACAAATTTATTGAATCAAAATATCGTATGCTAATTCAAGACCAATCACACTATAAATTCAAATATGTGCATTATATACAATTTGCAAGTTTTAAATCCTTTACTTTCAAAACATGTATGTTATCAATTATTCACGGAAGGTGTCCACCTTTGGTGTTATCCTCTGCTGAAAGCTGTCAAACTCGGTGATGCTTTTCCAAGCAATTTTTCCGGCAATTTTTCCAGTTCTCTTTTCCGATAAATGTATGTGGTTTTTACTTCGAGATAGTGACATATGCCCCCAAACTCTTAAAGTTTTTGTTTGTGAACTGATCATTGGAAAATGACATTCCTTTTAACCTTTGTGTTTGCAAATTGCCAAGCATTTTTTTATTTTCATTCTTTGGGAGAGTGGGAGGGTCCATCTCCCAAGTAGAGGGAACAAACAGTGCATGAGTTGGACTAGATACTATTTGCTTTGGACGTATTCCCTCACCCTGTTTGCTTTGGATTGAGATATTGTTTGTTACGACCATCTATCGATTGCTTAATAATGGTTGTCTCATCTCAGTAGAAGTGGTGGTAAACTTATATTTGATTTCCCTTTACCAACTCTGAATAGGGACCTGCATTAAATCTCAGTCGCTGCAACAGTTCTCATAATAACTATGTTAAATATCTACATCCCCTATAAATACCTCGCCCATCTGCATTCTATCCTGCACCACCATCTTGTTAATCTGCTTCTCTCGTGTTACTCACCCAAGATCAACTACTACGATGGTATGCATAAAATTTGGCATGTTTAATTGCTTTCAGTATTGTCGTTTATTGTTAAATATCTACCCAAATTTGTATTATAAACAAATGCGTTCTCTTACAAGTGATATTGGTGTATTTCCTAGTCATTAGACAATATTGTCTCGCAAGTTTTTATATAATTATTTTTAGACCTATGCATAATTCTCTGACTTTCTGTAATTGTCATCTTATTAAGTTATTTCGTTGTATCCCATTATCGGCTTCTTTTCTTGATTATTTGTTTGTGGTTGTTAATTTCTTGTCCTTTGCTATTTGAGCGAAGTTTCACAAAGTTTCGAAAGTCATCTGTCAAAAATATCGTAGAACCATTTGGCATTGACAAGCGTATCATATATCATTTTATGTGATAAAAATTTCCATGATTCATTTTCTAGCGTTTGAGGATATACGAGTTGAAATTTTAAGTTTTATTAATTCTACGAGATGTGGATGCTCACTCTGTTCATCAATATGTGGTTGAGTCTCTCTATATGTTGGGGTTGATTTTGTTCAAACTTTTCTTGCGGATTTGAACAATCCTCCCTCTGGTGTTGTTGTTATTCTGCTGCCCTCCTGCATAAGTTCTTGTTTTTGCTACTCCCCTTGATCCCACCATTTTTTTCATCCTATTGTTGATGCCTCTAACTATCATCTTGTTGTTGAGAAGTAAATTACACAAAATGTATCAAAGCATAGTAATCAAAGAAAAGCTCAAAATTGCATCGAAGTTAGTTTTAAGCATTCACATAATTATGTGTCGGTACTTTAAGAAAATGCTTAATATAACAAGCGAAGCAAAGCTCAAAAGCACACCTGAATTTCTTTTAGAGCATTCAAACAATTTTGGTAACTGATTTTTAGTGGACGTCACATCCATTTGGCATTGACCAAGATATCAAACATCATTTGGCGTAAATAAAAATGGCATGAATTCCTTTCTGGCAAGTGTTCAGCTTAAATTTGAAGTTCTATTAATTTGTTTGCCAAAAGATATACAAAATATGTGCCCATATCAGAAAGAGAGACACTGGTGTACATACGTGGCTCTATTAAAACATAACTTGGCTACCTGTTGTAAAATGGAATTTTTATATGTCAATATTTAGGGCATTTTAATTTTTTCTATAACTTTTCTTTTACTTATGTTTAATCATTTCTTATTTTAACATATTTTTATTATACCAGTCACTTTCCATGTTGGAAAAGAATAGTGTTGTGAGTATTTCTCCTAATGCTTTACATTTGCTTTATTTATTGACATGTTTCCCTTCTTATCACTTCCAAATAAAAATATTATTCTTCAATAACTCTTGTTTTCACCTTCAATACTTTTATGTAATTGTAAATGAAACATGTTTTATATTTAACAAATTTGTTGATATTTTCAGGTACTATGGCCACTCCAAATGGAAGCCCGACCATTGTCACAATATCTGATGATACCTCTAGTGCCAGTGTCGGGAGCCCACCTAGCGATCTGGTAGCTTCAAATGGGTCCCCTCATTTGTATGCAACCCAGGCCGCCACAGACCAGAGCTCAATACATAGTGTCCAACCACCACTTACAACTTTTGTGCATTCTTTGGCTACTTCTGTTGTAACTACATGCTCAACCATTTCTGGTAGGATATCAAAGTCTCTAATCCCATCAACGATGGTTGTTGATAGTGATTTGACCATTGTGTTAGACATGATGCAAAAGGTAGATGACACATACCTTCGCCTTGAAGCCTTGTACACTTTCCTTCGTGCGTTGGGATATGACCAATACTACTCTGGTGGCAACGACCAATACATTAGAGATGCATTCAATGCTTACCTTACATCCCTATAATTTTAGCACCTACCTCACCCCTACTACAACTTTGCAATGCTCATACATACACCAACCTCTTTTTGCTAACCCACAGATACCTCTTTTTGAAGGACTGACTCAAAAAGCCTATGTTTACATAAATATGTTGTACTTCTTGCTCCGTTTATAACCCCCTATAGATGTTTTGTAAATTTCCTTTCATGAAATATACATTGTATTTTCCGTACATATGTTTCTTACTTTATTTTGAATAAGCATGAAAAGTTTAGTGTTTTACGAACACCTTCCACATTGTACATATGTTTATGTGATTATGTCCTAAAAAGGAAACACTATATAAGGACATTTAATTGGTTAACACCAGCCCCTTTTGTGAATGTACTGATTGATTTTTACTTCCCTGTGGCATTTCTCCCACCATGTTTTCGTACCCTACACCGCCCCTACTCCTAAACATACAACACACGCCATGTATGTAATATCGTTGTAGTTATATAAAATATATTTTCCTACCCTACGTTGTTTACTATTCTTGTAACCATCTATCCATTGCTTAATAATGGTGTCTCATCTCAAGTAGAAGTGGTGGCAAACCTATATTTGATTTCCCTTTACCAACTTTGAATAGGGACTGCATTAAATCTCAATCATTTGTAACAATTCTCATAATAACTATGTTAAATATCTACATCCCCTATAAATACTCTACCCATCTGCATTCTATCCTGCACCACCATCTCGTTAATCTTGCTCCTCTGTGTTACTCACCCAAGATCAACTACTATGACGGTATGCATAAAATTTGGCATGTTTAATTGCTTTCAAAATTGTCGTTTATTGTTAAATATCTACCCAAATTTGTATTATAAACAAATGCGTTCTCTTACAAGTGATATTGGAGTATTTCCTGGTCTTGTAGACAATATTGTCTGCAAGTTTTTTATATAATTATTTTTAGACCTATGCATAATTCTGACTTTCTGTAATTGTCATCTTATAAAGTTATTTCGTTGTATCCCATTATCGGTTCTTTTCCGATTATTTGTTTGTGGTTGTTAATTTCTTGTCCATTGTTCTCGAGCCAAAGTTTGAAAGTCATCGTCAAAAAATATCAAAGCCATTTGGCATTAACAAGCGTATCAGATATCATTTTATGTGATAAAAATTTCCGTGATTCATTTTCTAGCGTTTGAGGACATACGAGTTGAAATTTTAAGTTTTATTAATTCTACAGATGTGGATGCTCACTCTGTTCATCAATATGTGGTTGAGTCTTCTCTATATGTTGGGGCTGATTTTGTTCAAACTTTTCTTGCGGATTTGAACAATCCTCCCTCTGGTGTTGTTGTTGTTGTTGCCCCCTCCCGCATAAGCTGTTGTTTTTGCTACTCCTCTTGATGCCACCATTTTTGTTTGTCATCTTGTTGTTGATGCCTCGACTATCATCTTGTTGTGAGAAGTAGATTGCACAAAATGTATCGGCATAGTAATCAAAGAAAAGCTCAAAATTGCATCGGAGTTAGTTTTAAACATTCACATAATTATGTGTCGGTACTTTAAGAAAATGCTTAATATAACAAGCGAAGCAAAGCTCAAAAGCACACCCGAGTTTCTTTTAGAACATTCAAACAATTTTGGTGAGTGATTTTTAGTGGACGTCACATCCATTTGGCATTGACCAGGATATCAAACATCATTTGGCATGAATAAAAAATGGCATGACTTCCTTTCTGGGTAAGTGTTCAGCTTAAATTTGAAGTTATATTAATTTTTTTGCCAAAAGATATACAAAATATGTGCCCATATCGTAAAGAGAGACATTGGTGTACATGCGTGGCTTTATTAAAACATAACTTGGCTACCTGTTGTAAAATGGAATTTCCATATGTCAATATTTAGGGCACTTTAATTTTTTATATAACTTTTCTTTAACTTGTGTTTAATCATTTCTTATTTTAACATTTTTTCATTATGCAAGTCACTTTCCATGCTGGAAAAGAATAGTGTTGTGAGTATTTCTCCTAATGCTTTACATTCGCTTTATTTATTGACACCAGTGTTTCCCTTCTTATCACTTCCAAATAAAAATATTATTCTTCAATAACTTCTTTTTTCACCTTCAATACTTTTATGTAATTGTAAACGAAACATGTTTTATATTTAACAAACTTGTTGATATTTTCAGGTACTATGGCGGTCAAATGGAAGCCCGACCATTGTCACAATATCTGATGATACCTCTGGTGCTAGTGTAAGAAGCCCTCCTAGCGATCTGGTAGCTTCAAATGGGTCCCCTCATTCGTATGCAACCCAGGCCGCCACAGACCAGAGCTCAATACATAGTGTCCAACCACCACTTACAACTTTTGTGCATTCTTTGGCTACTTCTGTTGCGACTACATGCTCAACCATTTCTGATAGGATATCAAAGTCTCTAATCCCATCAACGATGGTTATCGATAGTGATTTGACCACTGTGTTAGACATGATGCAAAAGGTAGATGACACATACCTTCGCCTTGAAGCCTTGTACACTTTCCTTCGTGCATTGGGATATGACCAATACTACTATGGTGGCAACAACCAATACATTAGAGACGCATTCAATGCTTACCTTGCGTCCCTATAATTTTAGCACCTACCTCACCCCTGCTACAACTTTGCAATGTTCATACATACACCAACCTCTTTTGCTAACCCACAAATACCTCTTTTTGAAGGACTGACTCAAAAAACCTATGTTTACATAAATATGTTGTGCTTCTTGCTCCATTTTATAACACCCTATAG
Source organism: Taxus wallichiana var. yunnanensis (assembly GCA_018340775.1). Taxonomy (NCBI): domain Eukaryota; kingdom Viridiplantae; phylum Streptophyta; class Pinopsida; order Cupressales; family Taxaceae; genus Taxus; species Taxus wallichiana. Next base: position 222,051,974 of record CM031237.1, read on the forward strand.
CGTTTTGTAAATTTCCTTTCATGAAATATATGTTGTATTTTCCGCAGACTATGTTTCTTACTTTACTTTGAATAAGCATGAAAAGTTTAGTGTTTTACGAACACCTTCCACGTTATACATATGTTTACGTGATTATGTCCTAAAAAAGCAACACTCTATGAGGACATTTAATTGGTTAACACCACCCCCTTTTGTGAATGTATGGATTGATTTTTACTTCCTATGGCATTTCTCCCACCATGTTTTTTCGTACCCCGCCCCTACTCCCAAACATACAACACACGCCATGTATGTAATATCATTGTAGCTCTATAAAATATATTTTCCTATCCTACATTGTTTACTATTCTTGCAACCATCTATCCATTGCTTAATAATGGATGTCTCATCTCGATAGAAGTGGTGGCAAACTTATATTTAATTTCCCTTTACCAACTTTGAATAGAGACTGCATTAAATCTCAATCGCTGCAACAATTCTCATAATAGCTATGTTAAATATCTACATCCCCTATAAATACCCTACTCATCTGCATACTATCCTGCACCACCATCTCGTTAATCTTGCTCCTCTGTGTTACTCACCCAAGATCAACTACTACGACAGTATGCATAAAATTTGGCATGTTTAATTGCTTTCAGTATTGTCGTTTATTGTTAAATATCTGCCCAAATTTGTATTATAAACAAATGCTTCTCTTCTACAAACGATATTGGAGTATTTCCTAGTCTCGTAGACAATATTGTCTGTGCAAGTTATTAATATAATTATTTTTAGACCTATACATGATTCTACTGACTTTTCTGTAATTGTCATCTTATTAAGTTATTTCGTTGTATCCCATTATCGGGTTCTTTTCTGATTAGTTGTTTGTGGTTGTTAATTTCTTGTCCACTTTTCTCTCGAGGCGAAGTTTCACAAAGTTTGAAAGTCATCTATCAAAAATATCGAGCCATTTGGCATTGACAAGTGTATCGAGATATCATTTTATGTGATAAAAATTTCTGTGATTCCTTTTCTAGGGTTCGACGATATTCCGTTGAAATTTTAACTTTTATTAATTCTAAATATGTGGATGCTCACTCTATTCATCAATATGCGGCTGAGTTTGCTCTATATGTTGGGGCTGATTTTGTTCAAACTTTTCTTGCTGATTTTAACTATCCTCCCTCTGGTGTTGTTGTTGTTGCTGCCCTCCCTGCATAAGTTGTTGTTTTTGCTGCTCCCCTAGATGCCACCATTTTTGTTTGTCATCCTGTTGTTGATGCCTCTGATTATCATCTTGTTGTTGAGAAGTAAATTGCACAAAATGTATCGACATAGTAATCAAAGAAAAGCTCAAAATTGCATCTAAAGTTAATTTTAAACATTCAGATAATTATGTGTCGGTACATTAAGAAAATGCTTAATATAACAAGCGAAGCAAAACTCAAAAGCACACCCATAATTTCTTTTAGAACATTCAAACAATTTTGGTGATTGTTTTTAGTGGACGTCACATCCATTTGGCATTGACTAGGATATTTCAAACATCATTTTGCGTGAATAAAAATGGCATGACTTCCTTTCCGGTAAGTGTTCACCTAAATTTGAAGTTATATTAGTTTGTTTGCGTAAAAAGATATACAAAATATGTGCCCATATCGAAAGAGAGACACTGGTGTACGTACGTGGCTCTATTAAAACATAACTTGGCTGCCTGTTGTAAAATGGAATTTCTATATGTCAATATTTAGGGCACTTTAATTTTTTCTATAACTTTTCTTTTACTTATGTTTAATCATTTCTTATTTTAACATTTTTTTATTATACCAGTCACTTTCCATGTTGGAAAAAAATAGTGTTGCTAGTATTTCTCCTAATGCTTTACATTTGCTTTATTTATTGACACCATTGTTTCCCTTCTTATCACTTCCAAATAAAAATATTATTCTTCAATAACTCTTGTTTTCAACTTCAATACTTTTATGTAATTGTAAACGTAAATATGTTTTATATTTAACAAATTTGTTGATATTTTCAGGTACTATGGCCACTCCAAATGGAAGCCCGACCATTGTCACAATATCTGATGATACCTCTGGTGCCAGTGTCGGGAGCCCACCTAGCGATCTGGTAGCTTCAAATGGGTCCCCTCATTCATATGCAACCAGCAGCCACCGACCAGAGCTCAATACATAGTGTCCAACCACCACTTGCAACTTTTGTGCATTCTTTGGCTACTTTTATTGCAACTACATGCTCAACCATTTCTGGTAGGATATCAAAGTCTCTAATCCCATCAACGATGGTTATTGATAGTGATTTAACCATTGTGTTAGACATGATGCACAAGGTAGATGACACATACCTTCGCCTGAAGCCTTGTACACTTTCCTTCGTGCGTTGGGATATGACCAATACTACTCTGGTGGCAATGACCAATACATTAGAGATGCATTCAATGCTTACCTTGCATCCCTATAATTTTAGCACCTACCTCACCCCTATTACAACTTTGCAATGCTCATACATACACCAACCTCTTTTGCTAACCCACAGATACCTCTTTTTGAAGGACTGACTCAAAAACCTATGTTTACATAAATATGTTGTACTTCTTGCTCCGTTTTATAACCCCTATAGATGTTTTGTAAATTTCCTTTCATGAAATATACATTGTATTTTCCATACATATGTTTCTTACTTTACTTTGAATAAGCATGAAAAGTTCAGTGTTTTACGAACACCTTCCACATTGTACATATGTTTACGTGATTATGTCCTAAAAAAGCAACACTATATGAGGACATTTAATTGGTTAACACCACCCCTTTTGTGAATGTATGGATTGATTTTTACTTCCCTATGGCATTTCTCCCACCATGTTTTCGTACCCTACACCGCCCCTACTCCTAAACATACAACACATGCCATATGTAATATCGTTGTAGTTATATAAAATATATTTTCCTATCCTACGTTGTTTACTATTCTTTCTTGAATGTATGTATTGTTTTATCCTTATCCGTGTCATTCATCACACTTTTTTGTTTAACATGCAACCCTCGTATCCTTAGAATACAAAGCTCATAACAACTAATAGCACATTAAATTGCCATACGCTTAATGTATTATAGTACGCCATAAAACTACTTTAAGACAACTCATTTGCTAATTCATTTACGTTGTCTTTTATTGTTTAGGAACCAACACCATCACAGGCTCCATTGCCTCCGATGTTGTGCCTCCCCACTAGCCATAAACATGCCAACATCACACACTGATACTTTTGCACCAACTGCTCATGAAGGACACCCTGCAGAATGCACGCAACTCACGCCAATAAAGTCACTAAATCCTTACCAAAGCCTTTGGTCTATCGAAGGAAGAGTCATCAAAAAGGCTATCTAAACAACTATAGCACGACCAAACGCATAGGGAAAGTATTTAGCTTCGACATCATTGACAAAACCAGTGCAGATATAGTGGTGACTTTTTTTGACCAAGTTATGGATTTATACTACAACCAAATACAACTAGGTAAAACATACACAATCAAAGGAGGCACATTGTGGACTGCAAACAAAGATTACAACGATTCCACAACTTGTTAGGACATCATCCTAGACTTGTGGACTCCTCTATAAAGCTCAATAAAAATTAGTGCATGGACATTCCTCAATATCTTTTCCGTTTCAAAACAATAGCAGAAATCAACTCCTTTCCCACCAAATCCACCGTTGACCTCCTTGTTATTGCACTATCCATTACTACCCCCTCCACTATTAGGAAAAGTGATAGTACTTTCAACCACAAACGCACGGTTCTACTTAGTGATAACTCCACACTATGTATTGAGGCAATGCTATGGGGTGCTTTCAGTGACAATGAGGGAAAACTTCTAAGTGAAATGTGTGCTTCACACACAATAGTAAGACCAATTCTCGCAATAAAGAGAGCAAAAATTACATCTTTCAAAGGAACAACATTAGGCACGGGACCTAATACACAAATCTTCATTGATCTTGATATAGGTGAGGCTCATGCAATGTGTGCATGGTTTACTTCCCTGGGCTCAACACATGCATACCCATCAGTGAGTGTTGACAAAATTGAAGAAAAAGATATTGCAGGCATAAAATCCTCCTCCCAACTAGGTAAAGCAATCACTTTCTCCACTATGGCAACAATCATACACGTGAATATGTCCTCATTTAGCTATCCAACTTGCACATCAATTGTTAACAACAACCATTGCAAGAAAAAACTTGAGCTAAATGCAGACTCCTCTTGGTATTGCCAAAAATGCAACCATGTTGTCTCCAATTGTGAATACAAATATGCATTACACTTCATCATTGAGGATGCCACATTAACAACATGGGTAACTGCTTTTGATGAAGTTGCTACATCAATAATGGGCATATCGGCACAGGAGCTTCAACTTCTTGCACCAACATCGGACATGTTTTGGCTCGTTGTTAAGCCAATTCTATTCCACCGCTACATGTTCAAAATATCCACAAAGCTAGAGGTCTACAACTCACAAGAGAAATCCCAATGCACTATTGTCGTTGTAGTTAAGGATGTGACCTTTAACACACATGAATCCCCATTAGATGCATTCCTTACATCCCCGTAACTATGTATTCGTGAAAATAAGCCTACACCACTTCACAATAAATTTCACACCACCATAGTCTCTCTATTTACCCAAAGAAGACATACTATACTTTACACACACAATGTTAAGTATTTTCCAATATATATTTACCGTATCACCTACTCCACATATAGGTGTTTGCATTCGCAAGTTTGGTTACATTTGTTGCACACACATTTTTCTAGTCTCACATGTCTTGAACGCAAAAAAATGTCACTCTATTAAAGGAATGCAAACTCTATCGAAATTATTAAACATCAATATGCAGTATTGATATACAGTGTTGCACGTCACATGAAACAAATAAAATTACTTATACTTTTTGCATACATTCACTTTCTTCTATACCTAATTATTGTTTCCACTTTTCCTCATTCTACAGAACTAGCGTGAGACTAAAAAAATGCAAAGGCTCAATTGAAGTACACAAGCAACAAAAACAACCTAAACGAACATCACCGCCATATAGCTTGCATCAAACGACAAAAGATGAACACACAAGCACCAACCTATGTAACCCACCATGTCAACCTTCTCGAAGAACATACTCTAGATCGACATTCACTTCAAGCTACACAACGTCAATTCCGTCAAAGATTAGATCACCTCCCACCTCCAAACACATGTTCATGTTGTAATGAATTATATGTTGGGCTACAGACAAGGGTTTACAAAGGTGGCAATACTTGTCGTAGATGCATTTCTGAAAAAGATGGTCATTGCTTCTCAAGTTGGAATAACATGGACCCAGGACCGCAACCTGAAGTTCTATCCTCACTTACACAAGTTGAGGAAATGTTGATAGCAAGGGTCAACCCAATATTGCAGGTGACTCATGCTAGAGGTGGTCAATACAAATACAGGGGCCACACCATATGCTTCCCCCAAGATGTTTCATCCATAACTAGACACTGCCTCGGCGCATCTCAGACTTGGACATCTTAATTATCAGAAGAATTGGAGCAACACATAGGGCATACAAATGCTTCGTAAGTAGATCTCGTGTTTTAGCTGCATTGCAATTCAAAATAGCTCATGACCCTTACTACAAGGATGTTGTCCTAGACCACAATGCATTACATTCCCTACCACCTCACAATACTGATATATCTACTTCCCTACCACACTTCAATTCAACTATCCCAGACAATGTTGAAGCGGAATCAGAACTAGACCTTCTCCCATGTTCCCCACCACATACACATGAGCGACAAACATCATCTTTTGTGTCCTCTCTCCCTCCAAACACTACTGAAGTTGACCAAATAACAACTTTCATTCAAGGCAAAGCACCAAACTCCACTTCATCAATTGAGTGGCCACACATTGGTTCATCCCCAGTCAACGAATACAACACCGAGGGTTTGCTCTCTATGGCTTTTCCAACATTGTTCCCTACAGGGATTGCATTGTTCCACCAAGCACGTATCAAAAGGGTTCACATGCATGAATACGTATTACACCTAATGTGTTACCATGATAACATGATTTGGAAGCCATCCACGCTTTCGCTACTTCATTCTCAACATTATGTTGTGCCATAGAAGCCAAGCAACATCTGTTGTTTTCACAAAAAAACATAGGGGACAACTTGCCTACCACGGTCTCTATGTTACGCCAACAACTTGAGCACTTTCCAGACACCCACATTGCAAAGCAACTAATGCGATTTGGGTCTAATTTGCGAGGACAAAATCATTTTGGTGCAAGCGGAGGCATGAACTCACGGATATGATAACCCAACTTGAAAGCCCTACGCTTTTCTTCACTTTAAGTGCAACAGAATACTAAGTGGCCAGATTTACACAGAGCAATGCAGGATCCCCTACGCCACCAACAACAACTGGCCAAAAATGGAGAAACAGGAACTTGAACATGCACCCCCATATCGTGTCTACATACATGGAAAAAGATTTACGATATTTTGCGAGGAGGTGCTTCAAAAAAATGCATTGCACAGACTACTGGTACAGGTGAGCTCACTACCACTTAGCTTTTCATAAAATACCACCCTCCCCATTTTCCAACATGGTTCCTCTTTGTGAAAGTACAGGTATGAATGGAAACACAGAGGCTCGGCTCATATCCACGGTTTATATGGCTTCCAAATGCACCAAACATGGAAGTGCTAGACTGGGACAACCCCTTCAACTTGACGCAACAAAGTCTTTCTTCGACCAATTAGTAACCGCATGGAATCCAAGGGGCCCTGAGAGTGGAGCATCTGGGATTCATCGTTCCCGTGAAGATGACCCATGCTTGTTAGACACATATGGGATACTTACAGACAACCCGCAATCGACTATGAAAACCTGTTGAACCGCGTGCAATGACACAAAATGTAGTGAAGCAACCTACTTGCAAAAAAACGTGGGACACTTCAGTGTAGATATAAAGCCCCTTGGCCACTCCAAGAGTATTCAAGTTTGGGCTTAGATGAAACAGGAAAAAAAATACACCCCCGCATGCAATGATGCACGGGTCAACATACATAACTCAGACATGTTGGCATTGTGGCGAGCCAATGTTGATTGTCAGCATGTTGTGTCATGACATGCAGTCCTACAATACATTGCAAAATATGCAGCCAAGGCGAAAACAAGTCAGAAAGCTACCATCACATGTTGACATGGATATCTAATTAAGTTAGCATCGACAACCCTGCAAAGGCCACCTACAACAAGTTCCTTTCAGAAACTATTGTTGATCGGGACATTGGTGCACAGGAGACATGTCACATGTTACTAAAACTCCCCCTCTCCAGTTGTAGTCGTACATTCATTACCCTCTCTGTCGGTAAACATGTATTCAAATGTGTCCTCACAAATGTAGGGAACACAACAAAATTCCCTTCATTCATAGATGCATACATAAAATGCCCTCTACAACTGGAGAACACCTCCCTCTTTGAGGCTACCCATTCCTGGTCCTTCAACAACCAAAGGAAAGTTACTCAATGGCTACAAAGGAGAACCCATGCAGTTGTCCATGTATTCCCTCATTACTATGATGTCCCTGCCCCAGATGCGGTTCACTACGAGGATTTTTGTTGGTCAGAGCTTCTGCTTTATAAACCCTTTCGACATATCTAGACAGACATCGGCATCACTACATCTGAAATAACTAACCAATGGGAACAAATGAAAAACTCCTACATCCCTTTACACATACACAAAGCCACTACTCTAAAAGAAATTGTTGATGGAACAAGCGTGTGATCCAATCCCTTTGCGCAGGAAGATTTATCTAAATGGGAGCATTAACACGAGATGCACCCAACACTCAATACAACAATCGATGATGTAGACATGATAGGCCACCGTGACTTTGACATCAACCACAATTGGATGTTGCATACCATCCCAACAACCTTACAAAATAGTGCACCTAAATTCATAGACCTCGCACGCAATGAGAATGCACTACCACTTGTTCCTCCACCTACCCAATTAGACGCTCTCCCACTCTCATCAAAACAACACCTTGCATACTCAATTGTACTTTCCCATGCAACTCAACAAGGGAAACACCCACCATTGAAGATGATCATTCAAGGAACCGTTGGTACAGGAAAATCATACCTCATACAATGCATCAGAAATGGGCTTCAAAATATCACAGAGCAAAATAAAATCTTCCATTCTTGTACTAGCACCAATAGGTATTGTTGCATTCAACATAAAATCACCTACTATACATTTCTGCCCTTGAATACCCATTGCGGACATGAAACCTCTTGAAGGCCAAGCCCTAGCAATATTCCAAGAGCGTATGAGTGTCATACAGTACATACTCATAGATGAAATGAGCTTTGTAGGTCCTACAATGCTAAACAACATCAACTACAGATCTGCGTGAGGCATACCCCCAACAAAATAACCAAGCATTCGGCAATTGTTCAATGATTTTGGTGGGTGACCTAGGCCAACTCCCTCCGGTCAATGATGTACCATTATATACAAGCAACAAAATTGGAAGCTCCCTTTGGCATGCTTTCGATACAATAATCACCTTGGACACAAACTTCAAGCAACAAAGCTTGAACCCGAAGCAACTTGAATTCAGAGAAATGTTGACCAACATCAGAAATGCAGAAGCAACAATTAAGGATTGGTCTCTTCTCATGTCACATACAAAGGTGTGCATGTCTACCTCAGAGCAATCCAACTTCACAACTGAGAAGCACCTATTCGCAACGAAGGAACTAGCACACAAACACAATAAACAAATGCTAAAATCCTTACACGTGCCAATTGCAAGGAGCGTCGCAAAACAAAGCAAACATAACTTTGACTCAGACATCAACGACACTCAACTGGAGGAAATAGTGTTCCTATGCACCAAACAGGAGGTCATGTTGACATCTAACTTGTGGGTTAGCTCAGGATTGGTTAATGGTGCACTCGGGCAAGTGATCGATGTGGTGTACAATCCAGAATCACACCCACCAAACTTGTCATCCTTTGTTGTTGTCAACTTCAGACACTACCAAGGGCCCCCATGGGACAAACTCAACCCAACCCACTTGCCCCTACCTCCTATCACCCATGAGCAATTGTCGCCAAATTCCACTTAAAATGTCTTGGGGCCTCACCATCCACAAATCACAAGGCCTAACTCTTGACAAGGCCACAATAGACATCGGGAATGTTGACCGTCAAGGACTGACATTCACAACAATGTCAAGAGTGCACGCCCTCAACGATCTACAGATCTCACCAGCCTTTACGTTTGAACGCTACGCAAGAATGAGATATACAAAGAATGTAAATGCACGCAAGGAAGAGGAGCAAAGACTATGTAACACACAACTGCCACTTGATATACAACACATGTGCACCCTACTACCTACATCATACCCACAATAATGTGTCCAGATCTTGCTTCCAACCCACATATATAAGCAAAGTGTTCCACAAATACAAATACAAAACCCACTTGTAATGCTATTCCAATAAAAGTCACTTTCAGTTTACATCCAAACCATATTATACACTAAAAATTAAACCCCTCTCCGGCGTAATTTGCAACTCCTCTGCAATTGCTAGTTTAAGTATATTTTATGCTCAATACAGCTGCCTCAAAGAATAGTGGGTCTATACTTCTTCCTTAATGGTATGCAATGAATTTGAAGGCTCCTATATTCATTTTAAGGATTATTTTCACCATTTTATTGCATACCGTAAAATTCGTTCTAACCATCATGGCAACTTGCATGAATCTCAATATGTTACCTTATCCAAAGAACAAATTTGACAATAGCATCTGAATCATGTGAGAAAGTTCCCATATGTAAATGTGGAAAGGACACGTAGGAAATGTCGCCTCATTGAGAATAATTGCCATTCACACTTTGCAGTGTTCTGACAGCAAGGTATTAAAATCTCCTCCTTCCAATTGTCTACAGATATACCATTTCTTGTGCTCAATTTTCCAACACCACTTAACTATTTTTCCTCGAGCTTTATAATTTCATTCTACTGTTCCATATTTGCTATCAGGAACCCTTTGCGAAACAGGAGGCCTTTCCCATGTTGATTGGCTCACATTGTTAGCTGGGCTATAGCCATCATTTGTTACTCCACTTGCCTACAACACAAAATTCAAATAAATAAATATCATCCTCAAAATATCAAGCTAAATCTGGTTATCCACATTTAATGACAAGGATCATAAAATTAACATGGACTACAAAATCAACAAATAACACCTCTTACCACTTCAAGGCAAGCTTCTAAAATAGTCATACCAGGGAGCGCATATAGACCACGCTGCAATACAAATCAATAAGTGAATGCCGTTAATAGGGCTGATGCTGTCTCCTACTCTGCATATTATTCCTGCAGTTTCCTTTCATAAGCCTTTTCCATATTCTTATGAGAGTCCGTGTATTTAGATAGGAGACCATAAATAGAACAATACTAAAAAGGAAATGTCAGAGGGTAATAGGGAGAAGGAGAAACCTGGTTCAAAACTCGAGTTTTGTAAATAAAACCTGCACAGCAGAATGCTGTTGATAAAACAATCAAACTGCAAAAACAAATCAGCATATATAAGATAATTAGCGCAAGGTTGTGGATTAGCTGTCTGGACAACACAACAAATGTTGGGCATTGTCATGGATAATGAACAAGTATGCTACCAATGAACATCAATTACAGAATATAAATATATACAACATTACAGCATACAGAATACGAGACTGATAACAGCTTTGTAATATCAATAGGTAGTGCTTGGTATAGATTGTTATCCAGGGAAGACCTGATACAAGCGCCTTTACCCCAACATGCAACATGTTATTTGAATGATGAGAAACAACATTTTTCAGTTGATGCAACCGTCAATAACCAAACATAAAGTCGTTACAACACTACATAATTCCGATAAGAACTAGCATAATACGGTCAACTGCAAAACATTTACATTTATTGATAATGTCTACATTATCCCCCCTTTTAAATAAGTTGGAATCCCTTTTGACAACAACCAGATCAAACAACTCGTGGAGGAGGGGAAGAGGAAGACATTCCTGAAGATGCTAAAGCTCCAACTGAAGGTGAGCCTAAATAAGATACTAAGAGCCACTGAAGCTCGACATGAAGGTTATAGAACTTGGAGGTGCGGTGTTGTAGCTGCTTGGCTGCCACCAATTCACGCTCAAGTGAAACCTTCACCATATGTACTGCTTCCTGCGTCTTCATTTTCACTTGAAAGTTGAATGACCTCTTATTCAGTATTCTGCGACTTGCCCTTCACTTGTGAGAGCTCATGCTCATACACTGCAACCTTATGCACATGTGCATGCATGAGCTGAGTTTGTTGAGTGAGCTGGAGCTGGTCTTGGAAGCGTCCATTCAGATCCCTAGCATTCCTCGGGGCTGCAATCTCATTGACGTATCCTTCACATCCTCCAACTGGCATTGCTCACACATGGATGATTGAAGCAACAAATGTTGGTATCTGAAGGTACACCTATGATGCATAGGGACTCGACACTTTGCATGAGAGAAGTAACAGTACGAGGAATTGGAGTGGGCAGCCATTGCTCATGCATCTCAGGGGTATTACGTTTAGGCCATCCATTGTTGACATAGATCCAGGTGAACACTAGGTAACACCCTCTTGCACAAATTTCTATATGCAAATCGCCTCATCCAAAATCATCTGTATCTGTGAGACACCACCTACAACATCTAGATGCCTTGAAATGATTGGGTCAAGGGTCCCATGGCCCACAAAAATTGAGAGAGTCTCATAGGGATTAGTAATATTTGGAATAGGAAGGGACCGTGGAATAAGCACACCCTAAGAATCAGTGAGCCCAGACTTAGAAGGGCCTGCCTCTTAAGACAACACAGTGTCAATCCCAACTGAACATACTCCCCCTTGGGCTCTGGTACTGCCAACTCTTGGGGCTGCACTAGGCTTGCTAGGATATCCGAGACCGAATTAACTGGTTCACCTAGTTGGTTTAACTAGTCTTCTATCTGTTGCTCCTCCAACTGCTGCCCATCATCCCCCAAGGGTGAGGAAGTGATTATGACTGATGCAATTGGATGTATGGTCGGCTAGGCTCCTCGATGGAAGGAACAAGACAAAAACTACAAGTGTGAGTCAAGCAGCCCAACTCTGTGTCCATCATCCTCCTCATCCTCCTCCATATTAGAACCCTTTCCTTCATCCTCCTCTAACATGGGCAACTCTATCGAGTTCCTTTGTTTCACCACTGCACAGCGTTCGGTACTATCGTCAGGTAGAGGTGTGCCAACATATCTCCGTCTGAAAATTGATGACCAACTCAGGTCATAAAAAATATCCGAAGTGAATTCCACCTCCAATGTTGAAGATGAATACACATCATCCAGAAATAATCCAATGGCATGGTATGTCATATAGATTCTTTACATGTCAGGGATATAAACTCAATTAACTAGTTCACTTACTTGGTTTAACAAGTCGTCTATTTGTTGCTCCTCCAACTGCCGCCCATCATCCCCCAAGGGTGAAGAAGTAATTATGACCAATGCAAATGGATGAATGGTCGGCTTAGAAAAACCCATCAACTCCTCGAAGGAAGGAAAAGACAAACACTAGAATGTGAGTCAAGCAGCCCAACTGTGTGTCCATCCTCCTCCTCCATATTAGAACATTCACCCTCGTTCTCCTCTAACATGAGAAACTTTATTGACTTCCTCTTTTTGCCATTGCATAATGTTTGGTATTATCATCAGCAAGAGGTATGCAAGATGTCTCCATCCGAAACTGATGAGACTTGGGTTATAAAAACTATCGAAAAGGACTCCCCCTCCAATGTCGATTATCAATGCACAACATCTAGAAATAATCCAATGGCATACTGTCTTATAGATCCTTTACATGTCAAGGATAGAAACTCGTGAATTTTTTTCCTGATTTTCTTGAACTGGAAGAGTCCCATTATTCAAGCCGGCTCATTGGCAAGCATCATCTTCAGGAATCACCCCTCGACTCCAAGTTCAAGCCTTGTAGAGTGACCACTAGTGGATACCAGCTAGTGATAACTCTAGCAATACAAATCCCACCACTTAAGGTTTGAATCCCTAGGGAATACTCGATGGAATCTGTTGGACTCCACTCGGCCATACGAAGGCCATATGGTAAACTCCCTATTCTTTGAGAACAAGGGCCGGTGAAGGAGAAACTCTTCCAACAACGTGCTTAACAAGAAGGCCTTGCCCTACATGGTGTGCATCGACTCAATGGTGGTTAGGTATCCCGAGGCCCCTGTGGGGCCAACTACAACACATCCCCTCTCTTGCCCAACCACGGGAGGGCATTTTGATCAAAGGAGCGCCACGGCTAGGAATTTCAACACAAACGCAAAGCCTGCAATTCCCTTCCGATGCAAGTGATCACCTAACCAATACAATGACAACATTCGCCACACTCCCCATCGAGTAACAAAAGCAAACCCTTCTCACCGGCATCCGATGGGGCAACACACCATAGCTTTTGTAATACGTTTTGAAAACCAACCTATGTTCTTACATCGCACAACCTAATGTGCTAGCACTTAAGGATGAGGTGTTGATGAGAGTCCCCTCCAACATCCTCACACAACGGGCACTAACCACCAAAGGTAGGATCAATTAGACAATACTAACGGCGCGACTAATAAGGACAATATTAGGGTCCACTTCCCAGTTGAAGACCCTTAGCCTAATTTGTCTTCCTGACCACTAAGGAGAATTAAAAGGGAGACTTAAGTTTTATTACTTTATTATAAAGTGTTAAAAAAATAAAATAAACATTATAAAAAGCACTTATAATAAATTAATGAACTTAATGATAAATCAAAACATAGAAAAAGGCAAACAAAGGAAAAAGCACTTAGCTAAAATTGTTTATTCCTAGAAAAGTGCAACTTGTACTAAGGCAGCAAAAGAGCATAGAAAAAGGCAAAAGCTTTTGGGACAAAAGTTATTCATCCTAAGAAATTGCAACTTGCTCTAGGATAAAAACGGAGGGAGAAAAGCATTAAATGTTGAAAGGAGCTGATTGGATGAGGAGAAGGTCACTTTGGGTCACTTCTCCCTTTAAAAGGGCAAGTCGACTTGGGTTTGAGGCATGCTTTATTTTATCAAAAATTCTGAAAATTACTTGTGCAAGCTGAGTATTTGCAGCTGTAACTTCTGAGGACGAAAACCCTCAAAAGGTGGAAGGAAGAACAAAAACTCTTCCTTTTGGTGTATCCTTTTGTGGAGTATTCAAAGGAGGATCTACTTATTGAAGTATATTATTTTGGCAAGCTGAAGCGAACCATTTATAGGCTATTTGGGCATTGATAAAGGATCTAAAAATTCAGATTTGTACCTGCTGTTTGGAGCTAAATTCTCAGTCATCATTTCTACATTGTTGGAGTGTTTTCTGGGTTTCAAACCTTCAATTTCAGCTGTACTTGCAAATCTGGATCTGCAGATTTTATTATTAAATAAAATCAGACTTGTGGGAGCTCATTGTTGGTACTTTCACTCTACTGTTTTATTTAATTTATTTCAGTCTGAAATCTGCATATTTTAATTGATTTGGGCCTTATAAAATCAGTATTTTGGTTGTGAATGAGAAGACTTAAATATAAGAGCTGATTTTGTTGGGTTTTGTACATAACCCTAGTCGCATTTTCCTTCTAAAAATCAGATCTGCTCTAATAATTTCTGAGATATCTTTTATAAGTGATTTCTTTAGCAAGGGATTGCCTAAAATCCATCTAGGGGCAAAATTTGTCGATTTGGGGACATTACAGTGGTATTAGAGCAAGTTTTCCTCCCAGCCTGTGAGGAAAAGAAAGAAAAATCAGATCTGAATGCATGCAGGAAAAAGTCATTTAGTTTATCAAAGAAGAGGTACTCCAAAGAAGGTGACTATGGAAGACCATGATCAAAGGGCTCCTCCCAATGATGTTCTTAGCTACATGAATGAAGTCATCACTAGAAGTCAGAGAGAGCTGCAACAAACAATGAGGGAGAATCAAAGAGAAATGCGTGATGCATTTACTAGCTCTATTCGAGATTTGGCCATGGCTCTACAAGGGAACAATGCAACTATCAATCAAGGAGCAACCAACAATGGAGAAGGAAGCTCAACGGGACCAGTTAGGACTTCTCCCAAGCCTACTCATCAGATTTTCAGAGCTAAGTTTCTCCAAAGAGAGGAACCAGTTGAAGAAGAAGCCCAAAATGATGTTGATGATGTGGAAGCATGTGGTGATGAGTATATGCAACTTAGTTTCAGAGTAAGAGAGATGTTATCCTTCAGAGACTTCTACCAGGTGAAGAATAGCAAAGGTACAAGGAGAAATAGAAGAGTTCACCAAGAGTCACCAAGGAGAGACATTCAACAAAGGTTGGGTAAGGTAACTCTTCCTTCATTTGATGGTACAGATAAGTGCTCTGCTAGGGCTTGGTTACAAAAATTAGATACATATCTCTCCTTGAACCCTATGTATGAAGATGAAGCACTTAAGTTTGCAACTTTGCATTTGGAGGGAGTTGCACATGAGTGGTGGTACCATGGCATCATCACCCAAGGACATGGCTCTATCACCTCCCTTGAAGAATTTAGCAAGATGTTTGATAGAAAGGTTTGACAGGATGGATCCAGACTTGCATTTCAGGGAGCTAGCCCAACTCAAACAAGATGGAACTCTAGATAAGTATATTTCTAATTTTCAAAGAATTGCAGTAATGGTACCTGATGTTAGTGAAAGAAGGCTTGTTTTATTGTTTGTTGAAGGGTTAGGAGAACCATTAAAAGGCCTTGTTAAAGATTTTAATCCTCCATCTCTTCAAGGTGCCATTAAGAAGTCATTAGACTTGGAGAGTTCGATGCCAAAGGGGAGAAATCTGCAGTTTGGGCAGCAGCGAACAACGCCTTTGGGGCAGCAAAAGAGCACATGTGAGCAGCCCATAACACCTCAAAATGATAAGCAAGGAGCAACATTTAGTGGGCAGCAAAATAGAGCACAAGAATGGGAGAGAAACAAGTTTGAAATTGAAGCAAAGAATGAGCTAAGGAGGAAGAAATTGTGCTTTGATTGTAAAGAACCATGGACACCCAATCATCGTTGCAAAGGTAAGGGATCTATTCATTATATTGAAGTTATTGATGATGAAGAGGATGAAGATAATGTTGATCCAAAAGATCAAGCAAAGAAAAATGAGGTGGGTGTCACTAATGCTACCTTAGCTACATTAACAGTATTGCCTAGTTTCTATGCATTTCATGTGAAGGGTGATCTTCTTGGGCAAAAGGTCACCATATTGATTGATGGAGGAGCAACACACAACTTCATTGATGAAGGGTTGGTTGCTAGATTGGGTTTACAAGAAGAAGAATTCCAAGGATTTGATGTGATTGTGGCGGATGGGCATTCAATCACATGCACCAAGAGGATTCCCCAACTTCGATTCACCATGAGAGGACATGAGGTATGTGATGAATTTTATGTTGTTGGCATTGGTAGATTAGATTTAGTTCTTGGTGTACAATGGCTACAATCCTTGGGTGATTTTCATCAAAACTATCAAACTATGGAGCTGAAATTCAAGGTGCAAGACAAGGAAATTGTTTTGCAAGGCATGAGGAAAGGAGTTCCTCCAAGAATGGCAGCCCATAATATGATTGGAATATTTAAAGAGGGGCAGATTTCACAAGATGGTTGAAGAAGAAAAGGATATAACATTGCGGAAGTTTAACTGTGAGGGAAATCAGCCTTTTGTGAACCATGGTGACTCCATAAGGTATGATACAAACAAACTAATGTCATATTTGCAACATATTCAGATTTCTTTTGATAAGAGTGATGATTTAGATGATAAAATCTGCAATTTGCATTATGTAATGCCTTGGGTACAACCATGTAAATATGAGCACCTTGTCAAGGGCAAGTGGTGGCAAGATTTATCTCATCTAATAGGTACAGTGCCTAGAATCGTGAGACACTTCAGCATATTTTGTCTATTGTGCATGGCACTTAGACAAAAGAGTTTAGAATTGCTTGTGGGCAAAATTTGGTGGAGGACTGAAATGTCCCTCTTTCTAGAATAACATTATCAAAGACCTTTAGCCTATTTTGTGTACTCGATGGCTAAAGGGTGAACTTAAGGGTGACTTACGTCATTTTTAAATTATTATAAAGTGACATTAAACGAGGAAAATATATATAGCACTTATAATAATTTTATGACTTAATATTATAACACATCTAAGATAGAAAAAATGTCTAAATATATTTTGTATTCGTCCTAGGAGAAATTGTGACTTAACTTAGGGAAGAGAAATGGGAATTTAGAAAGATAAAAAAGCTATTATATAGGAAAAATGTGACTAGGCCTAGACAGGGAAGTGGGTGGAAAATGTATAGAGAAATTCATTGTATGTTGATTGGATGCTTAGGAGGTCACACTTGGGCCTCTTCTTTCCTTAAAAGGAGAAGTCGACTTGCTTGGGCATTCATTCTATGATCATTATATTTTCTAATTTGGCTTGCAAGCTGAGCATGGCTGCTACAAATTTCTAAGGACGAAAACCCTCAAGAAAAGTGATAGGAAGAATGAAGACCCTTCGCGGAACTCATCATTTGTATTGAAGATTCAAGAAGAAATTTGGTTATTGAACCATTATATATTTTCCAGCTGAAGCGACTAAGTTTGCAAGCTATTTTGGCGTTAAGGAAGAAGAAAAACTCCAGATTTGGTTGCTGTGTATTGAAGCTGATTTCCAGTCATCTTTTTTCATAGTTGAAGTATTTTCAAGGGTTCCAAAACCCTTAGTATCAGCTGTTATTGCAAACTGGGTTTTTTTGCAGATTTTTAATAATAAGATCAGCCTTATTGCAGCCCATAACTGGTACTTATTTCTGCAGATTTATTAAATAAATTCAGATCTGTTTTGCACCTTATATCTGCATATTTTCTGAGATTTCTGGTCCTATAAAATCAGTATTTCAGTCTGAGTGAAATAGGTTGACTAAGTAGCTGAAACGTTTTGGATATGGGAGCGGGTACGGAGTATCCAATACGCAGATACGGCAAAAAAATTGACCCCGGATACGGCGTTGGATACGGCAGTATAAAAAATATATAAAAATTAAAAAATATATAAATTTTAGCCTTCTAAATAAGAATTAAGTTATTAACCAAACTTAATTCTTATTTAGAAGGCTAAAACACTTATAACACTACAACATTATACGACATTATAAATTAAAATAACGTTATATCATTATATTCCTATAGATATATTGCCTCACTTACTAACATAATAACATTATATGATTATTAATAATATCCGATTTTGGACAATATAATGCACGATAATTATAAATATTAAAATGACATCATAAAGATATTAATTATAATACTATCATAACACTATAATTAGAAATACTATTATAATATAAAATATTATATATAATATTAAGCAATTTAATAACCTTTTATATATATATATATATATATATATATATATATATATATATATTATTGTATATAATTAAAAAATTTATAAACTATTAATATTTTCCAGATGCTATTTTAAAATATATTTAATATTAAAATCATTTAGTAATTTACTACAGTAGTATAGTCTATAATAAAATTATAAATTTTAATTTTAAACTTGGATATATTGAAATATTCTTAAACTTCCACGTATTGATATATTCTTCCACGTAGAGGCTTGGAGTAATAAGATTTTGGTTGAAATCTAGACTGCACGGAAACGCCCTAGACCCCCTTGTACCAGGTTGGGTACGTTTTGGGTGCAGTGCGGGTACGCCTAGGTACTGCTGTGGGCGTACGCACCACGTGTCCTAGTACGTCTAGGGTACGGAAATCGTGCAGGACCTACCCATCCGTACCCAGAGCCTGTGGGTACGTACCCACAGAGTACCCACAGTTTTTTCTTTTTTTTAAGTGCAAAAAATAAAATAAAAAGAGTACCCAGAGAGTACCCACAGTTTTTTTTTTTTTAAGTGCAAAAAAATAAATAAAACATGAGGGCTTTGATTGGAATTGAACTTTGGAAAGTTCGTGTGAGATTCAATATTGCCAATAGGCTCTGAAGGGTCAAGAGAGATGAAAAGGACTTCATTTGGTTGACTTACTATTTGGGGGCTTTCTTGTTGCTCCTCATGGGTCTTTTATTCTTTAGTCAATTTGGAAGGCATGGGAACAAGTGAAGCACTTGGTGGTTGGGCAGCCTATCTTCTCTTCATTTGACATTAGGTGCTAAGCCTACAAATCGATTTCATCGAATCAAAAATATGATGACAAGATCCTTGCCTTGACAAGAGGTTGTTCTGCCCTCCTTTGGTTTGAGAAAGGAACTAAAATATTTTATGACTTTAAATATTTTTTTAATGTCCAATGATACGTCTAACTCAAGCTTAAGGCATTAATAATGAATTATCAAATCTATAATACAGTCTATGTTATTAACTATTATGTTTTGAACACTATGAATCAATACAAACTCAAGACTCAATTCTCAAAGTATTGGAAATTTGTTTTCATGTTCTATGAATGATTTAAAGTTGTATGAGTATTAAATTTCAATAAGTATGCAAATGTTTCTTTAAATTTATAGTTTTATATGCATATGCATATATATATATATATATATGAATCAAAAATATGATGACAAGATCCTTGCCTTGACAAAGAGGTTGTTCGCCCTCCTTTGGTTTGAGAAATGAACTAAAATATTTTATGGCTTCAAATATTTTTAATGTCCAATAATACGTCCGACTCAAGCTTAAGGCATTAATAATGAATTATCAAATCTATAATACAGTCTATGTTATTAACTATTATGTTTTGAACATTATGAATCAATACAAACTCAAGTCTCAATTCTCAAAGTATTGGAAATTTGTTTTCATGTTCTATGAATGATTTTAAGTTGTATGAGTATTAAATTTCAATAAGTATGCAAATGTTTCTTTAAATTTATAATTTTATATGCATATGCATATATATATATATATATATATATATATATATATATATACCCAAAAGCGTACCATACCCGAGGTTTTTAAAAATTTGTCATTTCAGCGTACCGAACCCATACCCATATCCATGCAATCTAGGTTGAAATCATATGCGTATGGCTTCAAAAGGATATCTTATGTTTCTCCGTGTATTGGCTGGAAAATACCCCCGCCGTATCTTCCCGCTCTCACCACCGTTTCTGAGCCGTACCCGTATCCCGACGTTTCGTGCACTGGGCCAAGTCCCCAACCCCGCCGTATCGATGCGTAGTAGGTTGATTTTATTGGCTGAATTATATGGTTTTCACCTTCAACCCTACTCGCATTTCTCTTAAAAAATCTGATTTGCATTGCAATCCATTGCTATATCCGGGACAATCTGTATTTGGTGTTTGGAGTTATTAAAAATCCAACTAGGGGTCAAAGTGTCCCATTTGGGGACATTACGTTGGTATCAAAGGGGGAAAAAGTAAAGTAATATTAAAATAGAAAATAAAGTTGCTTTATTAATCCCACATGGAAAGCCCCACTTGAAAAATAGAAACAAAACAGTCTAAAAGGAGCTGAAGAGGGGTTCATTTGGCATCTTTGGTCATTTATCTGATTTCACTTTGGAGAATTGAATGCATTTGCTTTCACTTTCAGCCATAGAGGATGGAATGGGGACGAAACCCCTCAATAGAATTCAGATTTGATGACAAAAACCCTCAACATCTATTGGGTGACTTTATTCAAAGGTATTTTCTTGGTTTTTGGGTGTGAAAAATAAATAAGATAAATTCAGAACCTTGCTGAAAAATTATTTTCTTTCATGATTATGTTCCTAGAGGCTTCTTGAATGTTTTAAGTCTTCTAGGTATACTAGATTACGGATATTTTGATTAATAAATACAAATTTCAAAAGTCTGCATTTTTTTATAACAAGGGTTTGAAATAAAAATCAGGTCATTATCTTATTCTTGGCATTAACAGCTGATTGTTGTCATAAATTTCAGTTTGTTGTTATATTTTTGCAAAAGGGTTTGTGGGAATCTGATTTTACCCTAGGCGCTAGGGTTTGGAGAATTAAATTATTGAATATTCATTCTTTTCCAGAATTTATTGTTAGCTGAGTTTGCATACTCTCAGATTTTATTTTTGGGGTTTTGGGGAAAACCCGTTTGGTACTAATTTTATCCTGAAAGGGAACATTACATGCACCATCATACTTATAGGCCCATATGGACCAAATCTTTAAAGATACTTCAGATTTCTTATGTATATATAATATATATAGATGTTGTCTTGATTTTCAGTGAAACACTTAAAGAACACATCCAACATCTCAGAAGGTTTTATGATATTGCAGAAAAGGCAGGTATAATACTCTCGAAGTCTCAAGTATGAAATTACAGCTGTGTCAACAAAACTGTAAATTTCTTGGTATTGAAGTTGAAAAATCAATGCTAAAAGTGCAACCTCGTATTAAAGAGAAGATTGCTAAGTTTCTTGATCAAATGGATAAAACGCAGTTACAAGCATTCTTGGGAATGTTAAACTATGTTAATAGTTTCTATCCAGATTCTGGGAATGATAGGACATTACTCCAAAGATTTTCTTAAAAAGAGATCCAAGTTCATCTGGAATCAGGAACACACTGAATGTGTTCAAAAATCAAAGACAAGGTTGCCAATCTCCCTGCTGTGCATGTTCCAAATTCTGAGAATTATGTTCTTTATATAGATGCTTCTAGCAATGCATGGGGTGGAATTCTTTGTTGTATAGAAAATGGAAAAGAATATGCCCATGAATTTGTAGGTGGAGTATTTACTGATGAAGTCAAAAATGGATATCTTCTAATAAGGAGATCTATGCTGTAAAGATGTGTTTGGAAAAACATTCTCTGAAGCTCATGCATTTAAATCATTTCATTATTAGAACTGACTACACCAGATTCCTTACTTTTAAGGAAAAAGATCACGGAAGAAAGGATGGCTGAGGAAAGTATTGCAGATGGTAAGAATATTTTAATAGATTTAATTATGTTGTTGAACATGTTGTAGGAAAAGAAAACATTGTTGCAGACTGGATTAGTAGAAATCCTGCCACTACCATGATGAATCATCCAAATGTTCCTAACCCAGGATTTAATCTTGTAAGAACTAAAAATAGTAAATTTTTTGACATGAATGTTATGATTCAGGAACAAATCTTAAAAGGTATAGTTGGAAGATACACCTGATTTTAACATGCAGCTTCCAATTCTCTACAAGCTTCTAGAGCAGCTTATGTTGTCTCTTGCCCTCATGGAAGAAGAGAAGGAAGAATCTTCATTTTCTGTCTTGATAATGAATTAACACTGAGATATTTTATTGATCTCATCAAACTCCCCAGTTGGACATGGCAAATAAAGATCGGGATGGATCATAATAGATATCTCCATCAATTGGTAAAATATCTTGGTCCACACAAAATCCATGAAGAGGAAGAGCACACAGAAGACAAGGTGGTACATGCCATCATTCGACGCAAACTTGAGTGGAAATCACATCTCCACGCCGTACCATGCCTTGAAGACCGCCATTGGATGATTAGACAAACATACTCCATAAGAAGCCAATTCACTCTCATCTGTCTCAATAATCTAGTCACGGAAGTGGAAGACACGATGGACCACCACTCCACACTAACATCATCATATTCCTCAGTGGGATCCACAAGCACAATTTCCATGTAATAATATACATACTTTTGTTAGTGGGAATCTCTTTTATAAAAAAGAAGTCTATTGTTGTACTATCTTGCATGTACAGGAATTCTAGTGGCAGACACTCTCCGCTGTGAACGGATAAGACCTTACTATGAATATCCTATAAATATGAGTTTTATCAGGAGTTAAGGGCATTTGAAGCCTTAAGTCCCAAGAGTCAATCTGAAAGAGTATGCTCTATCCTTGCGCTGAGTGCAAACTAGGATATCAGAAATTTCAAGTAATATCTTTGTAATAATCCTATTATTTAATCAAAGTCGTAGCCATTCGGCCATCAGCCTCCGCCGCTGTTTGATCTTTAAGACACAGACCAAGATCCTGAGTAGTTGGTATCAGAGCATGGAATTAGAAAGTTTTTGCCATATCATTTCAAGTAAGGGCATTGAGAATCTCAGTGTTGTGTATCACACTGGTCCTCAATGAGCATTGATATCTTATATCTCTTTCCATAAATTATTGTCTTGTTTTCTGCTCTAAAAATAGGATACTCAGTTGATCTCGCATACCTAGGTCTCAGGTCTAAAAGAAGCTCCCGTGGCAGAATTTTTGAAATCCAGCCAAGATGCCTCTGCATATGAAGTAATCAACGAAGCAGAAGCAAAATGTTCTTATGAAGAACCACAACAGGAGATTACTCAGTTTGTATTCGAGTGAGGAGACTCTTCTTCGAGCATGCCTCAGATTGATCCTACTGAAGAACTCTCATGTTCTATCGCAAACTATACTCTTCCTTCTTTGAAGCCTAGTCATGTTTATAAGAAGTCTGAGTTAGAAAAGAAAAATCTGTTTAATAAGGTCTTGTATAAATCTAATTTCAAGAGTTTTGTCCAACCTAGGATTAAGTCACCTCAGATTGCTCTCAAAAACCAGCCTAGTTGTTACCCCTGTTGCCACAAATCTGAGATAAACTATATCAGAAGTAATGAAGATGTGAGCTTTGTTCATTTTGGATTAATTTGAGTCTATATTAAGCCACTGATCCTAGATAATATCAAACCAGTGTCTCATGTGGCTCTTTGTGATAGGAGAGACAAATTCTAAACATGCCTGTCAATTGTCTTCACCGTCCAGATTGAATGATGGCCATATCTGTTATGAATATTATCCTAATCTCTATGAGTGCTAGAGATAAAGGATGTAAAGAAGTAAAACATGGATCGTTAGACTGCTGGGGTTTGTTTTCTTCAGTAAATGGATTAGAAATGTTTGGACCATTCAAATATGCTTATAAATTCCATAGAGGTACCTTCAAAATGGAAATTAGGCTGGATTAAGAATGTTGCCCCAAAGATGAACAAAAAGGAAAAGCCTATGCACAGAATCGAGGGTAATATTGTTCAAATGATGCCTCGATCTAGTTCACGGTCTACATCATTTGAATCTCCCATATCTAGTTTTTCTTTGTCATCCAAGAGGTCTTCCCGAAAGGGAAATATTTTTGTTGAGTTAGAAGATGATAAGAGTACAGAACCATTTCCTTTAATTAACAAGCAAGTGGTCTGCATCCTCTAGACGTTTATTCCTTCAAAATGTTAGGTAGGCTTCTTGTTGATGAAATCTTAATTGAATTGGTTATAACACACCTCCGAGTCCAAAGGGGTAGGTGAGACAATTTTAAAAGACAGGAGAAGAAAGAAGGGAAGTAATTTTTCATACCAATATTTGCACCACTGCTAACTTGAACACAAGCAGAAAACAGGAATCACCGGACAAGTGTAATACAAGAGAGTTGGGATTGGGATCCTATCTACAAAAGATTCTGACATTAGCATACATTGATGTTAAATGCACTTAGACATTAGCACACATTGATGTTAAATTCATTCAGCATTATCATACATTGATGTTGAATGCATTTAGACATTAGCACCTCATGTAATGTCCCCTTTTCTACGCCAAAGGCCTAAGGGTCAAGTCGAGTCCAAGCCGTGGTCAGACCCAAGGGGCTGTGGACGCTGGGAGCTAATGGGAAGGGGCCACGTGGTTCCAATATTCTAATTTTGCGTTGAGGGTCACTTTTGGACCATGGCGACTTAAAGGGGAAAAGCAACTTAAAGTTATTTTTATTTTATTGACCCCTCCGTGGAATGAAACGCGTCTAGGTCTTTTGGGGCTCTTTTGCCTTGGAAGGTATATAAGGAGCTGGGAGAGAAAGGAGAGGGACCTTTTGTCATATACATTTTTAGCCTCCTTCACGTGCAGCTGCTGTTGTTGCGCATCTACAGCTTGTGGAGTCAAATCCCTCAGGACCCTAGCTTCGGTGGTGAGAGACCCGTCCCTAGCTAGCAGGGCATTCTTCGGTAGTGAGAGATCTACCCTAGTCTATCATTTTTGGAGCCGTTTTCAGGGTTGTGTCACAGAGATAATAACAGAGGTTTCAGAGGAAGGATTTCGAGGGTTTTGGGGGCATTTGGGGAAGATAATCAGAGGAGCTCCAGATCAGATTCATGGCAGCCATTTGGGCTGGGCGTGGCAACACATTGAAGGCGCTCCATCATTTTTTGACCCCATTCCAAGCAAGGCGACTTGCAGCCCTTATTTGGGGGTTTTCTAGTCGGTCGTTCTCAGATCTAAAGGTGGAAATATTATTTCCTATATCTGTCAATGTTATTTCCAAAGACCCTTATTTTTGCTCTTGTATTTAGAGAGTAACGAACCTCGGAAGTTTTCCAGCTGTCTAGGGCATGTTGTGCTTTTTCTGGCAGTAGTTTAATTTGTGTAAAATTCCAAAAACAGTTTTATTATGTCCTCTATAATAATATCAAGCTCTCTTTAAATTTTCAAGTAATTCGAGTGGATATCTTGGGAGATATTGATTTTATTTAGTTTGTTGTCCTTACTGTAAAAATCTGCATAAATCAGTATTTTACTTTGCTGCAATTTTCATATATTTTGTGCATTTTTAAGTGGTATCCCACAAGGGATATTTCACCTCATTGATGTTAAATTCATTCAGGCAGTAGCATACATTGATGTTAAAAGCATTTAAACACTAGCACAAATTGAAGTTAAATTCAATCAGGCATTAGCATACATTGATGTTAATCACATAGGAAATTGTTTATACACAAACAAGGTGGCAGCATGCTTGGAATACTTTGAAAGTG
Source organism: Taxus wallichiana var. yunnanensis (assembly GCA_018340775.1). Taxonomy (NCBI): domain Eukaryota; kingdom Viridiplantae; phylum Streptophyta; class Pinopsida; order Cupressales; family Taxaceae; genus Taxus; species Taxus wallichiana. The sequence continues at coordinate 222,078,010 of CM031237.1, forward strand.
ATAATCGTTAGCCGTCTGGATTGATATTTTTGACAATATCGAGCAAGAATACCGTTTTGGACAGAAGAACTTTTGTTTGAGGAGATTTCCCAAGATAACTTACATGCAACAAAGTACACCAAATGTTGCCCATCCTTTTGTATTATCGCTTCTCATTAATTGCTTATATTCTGCAAAAAGCAAATTCATTATAATCCATCCACACAACCTTTTCTATGTGCACTATCTGAACATTATTATTCTTAAGTATACAGACTGAAATGCTAACCGAATAACAGCAGGTGCAATGAATTCCAAAAAAAGGTGACAAGTATCCCTAAAAAGGTAGGTTTATATTTGATCACATCCATGCTTGCAACAGATTATATATCCATATTTTCTTACAATGCAATCAACTAGGAAGAAGGATATGTTTTACTGACTAGAGCCTAACTAAGAGTAACTAATTGCAATTCTACTTTGCAATGGACAAAATCAGTGGGCTCCAAATATAGAAGGTGACACTATTAAGAAAAACAAACCACATAATTTTCCAAAGGAGAAATCAATGGGAGGATATCCTTCTATTGGGACAGTGATGTTCACAGCATACGGAGTATCTTGAGCTTTCTCACCTGTAAGAACAGAAATATGTTAGTCCAAGAAAACTAACATTTTCTCTATACATAATACAAGTCGTTGCTACATAGCAATATTATCTGTCATGCCATACATCGCCAAGTCACATCTAAAATTGTTGGAGATAATGTTGTCGGGGATCCCCAATTGAAGCAGAACCTGACAACTTGATCTCCAGACCATTCTCTGGATAGACCTGCAACCCCAAAAGTAAACCGTACAAAAATGATGATAATATTTAATATCAATGAGTGTTACTCGTCCACATAAAAGTTAGACATTTTTGTTTAAAAACTGGAATATTACCGTATGAATCGGCTTTCTCACATATTTGGAAAGAGCAGCAATCGCAGTAAAATAAAGGAAACTTTTGTTTCCTCTGTTCCAAAGCTGCAATAACAGAGGATAAGACTGCATTAATTGTTATTACTGTTTAAATACAACATGTATTTCACTTATATTATTACAAAGACCAAGGTTAGCTAAGTATTAGTTAGTTAAGCTGTCAGTATAATTTTCCTTTCATCTAATTTCTGGGTTTTGATCGGGTATTAAATCAATGCTACCTCCCTCCCTGCATAGTCTGTGTGTTCATACTCATTGCAGAGGTGCAAATTTGAAAACTTTAAAACTGTTGAATGTCAGATCCCATGAATATATGGCTTGGGTCTGAATTCTTTTCAATATATATAATATTTGAACTTTATTTTTTAAAAATGCAGGTTTAGAAAAAGCCATATATATATATATATATATATTGTAAAAGTGAAGCATAGACCAGCATTCTAAAAGCTTAATTTTTGGAAACCGCTTATCATTCAAATGAGATGAACTCATGGGTCAGATTCCTGTACCTTACACCTCTACTTATCAGCCCATGAGGATCTTTCAAATTTATTGCTCATCGGAGCAAAAGTTATCTGATTTACTTTAAAGTATCTGCTTGACACTCCAACTAACAATTCACCTCATCAACATACCCAACATGTCTTATAGGCAGTGACTCTGCATCATTTCAGAGTCAGTCATGTGCCTAAATTGGCACTTATATGCAGGACGTGGCAACTCCATCAGGGATAGAATGGCAATTCGCATGCCTAGGGTCTTACTTGTTACACGCCAAGCTTACAATCACTGGAAACCATATGAGAACATAAAGGTGACAAGAAATGCAGATGAGAAAATTGTAGTCTTCACATTCATAGGTAGTTGAATGCATCCCAGAGCCGAGGAGAAAACAAGAATCCTCTATGAAGAGTAGCTGTAAGTCGCTAAGGAGTTATTTTTGCCCAGTGAGAGTCCCTTGCTCGTACATGTGACTGAATCATGTCTAACTGCATCAATTTGTTGATCAGAGTTTACCATATTTAACTGATTTTGACTACCGAAATAATCCAAACTTCCTCATTTCTAAAGTAAATTATTGAAGCAATCAAAAAGAGACAGTGCAATGACTGACAAATACACAATATCATTATGGAAATTAAGATTGAAAGTGAAACTAAGAACTTGGAGATCTAATACATACATATCAGGACAAGAAATACAATGGTAGATCTAGCGGCCAATTGTAGGGTGGAAAAGTTGGGCAAGTAAGTTATGATCACCTTTGTCCCTCCATGGCATTAAAGCTAATATGAAAAGACTGCCATTAAAGCAGAAGCAATTGCTCTTCATTAAAAATTGTAAAACTCAGATTCAAAAAGAGGAAAGCCTTCTGTGGATAAAAAATTGCCTTTATGTGCACTCAGTAGTGCCTTTGGCTTTTCATATTTAAATCAGATTAAAAAAGAAAAAGTGTGATAGATAAATGATGAAAGCCACTAGCCTTTATGTTTGCTAATTTTCTAGCAGTTGGAACATGCTTGTGGCCGAAGAAGGAGATTTCCCTATAAGCGGAAAAACCAATGCTTATATTTGATGTTTAAAATTCCTGTCATACTTTTATTTTCCCAAATTGGTTAACACCAAGTGCGAGTTGGCATCTCAGCTGACAATTTCTTTGGGCCTAGGGTCCCTTAACCCTAGGTACCTCTAGTAAAAAAAAATAACATAGGTTTATAAAATATGGTTAATAATTTAAATTTAGTTTTTTTTTTAACTTTTAGTAAACACTTGTGAGTTCATCCCAGAGATGGCCCAAAAATGTCCCATAAACATCATCACCATTTCCGAAAGGTTTCTCGGAAAATACATAACTATTACAAAGAACCCAGTACATTTCTGGGATACTTAAAACCAAGATCACAACTAGAACCGTTTCAATTCAGGTATAGAGGTAGGTTCTGGAGAATCTGGTAATATAGGTGGGAATCAAGTAGCTACAAAAATCAAGTTCAAATCCCTAATAGAACATAAAAATCACGAAGATAAATATTCAATATATTATATATTGAATATGTGATAATTCAAAAAACAGTAGATACTAATATATGGAAGACAAAAATTAGTGATAGAAAATATAACCATAGGTATGTATTGGCTGAAGAACATATAGATTAAATAGGATATTCAATGGTTACATAGATTCAAATAAGAGCATGAATACAATTTAAAATGATGAAGATGTTACCTGAAGCCATATTGAGGCTTTTCATAGCCCCATTGTGTAATGCCATTGTAGACCTAGAAGACGACAAGTAACAAGAATTGAATACAATGAATTTAGGCTAGTCCTTTAAATTTTCCGTTTGCAATAGTTCTTTAAGTTTTTGTTATGCAATATAAATCTAAATATGCATACCACTTCCCATGCTCTTGGATGAAACCCAACGGTGAAACCTTGAAAATACGTGAACCTGGCTGGCCACATGAGACTGCTAATTCCACAATTACTCTGAAAAGAAAATTACATATTAGTTAGCCACTTATGAGGGGATTTAAATACAACATTTTTCTATGTCAAAGATCAAATGCAAAAATTCCTTGTAAATTGTTGGGAAAATTTAGTATTCACATGGTTTGATATTACCGTATGGTAAATAGTACTTACAGTTTTGTTCTTATGTAAGTTAGTTATTAGAATATAATAGTTTAGAGTTATATTGTTGTATGTAACAACAATATATCACATATAGATTTAATATTGTTATGAGGAATCTTAGGGATATGGTTGAGATTTGTATGGAGATATGAGCTCCATAAATATAGGAAAGCCTTTCCTATATTATTGTATAATCCCGAATGAATTACGATGAGGACAAAATCAATATGATATTGTGTGATTAAAATATTCTTTGTCTACTCTTTGTATGTTTGGCTTTGCTATTATCTCTGAGAGTTAAATCATTGTAAAACCTCGTCCATTACTTAACATTGGTATCAAAGCGAAGTTATGGAATCCTGAGGATTGGTAGGGGGTAATCAATCTGATCTGCAATGCCCTTGTAGATGATAGTATTTCAATGTCAATAAATTTTGTAAAATTAAGATTCTAGTGTTAAGATTTGTTTGCAGTTTTAGAGTATTAGAGCAGGTTATTCTAGTTTGAGAAATGGTGTGATTAATATACAAGGGGAAACTTTATTACCTATCGCCCCTCTGTATCCCTAGGAATAGAATTCACTATACTTTTTGGAGATCACAATATGGTTGTCATCAGAACTGCTACAGTTGCATTGTCTCTGTTCCTTCCAATCTGTCAGTATTCAAGTCATAGAAAGGTGTTCCTGTGCATTTGGATGGTGAACAGAGCTTACACCATTTGATATTTGGTAGACGCAGACAAGCATTTTCTCTCACCACATGTAGTGGGCTCTCAACTGTGTGTATATTCCAGTCAGATTTGAACACAAGTTTCTACAGTCAAAGGCTGTGCAAAGTGATAGTATTGCCAGGTTGATTCATAATTCATTTCCCTGACGTGGAATCTACAGACCCTAGTAGCTCGGCTTTCACATCTCAGTGACTCTGATAGCTTGACATGTCTCTACCAAATTCATTCGCTGCAAATTTATTTGTGACTATTGGAGTCTCTTACCTCAGTTATATCAGCTGGAGCTACCTACAATATATCTGTGTTCTTCATTGAATCGACCGTGCAGTGACGTTTTCTGGTCAAAGCAATAATCAGAGTTTCAACAGTAAATGCATGGATCTTATTCGTCGACGAGCTGCTGCATGCCACCACATACACTACCAGGTGGGGTTCATAAAAGGATGCAGTTTTATTAGCGTTTAGATTATAATTTGGTCTTTAGGTTTAGTTTGAGCTTTAGTCAATTGCTCAGGTATAGTCAAGTTGAATAGTCTAAAATAATTGGGTCAAGTCATCGTGTAGTGAAAACAAAGTTAAAAGTCATTTTCAAGTCCAATATGTCAGTTATGTTTAGTTTTGTGTCATCAATCTAAATACAAAGTGTATTGTCAAGATTAATAATAAAGGTTCTTGTTAACAAGTGTTAGTTGAGTCATTGTGTTGTATGTCATCAAAAATAATGTGAATGGTGTCAAAATTTTGTTAGATTACAAAATTCAATCTTTGATTGGATTTTAAAATAGATGTTGAAAATTTTCAATTGTCACTTATTATTATTTGTTTGAGAGTCTCGAGTCACAAGGCGTATTGTCATCATTTTGTATTGTCAAAAAGTCCATAAAATAAATAAAAATGTCTCATTTTTAGTTGGACGCATTTTTCGGTGTAATCCGACATCCGAGTTGAGGAGGAGAATTATATGATGAGCCTCAAATTCATATTCAGATGAGTTAAACAGCAACATTATTGGAGTATGAAGGCACCGGAGAATGGAGGTCGATCAGCGTCCTCTCGCCAACTGCAAGCAATGGGGCCGCACAATGAAGTTGTGGCATTTTTCAGTTGTGTGTTTTCTGTTGCAGCGTGTTTCAGTTTTGTGTGCTAGAAAATAAGAACATATGCAGTATTCCTGTTCGCATTTGTAATATGTGAGTTTCATTTTTTGATGTAATCCCCTAATCTAAAAATATTGTAGAAAGCTAAAGCACCGGTGTATGCAGTTCATGGATCTTGAAAAGGTTCGTGGAGATCCAAAAAACCACATGAGGTGAATAATAGATGAGACATGTTCACGTCCAAGTTCGTGTAGATTATTGTTAGTGGGTCATTAGGACATGTACCTCAAAATTACAAAATATTTTGTAATAGTTGTAGTTTATGTGATATTCATAGTACATACTATTGTAAATGAATTTGTACAGAAGAAAAGACAAAAGGTAAATGTAATGCTTCCTTAAGCACTAAAGGAAAACGAAATGAAGAGCCGAGAAGATGGATGAGTTAGAAAGACTATACATATTGTATAGATCGCACAAAGACTGGTTGTTGATAGTGATGATCTCCCTGGCCTTTATAATTTGCTTTGATGTATATGAAGATAGTTCGCAATTCCAATTTTGTGCATTATCTTTAATAGAGTATATATATCTTTGTGATGTTTTGGTTTAATCTTAATTCACAATAGTTGGAAGTTATGGCTCAAGTATGTTATACATTTTAGTTCATTCTTGGGATGAACATCTTTTCTGTACATGAATTCATGCGAATACTGAGCTGAACTAAATAGACTACAATGTTAGCATGTCCAAAAGAGTTTCCAAGGACCACTGGTAACAGTGGTCTTGTTGCCATGAGTCGACAACAACACAATCCACTCAGACAATGCCACCTCCTCTTCGAATGTCAAACAACGTCTCTGAAATTTTGAATATTTTGGGTCAGTAATCAATTTTTGAAGACAGTTTCTATGAGCAGGACCAGGAAGATTGAAAACCCGTAAAGGGCAGCCCCCTGGTTAAGCCAACCTACTAAAAACCCGTAAATGGAGGTAGGATGTTATGCTCCTTAGTTACAAACCCGCAAGGGCGTTTAAGTAGTGTGTGGGAGCGAAAACCAACAAAGAACACATTCTGCGAAACTGTGACCAGAACTGTGAAGCAAGGCAAATGCAAATACAGGAAAAGAAAAAAATCCACAACTCCCAACTGCAACATCTTTGTGTCAAGAAGAGAACTATTTAAGACCAGGAAAGTGTTAGTGGGTTATTGGTACTTTGCCTCAAAATTGTAAAATTTTGTAATCTCTGCGATATTCATAATATTGTAAATGATTTTGTATATATGAAAAGACAATGGTAAATGTAGCATTTCCTTAAACAAGAAACGAAGAGGAAACAGAGGGCCAAGAAGATGAAAGTCAGAGACTATAAATATTGCATACATCGCACAAAGATTGGTTGTTGATAATGATCTTCAGCCTTTATAGTTTGCTTTGGAATATATGAAGATTGTTCATAATTCCAACTTTGTGCATTATCTTTAAGAGCAAGTATATTTATTTTTCTATTGTTTGGGTTTAATTGAAATTTGCAGTAGTTAGAAGTTATCGCCCATTTATGTTAGATATTTTGTGCTAAGTTCATCCTTTCGACAAACATCTTTTTCTGTATATGAATTCCTGCTAAAACTGAAATGAACCAAATAGACTACAACTTTTGCAAGTCTTGAAGGGTTTCCAAGGACCGCTGCTACTCTATAATGATTTTATACATCATATGATTGTGATGATAGAGATAGGTATATTTGTGTTATGTAGACAAATAAGAAACTAAGGTTAGAGTTTGTACCCAACTGTTGAATAAACTTTCATCAAACCCATGAGAGAAATTCAGACATAAAAAGAAAAGGAACGACAATTTTTCACAAGATTTTAAACTGAGGTGAAATGATTTCCTCGCATACCAATATTTGGGACTTTGTGCATTTCACCAAGATTCTCAATTCCATTTGACTCCGAATTGAAGAGAAACGTGCAATTAATTATCCCTTCTTGGTATAATTTTCCTGTAGCAAGCTTTTTTGATGTTATATGTTTCTTGAAGGTCATATATTTTTGCAGCTCAATAAAATAATATTATACAACAGATTCATTTAGTAGGTATGAAATTAGACGGTAAGAATTTATAGGATGTGCAGCCATGAATGAATTAATCTTTCGTGCAGCAATGAATGAATTAATCTTTTGTGCAGCCATGAGCGAATTAATCTTTCGTGCAGCCATGAAGCGAATTAATCTGTTATCCAGCCATGCAGGACTGCTCAGGTACATTCTTTAATATCTAAATAAAAACCTGTAAGCAGGTTTACCACCATCTTTAGCTCAAAGATTTTTATTACAATGTCAATGCCAAAACCTGCCACATATCTAATGATTACGATCATGAAACTCTTCCAAATTTTGTCATGTTCAATAAATATACAACACAAACAACAAATAACAAATAGCCAGATTACTGACTAGGACAAAAATGGTAAACAAAAGTTCCAGATGTTGCAGATACCATCACATATTGTACCTAAGTTAGGTTGATGGAAAAATAACTGATCCAGATCCCAAGAGAACTCGGGGATAACACACCGAGTCATAAGAATTCAATGTGTTATGGGAGGAAAAGGTTTCTATTATTTTTATGAATAACGACACACCCAGTTGCAAGAATTGTAGTCACCAGGAAACTCGGGTTCAGAGACATATCATGAAACTCTTCCAAATTTTATCATGTTGAATAAATATACAACACGAACAACAAATAACAAATAGCCAGATTACTGACTAGGACAAGAATGGGAAACAATAGTTCCAGATGTTGCAGATACCATCACATATTGTAGCTAAGTTAGGTTGATGGAAAAATAACTGATCCAGATCCCAAGAGAACTCAGGGGATAACACACCGAGTCGTAAGAATTCAATGTGTTATGGGAGGAAAAGGTTTATATTATTTTTATGAATAACAACACACCCAGTTGCAAGAATTGTAGTCACCAGGAAACTCGGGTTCAGAGACAAGGAGCCTGTATCCATACCTACATCTCCTAGTTAACATATTTAAATGTAATTAATATAGCCATATCCTTGTTTATGTACTCCTGTACCCTATTTCGAAATAAAGCCCCCATCACTATACCCATATCGCATGTCTCTAGGTGACTAGTGAAAATCAAATGAATTATGGGCAGAAAAGGTTTCTGTTATTACTTGTGAATAACAATCAGAGTGCATTGGCAAAGATTGCAGGGCTGACACCTGGATTTAAGTTATTAGTTCTTGAATAAAAATCAGAGTGCAGGACTGATACCTCTGTGTTACATCGCTAATGTCATGTGGCACTAGCTCAGATGCTGGCCCTGGAAGCAGCAAGTGACAAGGTAACCATGTGTAATGCTGACACTTGAACATGGTACTCATACTTCCTCCTGAATCAGTAATTAATCCATATGGTCATTGAATCATTTCTTTATGAATTTGAGCAAATATTGTTCAGAGTTTGGTGCACATCAGATTGAAAGTGAAAATTTTGTGGATAGAAGTCTTTGAAAATTTTCAAGACAAGATGACGATAATCCTCAATATCGAGGTCATAGATTAAAGGGATAGGAGCCTAGAATCAATTGGAGGGACAAGGATCTCCAATGCATTGGATTTTCTTGTCCATGTCTTATGCAGATTGTTGTCTTGCAAAATTATCTGTCCTTAATGCCAAAGCATCAAGCTTTTATGACGTGAACCAAGGATGATATTGAGCAACAAATGACATTCTTGTGAGCTCTAGCATCATTGGGGTCCTCTCAAAAGATTGTGTTTGAGGCATGCAAACTGACATGGGAGAATGAAGGATCGTGATGAATAGGAGAGACAAGGACGGAATTCTTGCAGGAAGAAAGTTGGAAGGTTGCTTACGGAGGAATAGAAACAGCATTAAAGATAGAAGGTCAATGCTGGCAAGGTTACAGAAAACGTCAAAGCTAAGAAAGATGTAGAGAGCTTAATGCTAGGAAGCATATTATTCTATGCATGCATATCATAGTTACTAGGAAACTCTAGTATAGGGACAAGGAACTGTTACCATATTTTCCATGCAAAAATTTGGCTAAAATCGAAAAAAATGGCTTTTTTAAAAAGATTTGCCAAAAATAGCTTTGCTAAAAATAGTGTGGCTAAAAATAGAGTTTGCTAAAATAGCGTGGCTAAAATTGGCATTAGCTAAAAATAGAAGTTCAGTTCTATTTTTAGGAAGCGTGAAGGGATGGATGGGATTAGTTTGGATAAAATAAGAACTCTTGTTCTAATTTTAGCTCCATGCGCCAAGGATGAAAGGGGTTAAGAGAAGTGAATTAGCATGCTTTTATTAAACTTATCAACTGCTGTTCCTGTTTGAGTTGGCGCCAAAAGGAGAGAAGGTTTATTAATAGATTAAACTGCTGTAACAGTCTCATGCACAGCAGCTTGCATGGAGAAAAATAAATAAAATAAAGATCAAACTACAGTCTTTGTTGGAGCAGCCCACGCATAAGGAAAAAAAATAATTAATAAAAGGGAATGAGTCCAAAGTCTGTGCCAAAGGACAATGGAGAAAAGACAAAATAGAAAGGACAAAATTAGAAAAGACAAAGTTAGAAGCATGAAAAGAATAAATAAAATAACAGCAGTCTTCTAGGTGGTGACGCCAAACAGGAAAAGGAGAATACTTTTATTGAATAAAGGAACTGCAGTCTGCTATGGTTGGCACCAAACAACAAGAGGAGATAAATAAAATCAAATAAGTGCTGTCCCAGTCCTAAAAAAGCCCATGCGCACAGGGATAAAAGAAGAAATAAATAAAAAACGAGAACTGCAGTCTAGGGGCAGCAGTCAGTTGAATAGAAAAAGGATTTTTGCATTGTAAAGAATTAATTAGACACTTGCAGCAGTTGGGCCTCTGATTTTGGAGCTTTGTACTTGCACCTCTGAATAATAAAGCTCTATTAGTATTTTCCCTCTCATATTGCTGTTTTCTGAGTTTTCATTGTGTTTGATAGGAATATTGTATTGCTCTAGTGTGGAATTTACTCCCTCTACCATTGTCCTTTCTCCTAAACCTTTGAATTAATTTTGCAAAATAGCTTAGAGTTGTGCAGGTGTGTGGATCTTTGATTTCCCTGTGTGCAAAAGTACATGCATGTGTTAAATTATTGGTGTATCACCCTTATTTCCCTTTTCCCGCATTCCTTCTCCCTTTTCCTTGTCAAAGTTTTAGTTTTAGGTGATTCACAAGGGAACCAACCCTCTCTGGAGGTTCACCTCAGACATAGGTTACCCACAGCCTTGAGGTGTTCCAATTTTGTCAACAGGAGAGAGAGTACACACCATTCTCTATCAGGGTGCAACTTCTGGGTGACAACGGGAACACTTCCCGTTCCTCGTGCCCACATTTTTCGGTGACTAAATTTATCTATAATATAGCCCTACCTTATTTATTTACTCACGTACCTTGATTTGAATGGTGTCCCCATCCCCAAACCGGTACTCATACCCCATAGGTACCATGTTAGAAAAGTATGGGTAGTTCGGGTGGGGAAAAAAGTTCAAAAGTTTAGAATTTTACAAAAGGTTTAGTTCCAAAAATTTACAAATATAACATATACGTGATATTTGTAAAGAAAAACCAATTACACATAAAAATAAATAAATATATTATCTAAGAAATTTTTTTCCTTTATGCGTTTAGGTATTAGTTTTTCTTGTCTTCTTATTGTTTTAGTTTGAAGTTCTTTAAATTTGACGATTTAATTTTTTAATTAAAAAATAAAAAAGTTAATATTCGACTAAACTTGTCACAATGTCAAAAAGTACAATTCAATCCGGATTTTCACCAAGCTCGTAAGAACATGGCAACCATGTCATACCACCACATCACCCGGTAACTATGATGCATATATTCCCACTATTATAGCATAGATCGGAGTCTTTGAAGTTAAAATAGGCTTCTATGTCCAAAACTTATATACACATAAATGTCGTAACTATTAAAATATAAGGCTTATAATTTAGTATTTAGTTAATATTAGTTATGTATTAACTAATAAACAGTTGTAACCACTTCAACCATTTTTTAACCATCTCTCACATAATAAAATGACGGATACACAATGATAATGAGTGCATTTTCGTTTTCTTCATTCCTTGTAAACATTTTCTAACATTGGTATTAGAGCCCTTGGTCCTCAAAGGGATCTACATTTCATACTCGAAGGGGGCTCGGGACGTTAGTCAAGGAGTTCTAGAATGTGAAGAAAAGCACGGCAAGTTTCAAGTTTGAGAAAGATACAATCACAACTTTGTTGGAAATATTGTCATTGATGTCAAAGGCTTAATCATTGATGTATTTGGTTAACGGAATCGTGTAACGGAAGCTGACGGAACTATTGACGGATTTTGACGGAAATGGTAGAAAGTAACGGAAATAACCAGCAGTATAGAAGGGTAGAAAACGAAAGTTTAAATACATGAAAAGAAGCATTTTTGCATAAGGATTATCATGGTATAAGCGAGATATACACAGCTGTACATAAGAGAGAGATATCAGCATTTTAAGGTGTTCATATGCCATGTTTTATGGTGAAAAAGAAGATTTAATGATGGCTGGCAGCGATTTAATGATAACAGTGATTTGTCTAAGGAGGGCAGCACTCCTATCAAGTGGTTAATTGCATTGTTTAATGTGCATTTAATAATTATGGGCTGCATTAATTATTTTTTGGTTTTAGCCAACTAATGCACTTAATTAAGTTGTGTTAATGGAAAGGTTGTGTCGGTTGGAACGATGTGTCTTTTCGAAAGGATGTGAGAAGGATATATAAGGAGATGGAATCATTTGGTTTAGGCAAGCAATTTGAGTGCTTCATTCAAGTTTAAGGGAGAGAAGAAGAAGAGCAGAGAAGATGAAATATAAAAAGGAGTGAAGGGCAGATTTATTTTTAATGAAGAGTTGCAGCAATTTATCAGTCAGAAGAATATTCTTAGCAGCATTTTTGTTCTATCATCTGTTGAAGCAGCAGCAACATAAAAGATAGGAAAGAGTTTGTTTTTCGTAAGGAAGGTTGGTGCCTTCATATTTGAAGAGATCGGTGTCTCTTGCTGAGTTGGTGCTTAGCAAAAGGGGTTGGTGCTCCTGTAGGTTGGTGCCTACAAAATTGTAACTTGGGGATTGGTGTCTCCCGTAGGTTGGTGCCTACAAACATTTGAGAAATATAATAAAGAAGATTTTCTCTGTGGTTTTCTCCCGAAAGGGTTTCCACGTAAATTTGTGTCTATTTGCAATGTGTTGGTTTGCTTTGCATTCATTGATTGCTTTGATATATTCACTGTGAAACTGATTAATTGTGATTACAAATCTGAGATTAAGTGTTAAATTTAAAAGAATATCATAATATTGATTCACCCCCTCTCAATATTATCTTGTGCTTAACAAACTTGTCTTGTTTAGGGCACAAATTCTACCAAGCATTAACGCCATTCCAAATCAAGTGAAGCCACAAATTTCGGAGGAACAAGGGCATATGTACAATCGCAAATTCGGCGAGTTTTGAAGGGTTCCAAAGGGTGCACAAAACCATGTCTAGATCATGATTCATAAAAACATCACGGTAGTCACAAGACAGACACCAAAACGTGATCACATAAGCATAGATCGGAGTCTTTGAAGTTAAAATAGGCTTGATGTTAGAACTTATATACACAAATGTCGTAACTATTAAAATATAAGGTTTATAATTTAGTATTTACATACGTTCCACGGGGATGCGTCCCCTGCCCTTTTAGGGCCATCCCCGTATCGGGGACATTTCGGAAACTCGGGGACGGGGACTTGCAACCCTTGGGCATTTCAGTGTAATCATTATTGTAATTAATACTTCAACCTTATGTGAAATCTCAATTCAGCTCCAATTTTATGTATTAAGGTTCTATATTTGAAATTTTGTTGTGTGTGATGAATGATTTATCAATCTTATCATATAAATATTTGAAATTTGCTATATTTTTTATATTTTCCTTTATTTTTAATAAATTAATAGCCGTCCCCTACCGTCCCTAAAAAAAAGGCCTCCGAAAAAAATGGAAACACATCCCCATCCCTGTCGTCACTGTCAGGAAACTTGGTGGAACATAGGTATTTACTTAATATTAGTTATGTATTAACTAATTAACATTTATAACAACTTCAACAATTTTTAAACCGTCTCTCACATAATAAAATGACAGAGACACACAAAATCTTGAGTGCATTTTGGTTTGTCTTCACTCCTTCCTTGTAAACATTTTCTAACATTGGTATTAGAGCCCTTGGTCCTCGAAGGGATCTACAAAGCAAGAAAAATGAAATTGAAGTTGCAAATTAGGGCTATAACTTCAAACACAACCGATCGAGGGTTTTACATTTCATACTCGAAGGGGCTCGAGTCGTTAGGCAAGGAGTTCTAGAATGTGAAGAAAAGCACAACAAGTTTCAAGTTTGAGAAAGATACTGATCACAACTTGTCATGTTTAGGGCACAAATTTTGCCACCATTACTGCCATTTCAAATCAAGTGAAGCCACAAATTTCGGAGGAACAAAGGGCATATGTACAAGCAAATTCGGCGAGTTTTGAAGGGTTCCAAAGGGCACACAAAACCCTGTCTAAATCGTGATTCATAAAAACATCATAGTAGTCGCATGAAAAGGACACTTTGAAAACATGATCACCTAAGCCATTCTACCTATGAACTAGGGCATGGGGCATAATTTATCTATGCTAAAGGCACAAACAAAAGATCTGTGCACAAACAAAAGATACGGTCACTAACAATTGTGAAAGGGCATAAAATTGTTTGCAAATAAATACAATCCCGAAAGGCCATAAATTTGCTTGCAAATAAATACGATCACCATTTTTTGTGCCATTACAAAGCAAGGGAAAGAGCGTGAATCGTGAAAATATCACACAAAGTATTTTAAAAGAAACAAAACCAACAGCAACGTCAATATTCAAGGGACGTTTAATGTGTCCTAGGGCATAGTCTGGGTATTTATGTGCACTCGCTTAAATTTTCGGTTTAAATAAATATTTTAGAATGGAAATCCCAATGGAGAAATATTCTAACTTTAACTTTCAGACTTGGAAAGTTAAAATACAAATGCAATTAATGAACAAAAAATTGTGGGGTACTTTTAATGGAAACAAAACACAACCCACCGATGTTGCCAAATCGTTAGAGTGGGAAAACCGCAAAGATGAAATTAAAGCTATAATTGGGCTTGCTCTTTCTAATTCTGAACTCCATCAAATAGATTTAGACAAATCGTCCAAAGATATCTAGGATAACTTGAATAGTTTATTTGGAGCAAAAGCAGTGAATGCTAAATTTTCTTTACATCATCGACTCTTTCAATTCCTAATGATGTTACTATGTTGGGTCATATAAATAATATGAGATCTCTTCTTACACAGTTAGAAGAGAGTATAGCTCAATAGATGATGAAGATTCTAAAGCCATTTTGTTAAACAATTTGCCTTCTTTGTATAGCAATGTCATTTTTACTCTCAGTTAGATGCCTTTACAAAGCCTAGAAGATATGATTTCAGCTCTCTTGGCTGAAGAAAAGAGAATAATTGCAGATGATACAGAAGGTAATTCTTCACATGAAAGTGCACTATACTCCCGCATGAGAAATAATCACAGAAAATCAGATAAAGACACCAAGCAAGTTGAGTGTTATTATTGCAAGAAAAGAGGTCATACAACCTGGAATTGTCGCATTCAAGCTAATGATGTTCTCAAAGGCAAACTCAAAGATAACCCAAAAGAAGCAAATGTAGCCTTTGTTGACAATCCACCGGATGCTGAAAATGATGAAGAATACTTTGATGAAGAACATGTATTTTAAAGAAGCCCCACACTTTGGAGACGGAAAGGATTCTAGTGTAGGTAAAACTCGGCATGGATGGTTGTCCAACAATTTGAGAGATTCTCAGGAATTTACCCTTGTGTGGGTCATGAGAACCTGATGGAGCATTGTGGGAATAGCTCAGCATGGAGGGTTGTCCAACAATTCGGAAGATTTTGTAATTCGAGAGTTTAGGAGGTACTGTCAACCAACACTCTATTGTCACAACGCCATACATTTGGCAGCCAATTGTCACGCCATATGACTAGGGGTAGACTGACGTCAAACATCCAGTACCATATTGCCAGCAATCCCTCACCGTATAGCCAACACCAGACAATCATCCACCATATGCGCAACAATAGATAGTTGCCACAATGCTAACATCATATGTTTAGGAAGACTGTTACTGTACGTCCAAGAAGACTTTTACAGTATGTCCAGCATCGTACTGCCACCAAGGACACCATGTTGCACATCACACGCCCTTAACGGTGCACCTGTGTCTAAATTCACCAACCTGACTACTTGCATCAAGAATGATTACTTTTGAGTCAGAGAAGGGGTTTCACACTCACTCAACTAAATTTAATGAGAAGTTTATTGCCTTCTTGGGCTGGGAAATTCCTGGGAACAATAGTACACAGTGCTTGGAAAGAGTACTTGCTTGTTTCTAACTTGAGGGATGATAAAGTACTTGAAATCTCGGATTTGGATTGTATCTTTACCAAGGAACCCAAATACAATAAAGGGTGTAGCATCATCTGCAACAATGTTGTGGAAATCCACAATGTGGCCAAGGGTTCAGTCATTGAAGCCATGCGTAATGTTGATCTAGTTGTTGTTTTGGCCAGCCATGTCAACTTTGTGAGTCATTTTCTAGAAGGAGGGGGGTTTAGCTGTGGCATTCATGGTGGTTCCTGCTTTTGCAGTCCCTCGAAATCATGTTTTCGGTGGAAATTTTGTGGAGGAAGCTTGCAAGGATGCCCAATTTGTCGAAGGCCGCGGCAGACCTTCCCATCAAAAATTGAAGTGCAAAGGAGTTGGCATCAGTGATACAATTTTCAACCATGTTGGCCAGTGTGTTTGTGTGGACAAGCTCAGCATGCTGCACATGTCAAAAGCTTCTAAGTTTTCACAAAAGAATTTCAGTAAGGGTGTCTGGCAATTTCAGCTGCAAGGTCTATCACAGCAGTCACTCCACCAGTAATGTCTTTCGTCTTCCCTCTTCATTCTTATTTTGATTATGTTAGGTTGTGTCGGAAGGGACTCCCAACTTATTTTCAGCTGCAAGCTCTATCACAGCAGTCACTCCTCAAGGAATGTCTTTCATCTTTCATTCTTATTTTTCTAATGTTAGATAGTGTTGGAAGGGATGCCAACTTGTTTTAAGGGGGAATAATGTAGACCGTCAGATGACTATTGTCATGGGTTTCAGCGTCTTACTAATTGCATAGTTTGATACCGACTCTGTTATGTGGCTAATGATTTTATTGTTGACATTTGGTAGTTGTAATGAATCCTGTTAATATATTCAATTAATGTAAGTTGTGTTAAACTAACAATAGTTGAGATTTCTTGTCATATAAATAGAATGATGTATCACCGGGAAGGGGGCTGACTACCAGGTCCTCCTCGTACCAAACAGCTTGTATTGAGCACTGACTAGGAATAAACCATTGACTACTATGATGTAATGAGGTATTTGTTATTCTGTAACTAGAGAAGGCTCACAAGGATGCCCAATTTGCCAAGGGGCATGGTAGTGCTTCCTATGAAAAATTGAAGTGTGGAGGAGTTCGCATCAATGAAACAATTGTCAGCCATGTTGGCCAGTGGGTTTGTGTGGACAAGCTCACGGAGCCGCACATGTCAAAATCTTCTAAATTTTCACATAACTATTTTCAGCAAGGGTATCTGGCACTTTCAGCCACAAGCTCTATCATGGCAGTCGCTCCACCAAGAATGTCTTTCATCTTCCCTCTTCGTTCTTATTTTTATTATGTCACATATGGGTTATGTCGGAAGGGATTCCAACTTCTTTTCAGGGGGAATACTGTAGACCATCATATTAGAATTATCATGAGTTTCAACATCTTGGTAATATCATATTGTAATAGCCGATCTCGTTATGTGGTTAATGATTGTATTGTCAACATTAGGTAGTTGTAATGAACCTTGTTAATATATTCAGTTGTTGATGGTTGTGTTCAACCGACAACTGTTGGGTCTTCTTGTCATATAATATATTGCGTATGTCTGAGAAGAGGGGGCTGAGTACCAGGTCCTCTTCGTACCGAACGCCTTGTATTGAGCACTACTTATGAATAAAGCATTGACTACTATCATATTCTTCTATGTTGTAATGTGGTATGGATTTTCTATTATGTGACTGATATTTTTGATGGTGTAGTTTCTCTATAAACAAGCATATAAATAAATATTGCTTTGTCTTTAGTGACTAATAACTAAAAAAATGTTTATTATTATATGCTCTTTCTTTCTCTTGTGTATGTTATTTCTTAATATCAACAGAACATTGCCATATGCCAATCCAGTACACAGAGTCAGAAACTCTTACCTGCAACTTGTAAAATTATACGACACACTGCAGATGCAACCCATTTCATCTGCACCAATCAGTATTTGTCATTGTCAAACCCTTATCATATGGACTCCTTCCCAAAAAGTTAAAACCTAATGAGCCTAAGTTATCTACAAATATAAACAATATAGGTAGCATGTGCAGTACAAACATAACCAGATATTTGTAAAAGCATAACATTAAGACATCTTTCGATAATCAGGTAGGATACTCTAAAAACTACCAATCAAGTCATGAAGATTTTGAATGACCTTACAAAATCTTTCATGTTTTCTACAACCATGCAATCTGAACCATCATTTAAATGCCAAACAACTTCTATTTACTAAAAGGAATGTGTTTAAAGATGAAATATCAAATTTCAGGGCTAAGAGCAATGTAGGAGACAGTATCTACCGAAGAGCTGCCAGTTATGCACATAAGAAAGTAAAAACATTAATGTGAATATAAATTCATTACTCCTATGTAAAGCGAGGCATTTATGTTATAGACAACTTGCATGCCCTCACATACACAACATGGAGACGTGTTTCCTGACTACACACTGTACACAATTAGCATGTAATGTAGTCTTATCCAAGCATTATCAGATGGTTGAAATTGATTATCCTACTCAACCCCTTAGACAAGGGAATTTTCACCATCACATAACCAACTGTGAACTCAACAAGCCCAATAGATGTTCACCATCGTTATCTGATTTTGAAAAAGGCCCACTTTTTCAGGGGTCAACCCAAATTCACCATAACATTCCTACTACACTCATGAGTAAAAGTGGAATACGCTCCTATATTGCCTTCACTTCTCACTGTCTAACTTCAAATAAGATTGGGAAATTAGGATATCCACTGTAATAGCATCAGTGGAATGTTGCTGTCCCATGAGATTTTGGAGCAAAATGGATGCTTGGATTTTCACTTTGGAGGCATACTTTAAGACTTTGGCAACCTAATCTAGCCACAACACATTATGATTGTGGGGATTCACATGAATGACCAAGACCTCATCTGGCGGCAATCTCACATCAAAATTCTGGCCACAAAAAGAAGCCCAACATTGACAGTTGAGAAGCATTCAACGAGACTATCAAGAGGTGATTTTACACCGTCAAGTACAAAAAGAAGCTATTGGCACCTTGGCTCCATCTTTGTCAGTCATCTACACACTTGGTCCAGTAGTGCATTGACCAATTAAACTGCCTCTCCATCAAGATAAACATAAAAGGGCATTGATAAGGGCGTTTGGATCAACATTTTCTCATGATTATTTTCTCAACTCTAGATGGAGTCAAGAGATTTTTACCCTCACTTCATTAAAGCAGGCTCTCCAACTCACTTTAAAGGTTCTACCCATGCAACAAAAGGGACCTCTGAAGCTTTAATATCTTTGACATCACTAACTTTTTTTTTTAAATCTTTTGTCCCTGCTAACTTGTCCTCTAATTCAAGAAAGGGATTGTCTCCTTCATATGGAAATGAAAAGAATTTTTGTAACTGTCACAAGTGCAATGGACACTCTGCAGTAGAATGATCTAACGCCCAATTAGCCAAAGCGTCTGCCATCTTGTTCTGACCCCGAGGCACATGATGATATGTGATTGTTTGAAATTGTCTGGCTATGACCTTAATATTATCCTGAATTCTGGCAATAAGCCAATTATTGGAAGGATGTTGCTCTGGAGCTTGTAGAAGATTAACAATGACCTTGGAGTCAGATTCCACTATAATACTAGGACACCCCAATTTAGTTGCTTCCAGAAGAGCGCATTGGATAGCCATGATTTCAGCCACATTATTGGTGCAGTATCCCAATTGATGAGAAAAGAAAAGAGGGGAGTTCCCAAAGAGTCATGGGCTATCCCTCCCATACTAGCTGGACCCGGGTTACCTCGAGCTGCTCCATCAATGTTTAATTTTACAAATCCGAATGGGGTGGTTGCCATGTTCTGAGGCCAGAAGGCATCCTCTGTTTAGTAGACTGCTTTGTTTGTAGTTGCCTATTACTGAGATTGAGTTTTTGTAACAAAACTTTCCACTTCTCAGGTGGTGGGGAGGGAATTTTCAGATTGTGCACTATAGTTTCTCCAATGTTACTTTTGGTCAGTTCCATAACATACCAATTGTCTCTACTTTCTGATTTGAAGATGCGTTTGTTTCTTTCCTTCCAAACATTCCACAACATAAAAGAGAGAGCGAGCCAAATTCCTTTGGAAAAGTCTTGGTATCCCTAACAGAATGTTTCCAGCCTCTAATAGTATCCACTAGATTCATAGAGGAGTTCCAAGTAACAGAAAGACAACCAGCCAATGTGTACCATAGAGAAGAAGTAAAAGGGCATTGAAAAAAGAGATGATTCAGGGTCTCCTCTGCATCTTTGCATAAAGGACACCAAAAGGGTCCAACCATCCCTCTTTTCATCAAATTATCTCCTAGTAAGTACCCTTTTATAGATTAAAAGCCAGATAAAGAATCTCACCTTAGGCCATAGGGCAGGTTGCCAAAGATCCACGAAAATATCCTTCCAGGGATGTGGCTGAGGAGCTACCAAAGCTCTATAACCATCAGCTACTGAGTACTTTCCGTCCGACTCTTTTCCCCATGCCAGGGTATTTGATTCAGAAGTGATAGGAAGGATCTTGTGGAGGAGTGTTTGAAAAAAATGAACTTGATCATTATCAAGTTGATTTGCCACAAGGATGGGAAATCCATTCTCTCCCTTGATATGTTGGCTTTATATAATGACTCACCTTTTGCTTTCCTTGTCCATGAAGAGTATTCATAATATTTCTAAGATGTGGATATTGTTCAATCAAAGGTGGGTGACCATCCCACGAATCAGTCCAGAAATTTGCCTGATCTCCTTTCCCAATTTTCCAAAACAAGTGTTTTTTGATTATTTCTTCACCTAGTCTGAGAACTGAGAGAATGGGTGATCCCCTAGAAGGTAAAGAGTGTCGGACTAGTTCGTGAGGCCTCATGCCCTGTGTATATTTTGCTCTAATATTGGTACTCCACAACTGTCCGGATTTTGCAGCAATCTCCAATATAACTTTGTTGACAGGGCTTTATTATTCGGCACACTAGATCTGAAGCCCAATCCTCCCTCTTTCTTTGGCAAACATAAGGTTTTCCATTTCACGAGATGCCATTTCGAACTTGTTGAGTGCCTGACCACAAGAATTTTTGACTAATAGAATCTAACTGGTGCAAAACTTTTGCAGGGATGTTCAGGAGAGAAGCAAAATAGATAGGAATAGCTTGTAACACAACTTTAATCAAAGTTATTCTTCCCCCTGAGGATAACCATCTATTAGTCCAATTACTAAATTTCGATGAATTTTAGCAAGTAGCCAACCCCAATCAGTTAATCTTTTAGAGTCCAATGGGATACCCAAGTATTTAAGAGGTAGTGTGCCCTTTTGAAAGCCAAGCTTCGTCAAGAATGTCTGTTCCAACCTGGGAGAGCAATGGAAGAAAATAATTTTTGACTTGTGCTGTTGATATCTTGACAATAGCCTTTGAAAAGAGCTCCAATTTTTATGGATTTGAGTAGCTTCTTTCAAAGACGCTTCCCCCATGATAGAAGAATCATCAACAAACTTGCAAGTGAGACAATGGGTCCACCTGTGTAGCCAATTTAATGCCCTCAACTTCCTCTGGACTCTTGTTGTAGAGAAGAGTCTACCAAAAGATTCGCAACTATAATGAACAAGAATGGAGATAAAGGATCTCCTTGCCTTATACCCCGGGTTGCAGAAATTCTAGTTGTAGGAGTTCCATTGACCAAAATTGAGTAAGAAACCAATGAGATGCATGCTTGTATCCACTGAACCCAGAGAGGAGAAAACCCAAAGCGCAAGAGGATGTCCATAAGGAAAGACCAACTTACCTTATCATAAGCTTTAGACAAATCAAGCCTTAAAAACATAGCTGGTTTCTTTTGAATGTCCATGGAATGGAGGGCTTCTGAGCCAGAACAATATCATCAAAAATTTGTCTACGAGGAACAAATCCACCTTGTTCTGGAGATATTACTTTGTCAATAATAGATTTCAGCCTTTCAGCTATAACTTTTGTAATTATTTTGTAGAGCACATTACATAGAGCTATGGGACGATATTCTGAAAGGGTAGAAGCCTCCTCTTTCTTGGGAACCAAAGCAATATAGGTGTGGTTTATGACCTTAAGAACAAGTCTTTGCTTGTCTGCACTCTTCCACCACTTCCAGAAGATCTTTTTAATAATGTCCCAAAATTCTGATAGAATTCTATCGGAAAGCCATCAGGTCCTGGTGTTTTCCCCTTTTTCATGGCCCAACAATAGTTTGAAGTTCCTTTTCTGAAACCGGATTCAAGAGGAGAGTATTGTCTGCCTCACTAACCAGAGTAGGAATAATATTAAGCAATTGTTGTTGGGCATACCTATCCAGATTAGTTGCAGTAAAGATCTCAGAAAAGTATTGTATGGCTAAGTGCTGGATTTCTTCTTGTGTATTAGCCCGGGTACCATCCTCTTTATCAAGGTAAGCAATGTGATTATAAGAACGATGAGCTAAAAGAGATTTATGGAAGAAAGAGGTGTTTTTATCTCCCTCTTTCAGCCACTTAATTCTGGCTTTTGTTTCCAGAATATTTCTTCTCTTAATTCCCATTCCGTTAATGCTTGTTTGAGGAGGATTTCCTTAGTTTGCAAATCCTTTGAGTACCCTTGCAGCCTTACTTGATGGGACACCTCTGTAAGGCTTCCAAAACTTCCCATTTTCTCCCATGGACATTTCCAAAGTCAGAAGCATTCCATTTCTTGAGTTGGTTAGTGAGATGTTGCATTCTTTTAGTAAAGCAAAACATTTTGGTGCCATGCTTAGGCTGGCCCTCCTTCCACCATTTCTCAATTAAGGAAGGAAGATGTTCATCTCTCAGCCACATCAATTGAAATCTAAAAGGAGCTCTGAACGGTTGTGATTTGCCCAATTCCAACAACACCGGCCAATGATCAGATCCTGAAGTTTTCTAGAACATTAGTAATCGGTATAATGTTGCTTTCAAACCATTCTTCAGAAATTAGAAATCTATCCAACCGTTCCAGTATACAATTCTCCCCTACTCTTCTATTGGACCATGTCATTAGTCCATTTTGGGTTTGAACATCAACCAAATTCATCCTTTGTATAAAGTCCAACATATTAACAACAGAGGCATCAAAGTGGAATTCCCCCTGTTTCTCATGAGAGAAGAGGACTGTATTGAAGTCTCCCCCTATAATGACATGGTATTCCAGGATGTCTTTCTTCTGATAATGAATAATCTTCCATTGGGCTTTTTTGCTTCCACCTGTAGCGGGGCATAAATGTTCAATATTAAAGTAATTTGATTTTGAGGAACGTATCTAACCACCATATAGAGAACACCCTGAGTGTCCTCCACTATCTATATAACAAACTTGTTGAGGATCCCATATGCATGCCATGCCTCCAGATGCTCCCTGTGAGCTTAAAGAGACAACTTGGAGTTTTTTGTGAATATTTGGGATCACTGCTGCCATGAAATCTATAGAAGCTTTAGTCTCTTGAAGAAATAGCATATGAGGGTGATGTTGCTGCAAAATACGCTTAATCTCATTAACTTTAGAAGGGCTGCCTTTTAGCCCTCGAACATTCCAAGTGATCAACTTCATTGTGGGGTTTGTTCAAAGATGGAAGCCAAATCCCCAACTTTACCACTTCCCGTTAGTTGCTGCCCCATTAATTATTTTTATGGATACTGAAGTTGATTAGTTTTCCTTCCTGCTCTCAGAGTAGAATCCATCCGCATTTTTTTCTGCTTTTCTTGTTGAATTCCTGAGGGGTATTCTCCAGAAGGTGGTTCTCGAGGGGGTGTACTATCGAGGAAGCGATGTGAATGGTAAAATATGATTATGATCATTTCCCCCTTCTTCCTTCCTTTGTTCCTCTACAAGCTTATGTTTCCTTTGATAACTTTTCATTTCCCGTATATGCTTGGTGCACCACCAATGCTTTAGATATTGATTGGAGCTGAAGATTCTCCTGAACCTGTTGAGGTGGCTGAGCATTTTGTGTTTCAGGACTTGGGTTTCTGCACTTCTTCCATATCTTCCTCTGCTTCTTCCGATTGTAGAGCTGTAAATCTGTTTGTATTATTTTGTTGAACCTTGCCTATGTTTTTTTCCTTAATTATCTTTCTTTTTGGCGGGGTCACAAAGTCCTCAGAATTATGTGTCTCCTTAGCTTGGTTCTTTTATCCGCAACGAACAATCTTTAACAAGGTGACCATATTCATGGCAAAGACGACATCTGAAAGGAATATTCTCATAATCAATCTGTTGTTCCCATTTTTCCTCCCCAACTTCCAGTAGGATTTTTGCAGCAGATGGTTGATTCATATCCATATAAACACACATCCTAGCATAGACCATTTGCTCCATTCTCATTGAAGAATTTGCTGCTCTTACAAATTTGCCTATAGAATTACCAATGTCCTGGAAAACCATTGGATTCCAAAATTCCGTGGGTAATCCGAACAACCGGATCCAGACTAGAACCACAGATGGGAGTTCTTCTTCAGCTTTAAATAGAGGTTGTCATGGTTTCATGAACAAACCTGCTCTCCCAAAAAACCATGGGCCCCCTTGGAAGATATATTCTTTTTAGCAACATTCGCAAACACAACCAAGAAGTAACTATTAGGATATACAGAAACAGTGTACTCACCTGGGATATTCCATGTTTTCCAAGCCCATTCCTTGAACGCAGACAGTGATGGTTTAAACCCCAAAAAAAACAATGAGAGCCCTGTCTTCCAGTTCTCGAATATTAGCTTGAACATCGGATGCTGCAATTTTATAACCGGGGTACCATCTGCAGCTTTCATGCATCCTGTTGGAGTCTTCCTAGGATCTTCTTTTACTATGCGGAATGGACGATTCATACCAGTAGTGGATGAAAAAGGTTGGTCACGGGATCCATGGATTGCATCTCGAAACAACATGCGAGAGGATTCCCCTTTCTCAAAAGTGTGGGATTTAGATGGCTCCCGATACATCACAAATGATCAAAGTTGGCTTTCGATGATCTCTCCGCTATTTAACGATGTTGTGAGTCTCGTACTTCAAAGCTTTGACATATCACTCATGGTCAATGATATTTCATTAACAATTGAGAGGCTTTGTTATTTCATTAACAATCGAGAATCTCTGTTTACTCATGGTTGTCAAGTCAAAGACAAGTCGGTGGGCCTTATCCTTGACAATGGTAGCGAAACAATCTAATTTGACAAAAGTTGGTGGAAGATCTACTGATTGCCGATTACTACACATCCATAGCCATATCACTTAAGATGGGTCAAGCACGAGGTATATTCCACTCTCATGTCTTGTAAGTAATCTATCACATTTTTCATTAAGCCATTCCAAGATATAGTTGATTGTGACATCATTCCATGTGAAAGCTGCAGTCTGAGCATTGATGCTTGGAACATCTTATCGTATGATGGCAAGTACCTTTGATGGCTTCTAATAGATCTACCAACTACACAACATTGCAAAATTTTATAAATTCACTTCTTTTGTCAATCCTTTACGCTCTAGTAGGCCAGCGCTTAAACAAGTTAGTTGTAATAAAAACATTGGTATCAATTGAGCTAAGGCAGATAATGATGACATGATCCATGTGAAAGCTGCAGTCTGATCATTGATGCTTGGAACATCTTATCATATGATGGCAAGTACCTTTGATGGCTTCAATAGATCTACCAACTACACAACATTGCAAAATTTTATAAATTCACTTCTTTTGTCAATCGTTTGCGCTCTGGTAGGCCAGCGCTTAAACTAGTTGTAATAAAAAAAAATTAACATTGGTATCATTTGAGCAAAAGGCAGATAATGATGACATGATCCCACACCAAGCAATCAAATCTCTTGTCGAAGCTACTTCCTCTACTCCTATACTTGATCTCTTCGACATTCGACATTCATTTGAGCTTGGGAACGATATTTCTTGTTTTCCATACACATGGTACTTAAGTAGGGAGTACATCTCCTAGTTTATCATGCAGAGGCATTCTCACAAGCCAAATTAAATTATGGCTTCCAACCTTTAGTGTCTTATGAGATTCAAGTGGCTCTTCCACTTTAGATATGTCCTACCAACTGAAGGAGCTGGAAAAAGTTCATGCGAAATTTGGCCAAGCTTCACACCCATATTCAAAACATTCTTCAACAAAATCAAGCCAAATGTAATGCAAAATGACTGTCACCATGTGAAATATCCTTTTTCAGGACTTATTTTATATTCAAGATTTCCAACCAAATTTTCACAAATAACAATCTGATAATTATGACAGCAGTATATAGAAAAATATGACAGCAAAGTACAGTTATGGCAGCAAGGTATAAAATCAGAAAATAACCAATATCTTCACTTTTATTGCAATTAAACCAACATGCAACAACATGCAAGTAACATGCATCAACATGCAATGACATGCATCAACATGCAATGACATGCAATATCAAAAAGTTCCACTGATAAAATAAATGATCTCTCTTACTGAATATGGTTGTCTTCTCTTTCTGGACTTGAAACTGGATCAGCAAGCCTCTGAAACTCTGAATCTGACAACCCGATCTGAATAAACTCCACAATAGCAAACTAGGGCTGGATCTTTCACCACCGAAGAGTGCTCTACTAGCTAGGGATAGATCTTTCACTACCGAAGCTAGGGTTCCTACGGAATTTCACCTCCACAAGCAAGGAAAGCAAGCTGAAAGCTCCAACATAAGATGGCAAAATGAACCAAGATCCTTTTTCCTCCCCAAACACCACCTTTTATAACTTTTTCCATCATAAAAGTGCCCATAAAACCCTAATTCGACCCCCCCTTGGAGATATGTCATGTTTTAATCGTCACTTAAAGTGACTTTATTTCTCCTAGGCCAAAAAGTCCACTTAAGTGCCCCCAATGAAGAAATAGAACATTACCCCACCTTTTTCACTTAAGTCATCATAAAGTACATGCATAACGCCAAAACATAACATATAAGTGAAATGTAGGTGAAAACCATACCCAACAACTATCTACGCCGCTAGCCCCTTGGGTATGACCAAGGCTAAGACAGAAAACCAGTCGCTAGACCGTGGAGGTAGGAATGGGGACATTACAGTCCGCCCTTCCCGAAATTTGCTTGTCCTCAAGCAAACGTAAACTAGGGTGTTGTAAAATCTGCTCTCCCTCCCAAGTGGCATCCTCTAGTGGTAAGTCTTTCCACCACACTAGATATTTTGTGATTACCCTATTCGAAGCTTCCTTTGTCTTACCTCAATAATAGATTTTGGTTCTAAGACCAGCTTCCCCTCGTCATCCAATGGTGGTAAATCTGTGGAAGGCGCAATATGTTGTCCAAGTGCCTTTTTGAGGCACGAAACATGGAAGACTATGAATCTTACTGTGCTCTAGAAGCTCCAACTCATATGCTACCCCCAACTCTGTGCACTATCTTGTATGGCCCATAGAATGCGGTTTTAGCTTCTCTACACCGCTCTTCTTGAGTGAGGATTGTCTGTATGGCTGCAACCGTAAGAAGACCAAATCTCCAACCTTGAATGATCTCTCAACTTTGTGCCTGTCTGCATATACCTTTGTTGATTTTGCACTTTCTGTATGTTCTCCTTGAGAGCCTTTAGAATGTCCTAGTTCTCCTGTACCCAATCACGAGCTTTGGGAGCTCGGCTATCTAATAATACTAGGTCTACAAATGAGGATGCCTCATAACCATATAATGCTCGAAAAGGAGTCATACCAATACTCATCTGGTAGGTGGTATTGTAACAATATTCACCCATATGTAGCCATTTGACCCATGCACGTTGATGTCCTACAACATAGCTATGCAAGTAGCCCTCTATCCACTTGTTCACTATCTCAGTTTGCCCATCAGTCTGTGGATGATAGGCTGAATCTAGGTGTCACTCCATTACTACTGCAACCTCAAGATCTCTTGCCAGAATGTACTCGTGAAAATCTTATCCCTATCGTCGACAATACTCTTAAGCAACCCATGATGCCTAAAAATACATGTGAAGAAAGTCTGAGCCACCTGTGGTGCCTTGTGCCCTAAAGGCATAGAAAGGAAATGGGCATATTTAGTCAACCGATCAACCACCACATATATGCAATCGTGCCCATACACTGAGGGAAGACCTGTGATAAAATCCATGGATATACTCTCCCACTTTTGTTCTGGAATAGGCAGAGGTTGTAGAAGTCCTGCTGGGAAAGAGTGCTCTGCCTTGGTTTGCTGACAAACCAAACACTCCCTGACATGGTTAAGGACATCGTCCTTTAACCCCTTCCATGTGAATCTCTCTCTGATGTACCTGTATGTCTTAAAATATCCTGGATGTCCAGCCAAGGGTGTATCATGCACTACTCGAAGGATCTTCTCCTTCATTTTGGACTCTAGTACAAGGAAAATTCTATCCTTGTAGTAGATGAGGTCGTCCACAACTCTGTATCGATCATCCTGAATAATGCCATCCATAATCTCACATGCAAACTGATTTTTGGAGTATTCAACAAGTATATGAGCCTTCCAATCAGCTGAAATCTCTGACATAAAGCAAATCATAGAATCAAAGCAAGGTCTCTAGCATAAAGTGCATCACCACCACATTAGTCTTACCTTTCTTGTATTCTATGTCGAAATCAAAAGTCTCGTATCTTATTTACCCATTTCGCATTGGCGGTCATTGAGATCCTTTCACTCAAAAATAACCTCAAGCTATTGTGATCGTATGAACCACAAATTTGTTGCCCACTAAATATTGTCTAAATTTGACCAATGCATGCATAATGGCCAACATCTCCTTGTCGTAAATTGAGAATCCTCTCTCTAATGGACTCTATTTCCGACTCTCATAGGCAATGGGATGCCTATCTACATGAAACCTTGCTCAACACCCACTCGATGCATCACATTGAAGTACAAATGGCCGAGTGAAATCGGCAATGTAAGAAGCTGGACAAGAACTCATCACCCCTTAAGGTGATCAAAACTTCTGTCTTACACTTGAATTTGACCAAGTAAAAGCCCTTCTTGGTCAAGTCTCACAAGGGTGCGCAAGCGAGAGAAGTTCTTCACAAACCTCCTATAATATGTGCATAGTCCCAAGAATCCTCTCAAGTGTGTCAAAGTCCTAGGAGGTGGCCAATCCAAAATCGCTTGAATCTTCTCCCTATCCACCTTGACTCCGTGTTGGCTAGATTTTCTGCATAGCATCAAACCTAGGCTTTATCATGAGATAAATCTCCTCATTTAACCGGTGAGGCTCCCGTGTCGATTTGTCAATAAAAATGTGTTATTATCTATTAAGGGTTTTACTTTAACCACTTAGTTCATGAACCATAACTAAGAAGTTCTCGCAGTAAACAAGCTTTGTTTAAGAAAGGAAAATTATAGAAGAAGGAAGTAAAGGAATTATGGAAGAGAGAAGAAATGGGAAGATGTGCATCCCAATTAGTAGATATGCATCAGCAGAGCTAATTGCATGCACATAGAAGAAATTTAATAGATTTGGACACACATGATCTGAATTATAAAGCAAAGGCAGCTCTAGATCCAGATCTAAAATAACACAAAGTTTACTTAAAAGATCTAAGATTTAAAAGCAAGAAACACAGTACACCGTGACACAAAGTTCTCCGAAAACCTGCTTCTTTGTATTCCTCATTTACAAGTTGCTCTCGGGGTTCAAAGACAAAGTCTAGAACACAAGATTGCTTCTTACAAATTTCGATCGATGATTAACCCGAAGGTTCTTCCTCTACTTATAGAATGTAGAGGGGCAATTACAAGCTGGAAGCTTTAGTTGAACTGGCACATGTGGAAGTCGAAAAAGAAACAGCTGGCAATCTCCTTCCTGGAATTCCTCTTTGCATGACATGTATGATTTGTAATTGAAAATAAAAACCTTCTATTTTGTACGCCTACCACCTATCTCCAGTAATTGACTTCTTCAAGTAATGGCTTTTAAATCAATCACTTAACTTGTATAATTGAATTGATCGCTCAATTACTTTGTCGAAGGAAAGAAGAAGGAAGAGGAAAGGCTGACTTTGTCGGAGGAAAGAAGAAGGAAGAGGAAAGCTAACTTTATCTTTTTTTTTCATGTCTCTGGGAAAATGCATAATTGATTCAAACCGGATCTGGAAACAAGCGAGAATTGAATGTGCAAGCATTGGAATTGGAAGCAATTTGGAATTTTGCCTCCGCATTGTCTTCTCTTTTATCCTGAAGCTTTGCAGCTCTTTTCTTCATTGTACATGCATCGGTGCAAGGTCCAAAAAGTAGATAACTCATCATCCTTATTTTTAATTGCATATGAGCAATTAAAAATTTGAAAGCATTCGTGGTGAATGAAAATTCAATGAAGGCTTCAATGGAAGATGAGAGCACATGCACAAGGTCTTGGAAGGAATTTCCCACGCACTGTCTTCTTCATGGGCTGCATTCGAAACAAGAGGATGAAGCCTTTGTGCCAGAAGCTTTTGCAACTATAAGATCTGGATCTAGATCTGCATATGGATTTGCATCTGCATCTGCATCTGGATATGGATCTGCACCTGCATAACAAATTCTGGCAACTGGGCTATGGATGGAAAAGCTGCAACTCGAATAATTCCACTGCTTTTAATCTGCACGCATGAGTGAAGTTTCTCCTGCACGCATGAGTGAAGTCTTTCTGCTCTGGATCTGTCTATCAATTTAGCAAGAGGTTCCGAGCCTAGATCCGTGTGCAAATTTAGAAGTGATGCATGACTCCGTTGTGCTTTCTTTTTCATCTTTCTTCGCCATAGCTTTGTCTATCTTTGTCTGAATGTCTTTTTCTTCTTATTTGTGGAATTCTTCAATCAAAAGTAAATCGAACAATTCTTGATTCGAGAGGATATATGCAATGTATTGGACATTGATAAAAGCTCATTTTCCTTTCAGTAAAGATGTAATGAATTCCTGCAATTTATCTAGACAAAAATGGCCAATTAATTAGGAGCATGAATAGTGAATTTTAATTGTAAAAATCTGCACTTTTCAAGCCTGCTGCCCCAAAAAATGGTGTTTAATTTGCACATAAAGAGAGCATGAATCCTTTCAACAACACCTGAGCTCCTGTAACACCTGTGCAAACAATTATGCAGACAAAGATCAACCTCCTTCAAAGCATGCGCCAAATTTGGAAGCTTTTAGCCTTGTTTCCACCTTGCCTGAGCAAAATCCTTCCTTTAATGGGGGCGCACTTTTCCTTTTGGCTACAATTCTTTACCTGTGAATTAAATAATTCACCCATATGGCTGCCCATGCTTATATAACCTTCACAATTCTATAATTAATAATTGCCCTAACAATTAAAGGCAATTAATTAATTAAAAATCATGCTCTTCTCTTTTAAAAATAGCATGTTTAAGGACAGCCATCCAATAAATTAAATTAATCCAATTTAATCATCCACACTTCACTTCACTTAAGCTTCACAGTGTGCTTTGACCATAGCCACTGAAAATAGGAATTAATATAATCATTTAATACTTTAAAAGTATTAATTCGAATAAATATTAACAAATATTTATTTAATGCATTATTATTCACCCAAGGTGGGTCGCACTTTTGCATAATAAAATTCTATTTTTAAGAATTTCGACAATGGGATTTTTTACCTGCGCAAGCAGTGCAATAAATCCCGCACTGCCGCAGACCTCTAACTTTCCC
This sequence comes from Taxus wallichiana var. yunnanensis, assembly GCA_018340775.1. Lineage (NCBI taxonomy): Eukaryota > Viridiplantae > Streptophyta > Pinopsida > Cupressales > Taxaceae > Taxus > Taxus wallichiana. The sequence goes on from CM031237.1 coordinate 222,109,732, forward strand.
CAATTGCATGCTTAAGTGAATTTTATATCGCGGGAAAAAGTACCTGCATAGTGAAAGGCAATAAATTCCCATCATGCTGCGGCTTCTATTTTTCCCATCGCAGCTTAAATCCTTTGTTTTCCAAAAATGCGCCCATCTTGCCAGAGGGCTTTTCTATGCACGACTTCGCTTTTTCCAGTGATCCGGACCTCGATGACGACTTCCTCTGGGCATAATAAAAATGCGTATATGTTTTCCAGTGCTGTCCGAGAAGCCAAAAATCGGGCTTACCGTGAGGGAATTGCTCGTGAGAGAAATTTCACTGAGAAAATAAAATGGGACACCACAAAAACACGAAAAATTGCCAAAAATCGCAAATAAAGCCCAAAACTTAAAATAAGTTAAAATCCTTCTCTGTACATAGGAATAATAACATATTCGCTCATAATAGAGTTAAAACAAAGCACAAATAGCCTCATACGGGGCTCAAAATAATTAAATACAAATTTCCCATGAGACAAATCAAGCACGACGAATAAAACAATTTTGGGCATCCGGGTATTTGGCGAAAAGGGCTAATATGGCTCTTTGGGATTATCTTGACGCAATACAAGAACTTTCGTGCAAAAAAACAACAAACGACCCATTATTTTAAAAGTACGAAAATTTTCCGGATAGGGTAGTCGCAGATTTCGGGGTGAAATACGAGTGACACCACTCCGCCTCCTCGATCACATAGCCCAAATATAGCAGCTTTGTCATACCAAACTCGCACTTAGAGGCTTCGCATAAAGCAAATTAGCTTCCAAAATTCCGAACACCTCATCAAGATGAATGTGATCCTAACCCCCGAGAGCAATCCCACGTCCCCACCGCAGACCAAAATGTCATCAAAGAAGGCCAAGACAAACTTTCGCAAATGGCGGTTGAACACATGGTTCATCACTAAGACTGAAATGTGGTCGGTGCATTAGACAACCCGAATGGCATCACCAAAAACTCGAAGTGGCCATAGTGGCACCTAAAAGTTGTCTTATGCACATCCTCCTCTCTGACCTTGATTTGATGGTGATATCAAATCGCAAGTCTATTTTGGAAAAATAGACTGCTCCAAGTAGCTCATCTAGTAGTTCATCAATGCATGGCAGATTAATACTTACTTATTTTTGATTGTCTTCTTGTTCAGTGCACGGTAATCTATGCACATTCACATGGTTCCATCTTTCTTTTCACCAACACCACTGAAGAAGCAAAAGGACTAGAACTAGGTCTAATATGCCCCATGTCCAGAAGCTCGTGTATAGTCCTCTCAATCTCATCCTTAAACTGTTTGGGGTGACAGTAAGGAGTAGTAACCACTGGCTTGTTGTCCCCAAGCTCAATCACGTGCTCAAACCCCCTGTCTGGTGGTACACCTGGAGGTATGTCCTGAAAAACTGCATTGTGCTTGTCCAATAGGCCTTGGACATCCACATGATACTCTGGACGGTCACTCCTTGTATTCTTGGTCAAAACCAAGCAATGAATGGCCCAATCCACCTCATCGTGCCGAAAGATCCTCTCCATCCTCTTAGTTGTGACTACCCTGGGTGCTCCTGTAGATAGACCCCTCAAGGTCACATTCCTGCCCTCGGACTTGAATTTCAGCTCCATCGTCTGAAAGTTAGTACGAAATTCACCAAGGGAGTGAAGCCACTGAATTCCCAACACTACGTTGGTCTCATAGACTCACTATTGGTTACAACAACGTTGAAGCCCTCAAAGTCCTCTCGTCCTCGTAGGCCACGCCTCTCAACCAAGGATGCATCAATAAAGTTGTGGGTAGCCCCACTATCAATAAGTACCACAACACGCTGCCCCTACATAACTCCCCTAACTCTGAATGCCTTGTACCTCGGGGTACTAGACAAAGTGGCTATAGTCTCCTGAGGGAAAACTTCCTCCTCTGCTCATCAGTACCATCCAAAGCATCTTCATCTCCGTCATCCATCTCCTGGGTCTCTAGCTGCTCATCTCCATCACTCTCTCTCTCTCTCTCCTCCTCAAAGACCTCAATGAATTGGGCCTTGCCCTTTCCTGTGCAATCATGTCCCGGGGCCCACGGTGAACGGCAATCGAAACAAAGTTTCTTTCGCCTCAGCTCATCCCTAAGCTCTCGTGAAATAAACGGCTTTCTAGCCGTCTCCTATCTTTGTGGTGGCCCCTTCGGCTGGAAACCATCAGTCAGATGGGGGTCCTCTCTGTTGAACTCGAGGTGGAAACCTCGGCTTCAGAGTGGCTAACTCCAAATCTCGGGCTCTCCTGATGGCATCGTGTAGTGAAGAAGGCTCGAATGCCTTCACAAACCCTGCTAGTGAATCTGTCAGCCCTGCTATAAAAAGTGAAGTCAACCTCACCTCAGAAACATCAGTAACCATCACTGACAACCGCTGAAAATCTGCAATGTACCCATCCAAGGATCTTATGTCTCAAATGAGTCAACTCTCTGAAGAATCTGTCGGGATCCCGCCTGTCAAACCTGCCCACCAGTCTCTCTGCAAAATCCGCATAAGTGGTAATATGCATGTGTCCCTGTGTGACAAGGCCATGATGCCACCAATCATGTGCATCTCCCTCAAGATGTAGGATTGCAAATTTTATTGCATCCTCTTCGCGCATGGGATTCAAGTCAAAGTAAGTTTTTAACTTTTGAATCCATGATGTCGCGGTACACTTCTTGGATCCGTCGAAGTGTGGAACTGAAATCTGCCCCAATCGCCTCTGTAGCTCGGGAACATGAGGATAGTGATCCCGCTTGGGCCGGCTACCGATCTTCATCCTGCAATACTCCGGGAAAGGCATATTAGCTTTGAACCCTTCACTCAAGGATTCATACTTTGCCCAACAAGTCTCCTCATCAACAATATCCCCTTGTTGCCCTACCAGTGTCACTTCTGGATCTTTCAGGAAAACCGGTTCATGCATGCTCAACCGTGTGTTTTGGGATGAAGGAGTGTGCTGCCCTGATCTGCCGTTTCATCTTTGTGAGTCCGCAGCCCGGAATTACTGTTTTCACCTCTTTCCATATGGTTCCCAAGGCCACCCTATGATAATCTCTCTGTGAGTTGGCTCAAGTAGAGGTTTGTAGTCTCTTGTTGTTTCACCATATTTATAAACATTTTCTTCATAAACTCCTCATTCAGCAGTTCCTCTGATTTTCCATCTTTGTCCGCCATGTCTGGACCTTCTTTCTTGGGTGTATTCCTCCGAAATAAACCTTCATACACTACCCAAACAGCTGAAAAGACCGCTCTCGATACCACTTTGAAATATCCTTTTTCCGGATTTATTTTATATTCAAGATTTCCAACCAAATTTTCACAAATAACAATCTAATTTTTATGACAGCAATATATAGAAAAATATGACAGCAAAGTACAGTTATGGCAGCAAGGTATAAAATCAAAAAATAACCAATATCTTCACTTTTATTGCAATTAAACCAACATGCAACAACATGCAAGTAACATGCATCAGCATGCAATGACATGCATGTAACATGCATCAACATGCAATGACATGCAATAACAAGAAGTTCCACTGATAAAATAAATGATCTCTCTTACTGAATATGGTTGTCTTCTCTTTTTGGACTTGAAACTGGATCAGCAAGCCTCTGAAACTCTGAATCTGACAACCCGATCTGAATAAACTCCACAATAGCAAACTAGGACTAGATCTTTCACCACCGAAGAGTGCTCTACTAGCTAGGGATAAATCTTTCACTACCAAAGCTAGGGTTCCTACGGAATTTCACCTCCACAAGCAAGGAAAGCATGCTGAAAGCTCCAACATAAGATGGCAAAATGCACCAAGATCCTTTTTCCTCCCCAAACACCACCTTTTATAACTTTTTTCTATCATAAAAGTGCCCATAAACCCTAATTCGACCCCCCCCTTGGAGATATGTCATGTTTTAATCGTCACTTAAGGTGACTTTATTTCTCCTAGGCCAAAAAGTCCACTTAAGTGCCCCCAATGAAGAAATAGAACATTACCCCACCTTTTTCACTTAAGTCATCATAAAGTACATGTATAACACCAAAACATAACATATAAGTGAAATATAGGTGAAAACCATACCAACAACTATCTACGGCGCTAGCCCCTTGGGTATGACCAAGGCTAAGACAGAAAACCAGTCGCTAGACCGTGGAGGTAGGAATGGGGACATTACACCATGTGCCGCATTCTTTCCAAGTTGATGATCATATTTGGCTTCACTTGGATAAGAAGAGGTTTCAAAAAGAACATGTCACAAGTTGAAACCATTAAAAAGGGCCTTACACTATTCTCAAAGCATCCATGCTCAATGTTTTTGTTTAGATCTTCAATCAACTTGGAATCCCGATGTTGTTAATGTGAGCCAGCCCAAGTTGTACAAAGCTATCTCACTTGGAGGAGTGTCATCATGTAAAAATAGGACTATCCGAAACATCCCGATTTGTGCTCCTTTGTGTTAAAATCAACTAAGAGATGAATTTAGAGTATAAACACTCAATGGCACAAAGTTGTTTTCCCACGTCTTGTTTTGGTCTTAACCCGCTTTTATTGCTAGGTTACTCGTGTGTTAACCACCTCACGATCACTCATTTTCACATTCACAATAGTTGAGCCTAAGTTCAAAATATTCCAAGTTTATTTCAAGTTAGCCACGTGAACATGATTGAGATTTTAATATTTTATAGTGGTGGGTAAAGATAATAAAAATGCTTTGGTTTTGCCTTGAGCATCACTTCATCGCGCAATGGCGGAACTCGGGAATTTTCCTAAATTTCCTTGAGTCCCATAATTGGGCGATAAGACCGACAAGTTCTCACTTCGGCAAGTATTCCGTACCAGTCCCGAAGTCTAACAAATTTTCACCAAGACAAGTGTTCTCCATGGTCGAATCGGTAAGAAGCGGGTGGTTGCCAAGCATAATAAAATAACGAGCTTAGATACAAGTCTTTGCATTCTGCATTAGTAGCAAACAAGGATTAAGTTGCTCAATTGGGAAATGCTAGTAAGAAAGAAGAACACAAAATAAAGTGCATCATCTATTATTTTGAGCACGTAACCGCTGAAATGCCATGCAATGCAATATCTTTTGAAAGAAAAGTCCTTCCATTCAAAAATGATATTGTTTCCATTTTGTATCTCGAGACTAGTTATTTGAGTAAATCCAAGTCCCCCTATGCACTCTCAAGGTTATGTAAACAAGCACAATTGAAGAGCATGAATAAGAGGCTTTGAAAGTCAACTTTGCTAATGAATATCTCGGCGGTGGTGTACTTGGTCACGGATGTGTTCAACAAGAGTTTAGAAAGGTTTTCACATATCAAGGGTATGCTTCCACATTTTGTCTTTTGTTTATATCCTTAACATCACTCCATCGCACCTCTTACGGAACTCAGGAACTGTTCCAATGTTCTCTCAGTTCTGCAATGAGCTGGTGCGCACGACCAGGTCATTGTTTTGGCTCAAGTTTCAAGAAAGCTTCCTAGGCCCGACCAAGACTTGCCAACGTATTATGTGTCATCCAAAGCGCATGTGTCGCGCCCATGAGGAACAAGAACAACCATCCATGATGCTTTGTGTTCCGCAATGGAGAGTTCGGCACAACAGAGGTCTTATTGGAGATAGTTCCACTTGTTGGGGATCGCATAAGACTCTAGAGGATTTGAAAAATAAAACAACGTAAAAAGAAATGATAAAATAACATTGTTGTCATAAGACAGGCCTTTTTCCTTTCAGTTTCAAGAAGGCCAGCTCTGGTTTTAGTTGATATCCCAAAGGATGATCAGCAGCAGATGGCGATTCCGATTGGACACTGTTTATAAAACTTCACGGGTATGTTCAAAGGATGCCAAAGCCTCCTGAGATTCCTCAGTTAGAGAAGATTCTATGCTTGATATATAATTCTAAGTTCTAACGAACAAGCATTTATGTCAGTGAGGGTTGCCTAAATGCAACCCATGAACATGGAGAATTTGTCAATTACACAAACATTCCAGTGGCAAGTACTTTGTTAGGTTTTAGTTCTATTCTATCTTCGGACAACAAAAGCCTGGAGTTGCTAGGAATGCATGGTACTGTTTATGCCAATTATGCTGTGGATAAAGCCGATCTGTTGCTTTTGGCATATGCTTTGATGATAGAGTAACTGGTAGATTAGAAGCATTGGCAAGCTGTGTCAGCATTGTTCAAATTGACATAGATCCTGCAAAATATGGAAATAATAGGCAGCCACGTGTCCCCATGTGGACAGATGTACAACTTCCATTGTAGGGTTTAAACTATTTATTGAAAAATAGGAAGACATGTCTCATTTTCATCCCTGGAGAGAAAAAAAACTAAAGGAGACAAAAGGATACTTAGACATCTAAAGTGTTGCTTGCTTGAGAGAGAATTCAGCCTATGTCAATAGTAAGAACAATCTCAGTCTATGTTATGTGAAAAGCATCCAGGATAGATCTCAAGGGACATACATCACAGAATACAGCTTTTTATCCTAAAAGGAACAGCCATTCAAGTATTGCTTTCATAGGGAGACACAATACTCTTGGAAGCAAAACAAATTATGCAAGTGAGAGACTTGTTTACATGTATTCTTGCATTCATGCTCACTGGATGGACTTTGCTTCAGATTGCGCAAGCCTCTTGTATATTGCACAGGATTTTGGAACTCTGTTTGGGGTCTTGCACGAGGTTACGAGTTTATAGTGGAACTGTTTGTCTTTACACCTGTTGCTGTATGGGCTTGGTTTCCGTTTGTCTCAGAGTTCCAAACTCCTTTGCTTTTCAATCAAGCCTCAGGTAGAGGTTTACCGATTTCGTATCCCTGCTGGTACAAAGAAGACTACTGGCACCCAGAAATGCGGGTTGTGGTGAAGGAGATCTATCACATGAAACTGTCATTGAAAATGGAGTCTACAGTTTAGTGATGAACAGATTTCAGAAAGTTTAGTAATAGATAAATTTGAAGATTCCGCTGTTCAAAGAGCATCCCTAGATGTATACGCTTCCACATGCCAAGTAGAAGACACAAATGCTCCAAAAGTACCTGAACAATTTAAGATGGTTGGTTAATTTCCGATCCATGTGAAGGAGGCATAGCCAGCCATTCAGTGCAACAGATGTTATCAATGAATTTGCCGCCCTTTCAGGGCTGGGCATGGATGAAAAGCAATTGCGAGTTTTGCATTATGTATTAAAGAACAGTCCTAGTCTTTAATGAAATGGAAGTCTTGTTGCCTCAATGCTCAATATCAGAAATAACTTGATGAATTGAAGGCTACTTACCCTTCTTTTCAGGAATGATTGATATGTATAAATCCAACAAATATCCTGATTGGATATTTTACTCTATCGAGGAGCCTTTAATGTGAGAAAACAAGGATGGATTCTGCCAGCAATGTTTGATGCTCAACTTTTTCATGCATCCCCCAATGTTTTGGAAGTAATGACAACAGAAATTGACTGCATGCTTTGAAGATGGAGATGAAATTGTGACGACATTGGTTGGTGAGCAAGAAGATTCCAGGGTTCTTTTGCATTCGACCAGGAAATGTAGTACCGTAGTTAGAGACAACTGTTGTAATGAGATTTTGTCATCAAAATTTCACTTCACAATTGCAACTTGGAGAACAATTCCAAAAGCAATTCAAGGAGGACTGCCATGAGGGCTTCCAGAAACGGTCAATCACAATATGGAATTAACGACTCGATTACCCAAAGGATGGGTCACAAAACAAGCCAAGTGGACAACCAAGTGGCAAAAACAAATCTACAAGACAAGAGAGCAAACCCAGAGAGAAAACATTAAAAATCACTTTATTAAATTATACTAATTCATTTACAATTAATTGATTTTTGCGAAGTAATAGGGTTGGATTAAGTTAGAAAGTAGTTTAACTACTTCTAGGAACAAGTGCCCATATCAGGCCAAAATACAATTGTAAAAGGGCTCTCCTCTTTTGCTCGGAATTCTGGGATAAACTGCTGCAACTTCGAGTGTATATGTTTCTTCCCAATTCCATGAATAAAAAAATGCGAACAATGGAATGAGAACCATTTTGTGATCTTACTCTCTTCTTATTATGAAGTGTGCTTTGTTGTTCATTGTAGAAGATCTATTGACATTCCAATGTTAACTCATTGTGTGTGATGCATTGATATGTAGACTTTGTGTTGAATATTCTTGCACATAGACATTGTGCCATATCCATGCAATCTACGAACCTTCAAGACTTTGTCCCAAGCGCAGCTGCAATTGTATTCTGCCTTTAATGTGAGAGAGGGTTTTATTTTGTATTTACGTTTGAGATATCCAAGCAATACTTTGTGTCTATTCTGTTGTGGGTTTCTCTCTTCCTCCTTTGTTCTCTCCTTTCCCCTTCCATTTTTGTTGCCTTTGTGCTTTCAGGTTAAAAGCACCAAAAATATAAAAACCCATCATACGAGGAATTCCCCTCAAATGCAAAGGAATATCACCCTATCAATAGGTGATTTTCCCTAACTATTGCATATTTTATGGTGTTTCCATTGGACGGGCCATTGAAACAATTGAAATCGCACACAGACAACATAAAAATTACCACCAGTTTTTGGCGACTCGCTAGGGAATTGAAATACCATTTGCATTCATTTCCACATTAAGGAACTATTGTCGAATAAGTACATGTGCTTATTTGGAAACTTGTTTCAATTTTTTTACTTAGGTGACCTCAAATTCTTCCAAACTTAGTCCGATGCCTCCAAACTCTCACTAGAAAAATCCCCAATACACTAGTAAAATCCCCAATACACCGAAAAACCCCAATACACTAGAAAAACCCCAATGTAATGTCCCCTTTTCCAAATTAATGGACATTAATAATATTTCTAAGTTGGGCCCGATCAATTCATTCGGGTAACTTACTAATATTATTATAAGAATAAAATGTATTTTTAAATATTGGCAGGTAGAAGACCCCTTTTAGCCCATTTTCCATTATATTGATCACTAAAGGAAGAATAAGAGAGGAATTAATAATCTAATTTTAGTACTAAAGAAATTCTTATTACCGGTACTTTAATTAATTATTAAAGGTTGGTGGAAAAGTAAAGTAATATTAAAATGAGAAAATAAAGTTATTTTATTAATCTCACATGGAATGCCTACTTGAAAAATAAAGACAAAAAGTATAAAAGGAGGTGAACAGGGGTTCATTTGGCATCTTTTGGTCATTTTGATATCTATTTTCTAGTTTGGGCTGATTGCTCTTTCATTTCTCCACTAAAGGACGAAACCCCTTTGGTGTATCGGCATTAGAGGGCCAAACCCTCTTGTGCCAAAGTTGGAACGAAAACTCTTCATCCTTTGTGTGAAGATCCTCCATTTCAAGAGTTTATGTTGAGCTTTCAAGAAGTATTTCCGATTTTCAGCGGTGATTGAAAACCCAATATTGCAAATTTGAGTGAAAATCCTCCATTTCAGGAGTTTCGTTGAGCTTTCAAGAAGTATTTATGATTTTCAATGTTGATTGAAAACCCATTATTGCAAATTTGAGGCATTCCAACTAGGGTTTGAAGACAAGAGTGTTTACTATTTGGGCATATTTCCATATTCATTTTCAGCCATATCTAGGGTTATCTACACCCTTGTGGGTGGACTTTGACACATTCTAGGGCACGATTGTCTTAGATCTCATCACCAACAGCTTTGCCATAATTTTGGAGGCCATATTCAGCTTTGTTTCAATGGATTTGGGCTTGGGATCACTTCTTTCCATCCACTTTTGTAAGTTGCATTTCTGCAGATCTATAATAAAATACCAGCTCTTGTTTTAGGTCCTAAAAATTATATATTCTTGTATTTCTAAATTATCATAAATATTTTGGCATGAGATTTGAGTAATTTAAGATCAAATTTGAGGGTTATTGAGTTCTAGATCAGCTCGCCATTTCTAGGGTAATTTCAGATCTGAAAATTGAGGATAACTTGCATTATTATCATAAATTTCTTCAACCAGTTTGCTGCAATAAATCAGGAATTTTAGGTGTTCTCTTTAGGGTTTGAATATTCTACATTGGGACAATTACACCCAATACACTAGAAAATCCGCAATACACTAGAAAATCCGTAATTATAGAAAATCCCCAATACACTAGAAAAGCCGCACAAAAGGGAAAGGAAGGCCACGGAACAAAAAGGGAGACTCAATTGACATGTGGTAAAGGTGACCCGGGGACTAAATTTGACAGCTCCGTGGCCATCAAGCGTGTGGAACGGCATGGGCACCTTCAAATGCTCATATCTTTTGATCCAAGTCACCAAATAAGACAAAATTGGTATCGTTTGGAAGGTCTTGAGGAGCACTACACATTAAAAGCAGTTTTGAGTCACGATAAAATGTATTTGTGGGCATAAAACGTGGACAAAGGTCCCGCAACTATTTTCAAATCTAGGTTTTAACTTCTACAACACATTTTAGGGCTCAGTTTTTGGCTCGCATCTTTTGATCCAGATATCCATTTCACCGCACGTAGCCTTGTTGGAAAGGGCATGAGAGAAGATTTGTTTTGGGCACAATTTTATAAATAATGATTGTAATTTCAGGGAAAACTTAGTGACTAATTTCGGGCTCTTTTTAGTTTGTTTTCTTAATCAAATAGCACCCAGATCGGTTCTAAATGTTTGAGCAGCTCCAACAACCAACATTAAATCTTGTCCTATGCAATCCCCTTTTCTCAGATGATCTAACTTTGTATAATCCAAGAAATCTCTAACGTCCATGCTTGGTCTACGCACACTTAAATGTTGATCAGTCCTTGGTGGTTGAAGAAGTGGGTGGTCTTCTTTGATTTTGGATTTCCTCTCTCCCCTCTCCTATAAATGTAACTCATTTTTAATTGAAAAGGATCCTTTTCTGAAATGCAAGGTTATGCTGCCCTTTTGTGTGGCCAAGCATTCTAAGTTGCAAACTTTTGTGTTGGTTTTGTGCAATGCACTCAGTGCCTTCACCATTATTGTAATAGATTGTGCATATTCCAATCAATGATATCTTGTTATTGTGGCTCTCTTTCTGCTCTTTAACTTGTGTTATTGTGTTCTTGCCTTCCTATTTTGTTATGGCATGATGTGTGTGAGTTTTTGCATGATTTCAATCCTTTGTGTCATTTATGCAAAGAATCAGAGTTTGGCAAAATTGCAGAGTTGAATGTAGCTTGTTTCTGCCCTCTTTGCTTTACATTTTCCCTCTCATTCTTCATCTCAAGGAGAGAATCCACTTTTAATTTGGTGCATCACCTTATCTTTCATTCAATATTTCATCTTTCTAAACCTTGGTTCCTTGGAAATCTTAGATTAGATATAGTTAATGTTATCACCCAAAAGTTGCACCTTTTTAGAGAATGGTATGTGTACTCTCTTTCCTATTGACAAAATTGGAACACCTCGGGACTATGGGTAACCTATGTCCGAGGTGAACCTCAGAGAAGGCTACTTCCCTTGTGAATCACCTAAAAATGAAAACTTTGACAAAAAAGGAAAAGGAATGCGGAAATGGGAAATAAGGGTGATACACCAATAATTTAACACATGCATGTAACTCTGTACAGAGAAGTCAAAGATCCACACACCTGCACAACTTTGAGCTATTTTGCATAATAAATTCAAGGGTTTTAGGAAAAAGGAACAGCGGTAGAGGGAGTAAATTCCACACTAAGGCAATACAATTTCCTATCAAACACAATGAATAATCAAAAAGGTGATATGAGAGGGCAAAAATGGAGCTTTTTATTCAGAGGTGCAAGTACAAGGCTAGAATTGCCAAAGCAAATCAGCCCAAGTGTGTCTTTTTTTACAATCAAAAATCTGCCTATGTAGGCTGCTGCGTCCAGAATAGTTGTGTCTGCATGCTATTTTTATTTATTTTATTTATTTTCTAACCCCTTGTGGCGCATGGGCAGCAGCATGTCTTTTTAATTAATTATTTCCCTCCATCCTTGGCGCCACATACTTAAACAGACTGCTGCATGCTTTTAAATTTAATTAAATCCATCTTCCATCCTTGGCGCCACACCTATTTTTGGAGCAGCAGCATGCTTTTATTTAATTATTCTCTTTCTATCTTTGGTGCATGGCAAGATGCTAAAAATAGAACCACAGTTTGCTTTTTTAATTATTCATTCATGCACTTCATCCAAACTCCTAAAAATAGAACTGGAACTCCTATTTTTATCTCTTCCATGCACCTCTTTTCCTTGTTCTTCCTTTGGCACATGGGGCTGCTATTTTTAGCCAATTTCACTCTATGTTTGGCGCCAACTATAAACTGAACTGCTGCTTTCTTATTTATAAAAATCATCCACCTCCATGCACCTATCTTCTCTTTTGGCGCCAACTATAGGACTGTTTTTATTTATTTCTTTTCTTTTAGCATGCACATCCATTTTTACCCATCCTTGGCACCAATTCTTGGTGCATAATTTATGGTAACAGTTAGTAGTAGATCATAGTGATGGTTAGATTAGTTGCAGTAGACTAGAGTGGAAGGAACCAACCTTTCCCGGAGATTGACCTTAAAGGAGCCATTGTCCCACACTTTGAAGGTCTTTCAATGTTTCACTGAGGTGTTGAGCCTAGCTTCAACAAGGGTACAATCTCAAGTGACAACAAGAACCTCCCCTAGAACAGAGGGCGGCAACTCTACAAAGTACTTGGTGCTATAGCGTAGGTTTCACATGTCCCATGGGGAAAATGCTTTGGGCCTCTAGCTATGGCTAACTAATGAATTGCCTTCCAATTCAAGAAAAAGATTTCCAAAATTCTCGGGGAAGATTCTCGAGATGCGGATGATCATATATGAGCTTTCAAGGTTACATGTGGCATCCTAGAAGTTTATGAAGATGTCTTCGAGAGGCTTTTTGTTGAGACCCTCACTAGACCTGCCACTCACTGATTCATTCATTTGGAACATGGATGCATCACTAACTCAAGGAGCATGAAGAAAAGGTTTTGGACAGATTTAAATCTATTGTAGATGATATACTTTACTAATTCAATTTTTCCAAATTCAAAATTAAAAATGATAAGAAAATGAGAGAGTTTGTGGCACACTTCAATAGGGTGTTGAGATTGATTCCTCACGATAATCAACCAAGTTCTAACAATCAAAATTGCATGTTTTCATGGCTTCCTTGCACCCTGAAATCAAATTTACATTGAAAAGGAGCAGTGTGCACGATGTTGAAATTGGACGACAGCAAGGAGATGAAATTGAAGATGACAATGATTCTATCCGGGATGCTGAAAAGAGAAGTATAAAATTCAAATTGTGATCCATTTATCACAAGTATAGAAGAAATGGCAAGGCCTACTATAAAAGGACAAAGTATTCCAAGGACAATGCTCAAATCAAGCACATCACAACATCTGCGAAGGAGAGAAGGCTCTATCTGACTTACATGACTGATTTAGTTTCAGTGTCCTTGGAGAAGCTGATTTGTTGGAAGCACAGCTGCTTTATAAGGGGATGGAAGGAACTGCAAAAGCAAATGGCCTACCATATAAAAACGGTAGTGAAAGATTCCCGGAAGCTTCAAGTATAACGAATTTTTGTTTCAAGTAAGCATCTAAGAACCTTTGATGGCTATTTGCTTTGTGAGTTCAATCATTCTGATCAAGAAGACAGACCTGTTGAAAACTTCAGCCTATCCTTCTGAACATCAAGGAAATGAAAGTCTAGTTAACTCTTCTCTCTCCTATATCATTGATGCTGAAATCTGTGGTAATTCTGAAATCAAATCCATCAAACATGTTCATTTTGAAGACTATAATTTGGCAGAAGTTGAAGGCAAGAAAGTTGATTTTGCAAGGAAAGAAGAATGGCTTCCAATCATCATCGCAAATGAAATGGAAACTGTGAAAGCGGAAAAAATTGATGATAGTGACGATAGTGATAAATTCATCTGCTCCGTGGGAAACATTTCAGCTTCCTCAAATTTGCTCTCGAAGTGAACCTTGCTTCTGTTTCAGCTCATATAGAAGTGCATGGCATTCATCTTGCTAATGCGAGTCCTTAAGTCAGTTTAGAATTCAATAAGGAGATCAACAGCTCTTCCAAATTGATCACTGCAGAATGTAAAGGGCAAAAGCATAGAGATACTTCTGATGAATCTTCGTAGAGAGCAATGCAAACACCAGAGCAAAAGAAGGATATGAAGTTTGTTCCTCAGAATTCATATCAGAAAAGGAGCATTTTGAAGAAACCATCGAGCAATCAGTTGATTCAGGTGAGTTCATGTTTCATCATCAAAGTCTGAGCAATACTTTGAAAGATCAAGTTCATAATTTCAGTAAGTTCAGGTGTTCTTCTTGTCTGGTGTATCCCTTCCAACTCCATGACACAGTCCGCTATATCACAAAGATAACTACTTCTCCGAGCCCGTCAATGGGTTTGCATAGCCCATGTCATATTCATATCCCTTCCTTTTATATAGTTTTGCATCCTTTCAATAAATGTGGTGGTAATGTAAGCCCGGTGATATGACCCTATGCTCAATAGATAAGATACTGTTCGAATCAAGAGATTTTGGAGTCCGAGCTATGCTTTGTTTGTTCTCCAACCTAGTTTGTGCCTAATCCAAGACATGTCCCCAATTAGAGACAGTTGTCGCGTAAAAAAATTGACTATCCAAAATGTCGCGATTTGTGTTTTTTTGTGTAGACATCACCTAGGAGATGAATTTTGAGTATAAACACTTATTGGCAAAAGTTGTTTTCGCTGGTTTCGTTTTGGACTTAACCCAATTTTATTGTTAGATTACTCATTTGTTCTAAGCTATAACCACCTCACAATAACTCGGTACCGCATTAACCATAGTTGAGCCTAAGTTCAAAATATTCTAAGACAATTTCAAGTTAGCCATGTGAGCATGATCGAGATCTTAATATTTTTATGGTGGTGGGTGAAGATTTTTAAAATGCTTTGGTTTTGCCTTGAGCATCACTTCATCGCACCAATGGTAGAACTCAGGAACTGTTCCAAAGTTCCTTGAGTCCCACGATCAAGCAATAAGACCAAAGTGAGTTCTCATTTAGGCAAGTATCCCACACCGATCCTAAAGTCTAACAAAGTGTCACCAAGACAAGTGTTCTTCATGGTCGGATCAGTAAAAAGGTGGTCATCAAGCATAATAAAAGAATAGGCTTAGATACAATTCTTTGCATTCTCTATCAACAACAAACGAGGATTGTGTTTCTCAAGAAGGAAATGTTGGTAAGAAACAAGAACACAAAATTAAGTGCATCATCTATTCTTTTGAGCACATTTCTGCTGAAATTCTATGAGGCGCAATATCTTTGGAAAGAAAAGCCCTTCCATTCAAAAATGGTATTGCCTTCCATTTTGTATCTCAAGACTACTTTTGGAGTAAATCCAAGTCCCCTATGCACTCAAGGTTATGAAAACAAGCTCATTCAAGACCGTGAACAAGAGGCTTTGGAAGTCGACCTTGCCGATGAATATCTCAGCGGTGGTGTACTTGGTCAGTCACAGGTGTGTTCAAGAAGAGTTTAGAAAGGTTTCGATGTATCAAGGATATGTTTCCACATTTTTTCTTGTTGTTTATATCCTTAACATCACTCCATTTTACCTCTTATGGAACCGAGGAACTGTTCCAATGTTCTCTCAATTCCACAATGAGGCGGTGTGCGCAACAGGTCATTGTTTTGGTTCGAGTTTCAAGATGGCTTCTTAGGCTCAAACTGTTAGGAATTATTATTAGTGCTCACATTATTATAAAAGTTAGATTATAATTATGTTGAGTTGATATTACAATTGTTATAATATATTGTTTTAACTTTTAACAATATATTATTATAGAGTTTTGTTGTACCCGTAAAGTTATAAACGGGTAAGTTGTTTGTTGACTTCCTATTTTCTAGGAAGTAGTTCTATTATATTGGCTATATATTAGCCAAATATGTTGTGCAGAAATATATGGAGAATATATTATTTTATTGCTGTGTAAATCTGCTTGTTCTCTAAGATTTGGTATCAGAGCGATTATGGAGTTCTAATGATTTGTTAGGGGTAGTTGTAATTCTCCATTGCCCTGTGAATGAGATGCCAATATTGAGAAGAACACGATGGGTGGTGCGGTTGAAAATATTATAGTGGTCGTAGAGTTCTGTTTTAGTTTTATAACATAGTTATACAAAATTTTGGAGTTAAGACTGTTAAGCGCATGTATTTTGGATCTGGTGATATGCATTTGGAAATCTGTGTCAAATGCATTTTCAAGGCAAGGCAGCGACAGGATCTAGCACCTATCATCCAAAAAATTCGCCAATACCTATGATTTTATTGTGGTGAATCCGCTTAATACTCAGATCGCCTCTTCCGTGTACACGTGTGTAAAACGTTGGGGGTCACAGTGCAGATATTTAAAAATCATCAAATGCCTAGGATCTCAATGTTATTCAAAGCATGGAAATTGTGTTGCTGAATAAGAAGATCTTTGGTTTGTGTTTTATAATTCGAGCTCAGACCAAATTCTAGATTTTGCAGTCAATTCTTCTTTGCATCTGCTGCTATCGTGGATCAGTTTTGTTTGATGCTTGAGCGGCTATACCTGAGCATTCACAACGTACTTTTTGGTTTTCATTTTGGAGAGCATCGTGCACTTGTTCGGAAAGTGTTGTTGCAAGGAATCCAAACTCAAACCTACCACTTCGCTTAGTTTCTCTGTTTCGCGTCAAACATTTACAGCCTGCGCACTCAAAGTTTGTCATTCTCTCTTACGTCTGCATCGAAGGATTTGAATTATGCCTGAGGGATGACTCAAATATAAGTACATTCAATTGGAGAAAATAGCATCAGTTTCTTCTAATATGTGCCACGTAATCCAGCATATGCATCTCTGCATGAGAATTGCGATCTGCAGTGGAAGGATCGATCAAATTTGTGGAATGGAATTAGTAAGCCGTATTCAAGTCTTTTCCATAGTACTATTTAGTATTAAAATTTAATGTTAAGTCGATTTTGTGAAATTCGGTTTGTGCAGTGGTTGAGTAGTCACTTTATAAACATACGGGCCTATTTAGTATCATGTCTTTATCATGTTAGGTGCCAATTCAATGAGGATCTCCTCTAGGGATTTTTTTAATATTTTCCTTTATTGTCCTCGTGGTATGTTAAAAGACAAAAATTGGTGGTCATAGTCTATTCATAGTCAGTTATGTTTAAATTACGTGTCAAGTTTTAGTGTCATTTTAATTTTTTATTAGTCAGAATTTAATATCCTATGTCTATCTAGAGGGTCATTATGTTATTCAAAAGTTTGACAAGTCAAATAATTCCATATAGGTGATTTTAGGATTTTTTTAATATACTCATTTTCATTTAAAAAGTAATCTCATTTTATTACTTTTTAATTTAGTCAAGTCTTTTTGTCCAATTCAAAATAGTCATTGTCAAAGTCAAGAGTTAGAGTCGTCTAATTGTAAAAGTCCGAAAATTAAAAAAATTACCTTACGGACGCATTTTCGGTGTTACCCGACGTCCAGGAAAAATAAAGTGTTTCACATTGCGGGAGGGAAGAAAAGAATAAGATCAATGTGGAAACAAATGTGCTTCATGTTCACATCTTGTTGAGTTAGCAGCATGACACCGGAGGCAGGAGGCATCGGAGGTTGGAGGTCATTCAGCGACCTCTTGTCAGTTGCCAACGACGGGGCCGCATATCAGCTTTGGTGTGTGTGTGTGTGTGCAGTTTGATTTTAGTGCTTCCAGTGTGGTGTGTCTCAGTTTGCAGTAATCTTGTTTTCAATAAGTGGAAATTACACATTGAGGGGGGAACATCATTCCAATGTTCCATTTCCAGTATGTCAGTTTTTTCTATGTATGTATGAGCAAATGATGATGTCACAGAATTTCCTATGTTATTCCCTGTAGTGAGATGTGATGAGGGTTGAGAATAGTACTTGGCATATCATGATGTGGTTGTAGGTAAACCACTTGAAAACCTTCATTTGTGGTTTGTGGTAAACCAATAGCAAAACCACCATTCTTGGTTGTTGGTAATCCATTTGCAAAACCATCACCTTGTGGTTTGTGGTAAACCAATTGCAAAACCACCATTCTCGGTTTTGGTCAACCGTTTGCAAAACCATCCCTGAGGTTTGTGATCATCCTGTGAAAATCACCAGATCATGAGCAGGTGCAAGTACAAAGGCAGGTTTTCCCCATGTTCGCACTAAGGGGGGGAATGTTAGGAATTATTATTAGTGCTCACATTATTATAAAAGTTAGATTATAATTATGTTGAGTTGATATTACAATTGTTATAATATATTGTTTTAACAATATATTATTATAGAGTTTTGTTGTACCCGTAAAGTTATAAACGGGTAAGTTGTTTGTTGACTTCCTATTTTCTAGGAAGTAGTTCTTCTATTATATTGGCTATATATTAGCCAAATATGTTGTGCAGAAATATATGGAGAATATATTATTTTATTGCTGTGTAAATCTGCTTGTTCTCTAAGACAAACAGGAGTTGCCAACGTGTTTTGCATCACCCAAATGGCATGTGTTGCGCCCATGAGGAACAAATAAAATTGTTCCATGGTGCTTTGTGTTCCACGATGGAGACTTCGGTGTGACAGAGGTTTTATTGGAGATAGTTCCACTTGTTGGGCATCGCATAGAACTCCAGAGGGTCTGAAAAATACGACAAGGCAATTAAAAGAAATGGTATAAAAACCATTGTTGTCATAAGAGAGGTCTTTTTCCTTGCAGCTTCAAGAAGGTCGGCTCTGGTTTTAGTTGATATTCCAAAGGATGACCAGCAGCAGATGTCTCCTGTCAAACTCAGGCATTGGGAACTCAGTGACAGTCGAGGACATCGCAGCATCCTCGATGCCCGTTTGATAAAAATCAGACATCTAAAAAACACGGTTTAAATAAAAAAACATTAAACAACAACAACACAAAGTAATGTGCATCCAATCTTCTCAAAGGGTGCGCTCCAACTCATAAAACAAGCTGATACTTCAAAATTTGTAATAACAATGATAAAGCATGGTGATGTGCTTGAAAATATTCTGTTATTTTTCTTTAAGTGACCAGTTCATAGGTAATTCTGATAGTATTTACAATGTTTCTCAGCAACGGTAATTCTGATGGTATTTACTGTTTGCAATGTTTCTCAGCAACATGGACTTTTTGAAGACTGTCTGGAATGTAATTGGCATTTCATGGCTGAAGCACAAAATCTCATGCTTACAAAGCCGTGAAAATTTTAGTAATTTATTGTTTTAAATTACAACCTATTTTAGACTTTTTAGTTTGTTTAAGTTCTTTTTTTTTAATTTATTTGTATTTTAAATATTTAAACATTAATTTGTATTTATTATTTTTATGCATGCTGTCCCCAAAATCTGGAAAATTATTAGCCATCCCCAAAACCATGTCCTCTGTCCCCAAGACACAGGTAACACTTATACTTTCCAACCTGATGCAGACCCCCTAAGATAGTAATTGTTGTAGTAAAAAGAGAGCCAAGAAGCTGAAATTATCTAACCTGACAAAAGAAACAAGAATATACATAAAACACGTTACAAATGGATCTCTTTGCCTTTTACTACGTTTTAGTTTTACTTTTTCTTATTTGAACTTTATTGTCATTGTTAAATCTGATGAAGTAAGTCAATACATAACAAATACATACCTTTGCAAGTAGCTATATTTGAACAATTACCACAAATAATATTCACCTGTACATAAGTAACTATCAGAAATGAATCCAAAAAGTGTAACTGACAATTTCAAAGCAACACAACACTAAGGAGCAAAATTATCTGTGTTACAAACCTGAGCAGTACGACCCATCTGATCATAGCCATAATGCTCACAATGTTGCAAATCACCAAAATAATATTCCTGTCAAATATAAGCAAATCAATCTTGCATTCCAAGCTTCTAGGTGTACAAAATAACAACCAATGATAATAAACAAACATAAAATTTACAATGTTAACTGAGACAAATACAAGCTTGTTTACAAGAAAAGAACCAATATTCCTCCTACAGAAAAATTAATTTGGACCTGTACCAATAAGATGGAAAGGAACAAAGCCTAAATCAACGAGCCATTAGTTAACATATGGACCATTGCAAATATACAAATAGGAAGAACCAAATATGTCATTCAAGCTATCGTAACTTCAACATTCCCACAAGATCAATTAAAGAAAACCCTAATGGTTCATCTATTGCAAACTTTGAGAACTTAAAAGTCAACATGTTACTCTTAATATTGGTTGACTAAGTTAACACTTCATTTTGGCTACCCTAAAGATTCATCCGCTGCAAGCTTTGAGAACATATAAGTCAACATGTGACTTTTAATATTGGTTGAATAAGTTACCTATTCATTTTGGGTACAGCAAATCGGGATCACTGGTACAACATTTGTTTTTACCCCAAGTATGGTTTGGGAAAGGCCATACAAAAAAATATATAATATAAATATTTTAGCCTAATAAAAAGGAATTAACCACATAGAATGCATAAGAGTGAACAAAATAATCAAAAAATATACTGATAAATTGACAATGCTAACTAATCACCAAATGATAACTACTAATTTGTAATATCCCCTTCTCAGTTGAAGACCCTTAGCCCATTCATTGTTTCCTAACAGCTAAGGGATGAGAAAAAGGAAACTAAGTCATAATAAATTAATTATAAAGTGCATCATAAAATATTATTATAAGCACTTAAGTTAATTTATTAATGACAAAATAGAAAAAGAAAAAGAAAAAGTAACTTTATGTTTTATTTGTCCCTAGAGGAAAAATATGATCCACGTGGAGGAGAAAAAAGGTAAAGAAAAATATTAAATGTGGGGAAGAAGCTAATTGGTTGTTTTGGGTGGCAAAAAGGCCAAGACAACTTATAAAAGGAGGTCGCCATGCATAGGAGAGGATATCATTTTTACATCTTATCAATTCAGAATTTTGGTCTAAGCTTGCATGCTTTCCAATTCAACTCCAAAGGACGAAAACCCTTTGTAGTTCTGGTTTAGAGGACGAAAACCCTCTTTAGCCTTGGAAGAAGAACGAAAACTCTTCTTCCCTTATGTGAGGAGGTTCTATTCAGGAGCTTTCATTGATTTTCAAAGCTATATTTCAGATTTCCAGCAGTTGTTGAAGGGAAAAGTTGCAAATTTATATTGTTTCCAGCTAGGGTTTGAAGACACAAGTGTTGGGGCAGATTTCTACCTTCAGATTCAGCCAGATCTAGGGTTATCTACACCCTTGTGGGTGGAGTTTGATACATTCTAGGGCACGGCTGTCCCGGATCTCATCACCAACATCTTTGTCATATTTTTAGAGGCCAAAATCAGCTGAGTTGCATATTTTTGGGCTGAGGAAACTTTGTTTTCAATCTTGTCTGAGAGCATTTGAATAAATAAATTTTAGCCTTCAATTGACTAAATCTGGTATTTTCTCATTGATTTGTTAGAGTCACAGTCTAACTACTGTAGAAGTTTTGGTTAGTTAGGAGTGTCAAAGTAGAAATTTTCTTCCAACTGTTGTAGGAGTGTCAAGTAGATAGGATTCCTTTGAATTAGGAAATCAGTTTATTTGTGTCAGTTTAAATATTTTCCTTTCCAATGTAAATGCACAAATTATTATTCAGTTTAATAAAAACAGTCTGTTGTTATTTTTCTGGCAAAAACAATCTTTTTATTGTGTAGTAGATTAATCAATCCTGGGCATATACCTTTTATGGTATCAGAGCAAGGTTGATTTAAGTGTAGCCTTCATCAAGCGGTGAGGTAATCTTATATATCTTTCACAGTTATTTTTGGTTCCAAGTTCTTATATATGGTTGCAATATCATCTACATCAGACACACGTCTGATAGAGAGATTCAATGGAGAATTCTTCAGTTTATGGAGCTATAAGCTAACCATGATTTTGAAGGAAAAGGGACTATGGGGAGTCGTAGACGACACAGATATCAAACCCACGTCTCCAGCTGAAGCAGTACAGAAATGGATTACAAAGGATGAAAGGGCACTATCTTCTATTGTTTTGAATCAAGAAAACTCAATAATAGTGCAAGTGAAAGGATTTGCTACATCAAAAGTTGCATATGATAAGCTGAAAAGTACATATGAGACAAAGAGCATGACAACAAAATTAGCTCGTTATCGAAATCTCCTACGAATGAAGATGCAGGAAGGAGAAAGGTTATTGACACGTGTCAATAAAATGAAAGAAATGTTAGACCAACTTAAAGATGTTGGATCAGAGACAAAGGAAGAATTGAATATTGTTATTTTCTTTGGATAGTTTGATAGAATCTTATGAGAATGTTGTTATCTACATCAGCAATCAAAACAAAATAAAATGGGATGATGTTGTTAACATTTTACTGCAGGAGGAGACAAGGCAGAATCAGTCTGAAGCAAAGAAGGATGGATCTGTTGCCTTTATTGCAAATACAAAGAAGAAAGTATTTTCTTCAAAGGAGCACAAGCCCAAACAAAGGTTTGCAAAATCAACATCTGATTCTAGCAATCAATCAAAAATTAAGAAAAAGTGTCCTTATTGCAAGAAGACTGGACATATGGAGAAGGATTGCTGGAAAAAGATTGCAGACAATGTGAATCAAAATAAGCATGAGGCAAATTTTGTTAAAGAGGAAAATTCATCTCTTTTGATGGCCTCTTCAAAGCACCTATAAAGGGTGCACTAAGTGACTAGTACTTAGATTCGGAGCAACGGAACACATGACATCCAAGAAGGATTGGTTTATTAATATGACCAAAATTTCAAAAGAAATCAGACTTGGAGATGACAGTGTTAATATTGTTATAGGTAAAGGCACAGTTGAGGTCATGTTACCCAATGGAGGTAAGAAGCAATTCAATGATGTCCTTTATGTTCTGATATTGCTCATAATCTGCTTTCAATAAGTAGATTAACAGATATTGGTCTCAAAGTTTTGTTTGATCAATCAAGTTGTCTTTTACTTGATGAACAAAAGCACATAGTTGCCAAAGGAAAGAGAGTAGGCAATTTATACAAACTTGAGTCAGTTGCCAATGATGGGAAAGCTTTTATTGCAATTGGTACTAAAATCGATGCTGAACTTTGGCATCGTAGGCTTGGTCATTTGAATTTCAAAACCATGCAAGAGATGAATACCAGTGCATCAACAATTGGTCTCAAGTTTGACAAAAATGCAAAATTAAAGCCGTGTGAAGCTTGCGCTCTTGGAAAGATGACGAGGACTCCATTTCCCAAATCATCAAACAATAGAGCAGCGGAAGTTTTGGAACTCATTCACACTGATATATGCGGCCCAATGTCAGTAAATTCATTTGGGGGTGCAAGGTATGTAGCAACATTCATTGATGATTATTCTAGGAAACTTGATGTATTTTTTCTAAAGAAGAAATCAGACATATTTGATGTTTTCAAAGTTTATCACAAGAATGTTGAAAATCAAACTGGAAAGAGGTTAAAGGTTCTTCGAAGTGACAATGGTGGTGAATATACTTCTAAAAGGTTTCAGCAGTATTGTGAAGAACATGGAATTTCCAAACAGCTGACAATTCTGTATAATCCTCAGCAAAATGGAGTGGCTGAAAGGATGAATCGCACATTAGCAGAATGTGCTAGAACTATGCTAGAAGATAGCAAACTTCCTAGAACTTTTTGGGCTGAAGCTTTTTCTATTGCTACTTATATTCGAAATAGAGTTATCTCAAAGGCTCTAAATGGTAAAACTCCAGAGGAATTGTGGTCTGGTAAGAAATCTAACTTGGAAAATTTAAGAGTATTTGGTTGCAAAGTTCTTTCATTTATTCCTCATGAAAAGAGAAAAAAGTTAGATTCAAAGAGTCATCTAGCCATTTTTATTGGATATAGTCAGGAATCAAAGGCTTATAAATTGTATAATCCAAATACAAATCAGGCTTTTGTTAGTAGAGATGTTAAGTTTTTGAAGATTCATCCCTACAACAGTCCAATTCAGTTTAACAACATGATATACCTGATTTACAAATGGGAGAAGAGCCTTATTCTGCAGCAGATTTTGAAGATGATTCTCTAAATGAAATAGAGGAGAATCCCAATGCAGTGCAAATGGAAGAGGAACCACACGTTCAAATTGAAGAAGAGGTTCATCCAATTATACAAAACAGAATTCTCCCACCATGCAGCAGGAAGCCTTCCTTGAAGGTAATTGAAAATGCTCAAAATTCCTTTGCTTCTCTTATATGTTTTGCTACTTCTAGAGAGCCAACAAATGTGCATGAAGCTTGTAATTCTACAAATGTTGAACAATGGAAAGAAGCAATGGATTTAGAATATAAGGCTTTGATGAAAAATCAGACTTGGGAGCTAACTGATCTTCCTCCAAGAAGAAAAGCTATTGATTGCAAGTGGATTTTCAAGCAAAAACTCAAATCTGATGGAAGCATTGACAGGTTTAAAGCACGTCTTGTAGCACATGGTTTTTCACAAATTGAAGGTATCGATTACTTTGAAACCTTCTCCCCTGTTGTTAAGATGACTTCTGTAAGAGTTTTGCTTGCTATTGCAACAGAGTTAGATTTAGAAGTGCATCAACTAGATGTGAAAAGTGCATTTTTAAATGGTGAACTTGAGGAGGAGATTTATATGATGCAGCCCGAAGGATATATCTCATCCAAATTTGAAAGCAAGGTATGCAAGCTCAAGAGATCATTATATGGTCTTAAGCAATCACCTCGTGCTTGGTATAAGAGAATGGATCAATACCTTCTTACAAACAACTTCAAAAGAGGGTCAGCTGATGACAACATCTATATGAAGATGGAAAACCAGTGGTTTGTTATTCTTGCTTTATATGTAGATGATGCAATTGTAATCAGCAATAACTTGTCATTCTTGAAAAGCACTAAAAGTATGTTGTGTGCTGAATTTGAAATGGTAGATTATCAAGATCTACATTATTACCTTAGCATCACAATCACTCGTGATAGAAAAGCAAGGAGATTGCATATGAGTCAGAAGAGATTCTTAGAAGACATTCTAAAACGTTTTAGCATGTTGGAATGCAATCCAGTAGCAACCCCAATGGAAGCAACTTTGAAGTTGTCAACAGAGATGTGTCCCAAAACAGAACAGGAAAGGAAAGAAATGGAAAATGTTCCATATAAGAATGCCATCGGAAGCCTCATGTATGCTATGGTATGCACACGACTTGAGTTGGCTTATGCAATTAGCTCTTTGAGTTAATACATGGTGAATCTAGGATCAACTCATTGGACTGCAGTGAAAAGAGTATTAAGGTATGTCAAAGGTACCTTAGACTATGGTATATGTTTTCAAAAGCATAATGATGTATTGCAGTTAACAGGGTATTGTGATTCTGACTGGGGAGGAGATTTTGACACAAGAAAATCAACCACAGGGTATTGTTTTATGTTTAATAGTGGTTGTGTGTCATGGAATAGCAAGAAGCAATCTACTACAGCACTCTCCAGCACTGAAGCAGAGTATATGGCAGCATCTCACGCAGTAAAGGAAGCAGTGTGGTTGAACAGGTTAATGGAAGATTTGGGATTTGCACAAAACAAACCTATGAGGTTACTTTGTGATAATCAAAGTTGCATTAAGATTGCTAAGGATCCAAAATACCATGGACGAACAAAGCACATTGGTATACAGTACCATTTTATTCGGGATCAAGTGCAGAATGATCAAATTGCAATGGAGTACTGCTCTACAAAAATATGGTTGCAGACATATTTACAAAGTCATTACCCCGAGTAAAATTTGAAGGTCACAGATTGCAGCTACAAGTGATACCACAGATTGCAGCTACAAGTGTTACCAATCAGATCAACTTAGAGCAGCAGTTTTGACTGAGGAGTGTTAGAGTCACAGTCTAACTGCTGTAGAAGTTTTAGTTAGTTAGGAGTGTCAAAGTAGAAGTTTTCTTAGGAGTGTCAAAGTAGAAGTTTTCTTCTAACTGTTGTAGGAGTGTCAAGTAGATAGGATTCCTTTGAATTAGGAAATCAGTTTGTTTGTGTTAGTTTAAATATTTTCCTTTCCAATGTAAATGCACAGATTATTATTCAGTTCAATAAAAACAGTGCTGTTATTTTTCTGGCAAAAACAGTCTTTTTATTGTGTAGTAGATTAATCAATCATGGGCATATACCTTTTATGATCTTGCATATTAAAAATTGTTTATTTGTTTGGTTGAAGAATTCAATGGTTTTACTTCAGTTTTAAATGGTTTTCATTCCTATACCAAGTCGCATTTTCCTATATAAAATTCAGATCTGCATTTTATTATTTTTATATATCTTCTACAACTTGCTATTTTGGTTTGGATTTGTGGTTATTTCGTTTGGGGTGGGAAATTTGTCCATTGGGGACATTATATTATTATTGAGTCAAAATTAGTATTCATCATCATATTGCTCTTCATCGAGAGCATCAATGTCATTATTAAAATAAAAACTAAGAAATTGAAAAAGGCAAGAAGAATTTGTGGGTTTGCCTCGGGTACCTCCGGGTTCTTCAGTAAAAGAATCCTGTCGTACTCAAATCATCCCGGACAATGACATACCAGGGATGAATCCACAGAATAATCACACCCTGACCGGAGTACGAATTGTACCAATACCAGTTGGGGGTCTGAGGAGGTCAGAGGTCGGGGGACATAAATCAATAACAAAGCTGATTGACTTCAAAACCATTTCCACACAACCACAAAGGATATTTCATCATACAGTTTTAGTTTGTCTATGAAATGTCAATGACATTCAAGATCGATATAAAATGATAACATAAATACAATTTATCAAATGCAGTAGCAGTTGAGATGGATACCACCTTTCGTTTGGTGATAAGTTGCCATATTAATTATGTTCCTTCATGTGTGAGATTAGTTTCCCAAGATTTCTATTGGAAATGTTAAAAGGCATTAAGCTTTATTTAACCCAGGTATGGCTTGGGTACAACTGTACAAAAATATATATTAAAAAATATAAATATTCTAGCCTAATGAACATGAATTAACCACATAGTATGCATAGAATAAACAAAACAACCACAAAAACACTATTGATAAATTGATAATGCTAACTGAATGCCAAATGTCATGATAAATATTAATTATTAAATCAAAATTAGTATTCATTGTCATATCGCTTTTCATCTGTTGTTTCACCATCAACATCACTACAAAAGGAATTGAAAAAAAAAGACAACTTATAGGTTCGCCTTGGGTATGTCCACACAGTCCTGGTATGCCCAAGTTCTTCGGCAGAAGAACCCAGCCGTACCGGAGCGAATCCGCACACAGATCACAACTAGACATGTACAGGGTACAAACCGGAACAATACCAAGTGGAAGAGGGCTGACTTCAAAACCATTTCCACACAACCACAAAACATATGGTATCATACAGCTCAAGTTCACTTATGAAATGTAAATGCCAATAGAGATCATTATGGAATGACAAGAACATAGATACCATTTACCAGGCACAGTAGTGGTTAAGATGGATACCATCTCTTTTCAGTCATAGGTTGCCATACTAATTATGTTCACTTTCATGAGTGAGATTAACTTCCTAAGATTTATATTGGACATGTTAAAAAGCATAGTTACGAAGTCTGGAAATCCAGATCCATTCGGGACGGCATAAAAATCTGAAAATCCAGAATTCTTGGAAAAGTTCGGAAAAATCTGCTCCGAAATATATACGAGTTGAATTTTATAAATATGAAAATTTGAAAATACAATGAAAAATTTAATAAAGTAACATAAAATGTTATATTTTTTAATATATAAGGTTGATGGGCGACTGTTTTTTCCAAAAAAAACTGTAAAAAAAATTAACACATAAAAAATTATTTTTTTCCTAAATTAGGGGCTAACATGGACCAAATTTATCCAAGCCGGCTGAAAATCCGGATCCGGCCGGATTTGGTAAATATGTTAAAAAGCATTAGGTTTTGCTTTTCCCAGAATGAATTCTAACCCATGCATATAATGGAAGCCTAAGAACATCAAGCTGTCAATGAAGGTCTACACCCATGTGACACTGACGTAATGTCTTAGCAAAACAAAAAACAGAAGCCTCACTACAAAAAGTGTGCAGATATTATTCAATCCAATCAAATATTACATGAGTTTCTGTAAATTATGTGTAAATACAAAGGACACATGTGAGAGTAGGCATTCCAGGTTGACATTAATAGAACCCATCATCTCTGTATTCAATGTTTGTACCTTTGCAAGTACTCACATTTAAATTCATTGCCAAAACTGCAATCTCTTCTGTAACTTACATGCCATTTTAATGTTAATATGCGTAGAACCTGAATTCCCACTCCACAAAACATGTGGCTGATGTTAGCCGATCAGTTCCAGATCTTGATCAGCCAGAAGAAGTTTTGCAGTGGATTTCAGCAAAATAGCAGTTTGAAAATCAGGAAATTTTAGAAATTTTACAGAAGTTGTCACAAGGGTGCCATTAATTTCAATATTTAGATCATTTTACTCCATTTGAAAAATACATTTTTGCTGGTTGAAGTTTATTTAGATCATTTTACTCCATTCAAAAATTACATTTTTGCCGGTTGAAGTTTGTACTTTCGGATTCTGGTTTAGGAGGATCCTTGCAAAAACACAGAAATAATATGATGGACACTGATCCAGAAGATGAAGTGCATAAGAATAAAGTCATGATTGATAACACCACTGGTAAATGCCGCAGGGCAGTTTGTTGAGGCCAGTAGCACAGTTATTCACTGAAAGACTCTATCTGCAAGGTTCAGGTGAACCATGCTCTCCTAATGCCTATTTTTCACAAACATCAGCAAAAGACTCGTCAAGTGAATTTGATTGAGACTTATAAAGTAAATGGAATTCAGCCATGCTGCTTCGTGCACAAATGGTGATCTTGTATGAGCTAAAGACTTCCCCAGAGTAATAGAGCTGCTTATGGTAGGGCAACATATTGAGAAAACCAACATGAAAATTCTGAGCCCATTTCCTTAACACTAGCATTACTAGAGACTGGTAGACAAAGAGGAACAGCATGTAAATTCTGAGCCCATTTCCTTAACACTAGCAATACCTGAGACTGGTAAATAAAGGGGAACAACAGTCTAAAGCACATAGTCAGCACCTCCTCCACAGCACCAGGAAAACAAAGAGATGATGACTTTAGTCCAAAGATCAGCTCTGACCAACATATAATCAGTCAAAAGAAATTCCGAAGTGTCCACTCTTCTGATGCGGCTGAAACAAGAGCAGAGAACTGGAAAACCCTCACCCAAACCAAGATGTTTGAAGGCTGAAAAAACAGCCCAGATCGGAGAATGGTTGCCCTAGTTGAACCTAAAATGAAAGCAGGGGCAGTTTAGCATCAGAAATGCCAGATGCCAAAATCTCAACAAGGAAATGAGAGATGAGGCTGAAATTGAATCTGATAACAACTGATATGGCTTCATCTAGAGTAGAAAATAATAACAGAACAAAACAATAATGGATCAGTCACAAAAACTGTTGTACACTCTTCATTGGCATGGTTAATTAGAATTACAAAGGGCGAGGACGAGCTCTGACTGAATAAGGCCAAGTACATACAAAGTGTCCCAGAACTGGGCATGCAAAGACAACTCGATTAAATGCATGTGGTCAGTAAGGCTCTGGTGAACAAGGCCAAGTGTATATGCAGATAATTACAATGATACTTATATTTGCTAGCAATCGCACGTGGAATCTGCGATGTTAACACCGAAGGGGCAGTCTAAGACGAGGTTGAATTTGAGAGAGGAAAACATAGAAGGAGGAAGAGGGGTGTGGAAGAGGGGGTTAGAGGGAGGAGAAGCGATGGGCAGAGGATAATATTGGGAGGAACCATTTTGTGGAAGCATTTTTTTACAACGAGGCACATATGTAACATGTGTATTTTTGTCAAATGTTCGAAAGGAGTGGAACATGGTGAAAGAAGTATTCAGCATCATAAGTCAACAAAATAGAAAACAATATTGACCTTATGAACAACGGTGTATTGCGTTAATTACAAATCATATGGAGGGGTGACTCAGTCAGTGTCATTAACTTGTCCATAAGTTGTATGACACCATAAATGGGTCGTACTCAACTGAACGCAATGGAATCTTTCGATAAGAAAAATGGAAAAGGGGGCTTTGCTATTATTTTATTTTATCTTTTAAAGTGTTAACTTTTTTGATTGGATGACATTTAATATGTTAGATAAGCTGAAAAACATGAATGGAAAGTTGGAAATAAAAACTTTGGGAATTAAATTCTTGAGAGTCCCACACCTATTCCACAACTCAGATTGTTCCCACCCAAATAATATTTGTTATCTGCGGTTCATATTGTTCCCACCCAAACAATGTTTGCATATTGTGTTGTGATTTATCATCTCAATTTCGCTAACATTATTTACACGTATATAAACCACCTTTAAAAAGACAAAAAAAACTATAGGGAAAATCTACCGCAATGCTAACTTCTTGTTACACTTTGAACCCACACTTTTCAATTTTAAGATCAATTAATTGGAAGTAAACAACCGACAATTGATCCCCTCCATCTGCAGGTCATATGAGTGTTTGTCGGAATGATGCGGCAAACAAATGGCTCTTTGGCCAAATCTTAGACACTCAATCTTTGTTAGCAAGTTCGATACAATTAAAAGTTATAAGCTTTTATTTTAGGCCTTGAATCTAATAGCAAGGTCTTATGAGACTTCGATATGTTATGAACAACGGGAAAAACAAACATAACTAATGCCCAAAGAGTTTTAATATAAAAAAACTTTAGTGTGAAAATCAAGATATTCCAAAAACCTTCCACGCTTCCACAACGGGAAGTTTGACCAACAATTACAATGGTGTTATCTTAAATGTTTAAAAATGCCACTTTGAAGTCACGAAATGTGGGCAGATGCCACATGGCAAAAACCAACACTTATAAAGTCATGGCCGTCTAGGAAAATCCTAATAGTAACAACTACTAAACGGCTTCCAAGCCCTTTTGTGAAGCAAGTTTTAAGCGCCACATTTTTGTACTTTATTTATTTCTTTGGTGCCAATCCTTCGGAAAAAAAATTGTAAGTGCAAGATGTCGGCGATCAGTCAAACAGTTCAAGATGTTCGCGATCGGTAAAACTGTTCACGTGCCTTGTGTAAGGTTTGACATTGTGCATACATGTCTACTAGAGCAATTGCAACACAACATCTAACAAAATTCATCTATCCTTTATGCTTTGATGTAGGGTTTCTTTTTAGCTAATAAGATAGTGATTAGGGTTTCCCATCATCAACATTCCTATTGATCTATGGAACAAGTATGGGACATGATGAAATAAGTATTGAGTAACATGAGCCACCTATATCAAAAATAGTAGCGAGATTAAGAATAACATTGTATTGCATCTATGTTAAGCCATATGGAGGGCTCACTTAGTCAATGCAATAAAAGTGTCACATCGGTTGTAGGGCACTAACAGATGGCCCGAACACTACAAAAGAAATAAAATATTTTGAAAAAATATGGAGAAAATGGGGCTTTGCTAATATTTTGTTTTGTTTCTTATTGTGTCAAAACTTTATTTATTTCTTCGGTGCCAATCTTTCGGAATTGTTTTTAAGTGCAAGATGTCAACGATCAGTCAAACAGTTCAAGATGTTGGCAGTTGGTAAAACTGTTCACATGCCTTGTGCAAGGTTCGACATTGTGCATACATGTCTACTAGAGCAATTACAACACAACATTTGAAAAAAACATCTATCCTTTATGCTTTGATGTAGGGTTTCTTTTTAGCTAATAAGATAGTGATTAGGGTTTCCCCTCATCAACATTCCTATTGATCTATGGAACAAGTGTGGGACATGATGAAATAAGTATCAAGTAATACGAGCTGACTATATCAAAAATAGTAGCGAGATTAAGAATAACATTGTATTGTATCTATGTTAAGCCATATGGAGGGCTCACTTAGTCAATGCAATAAAAGTGTTCATCAGTTGTAGGGCACTAACAGTTGGCCCGAACACTACAAAAAGAAATAAAATATTTTGAAAAAATATGGGGAAAATGGACTTTGCTAATATTTTGTTTTGTTTCTTATTGTGTCAAAGTTTTAGATTTGATGGCGTTTAATTTGTTGTTGATTGTTCTCACCCAAACAATGTTTGCTATTTGTGCTATAATTTATCATCTCAATTTCACTTGCATTATTTACGTGAATGCAATTCACCCTTTAAAAAGCCAAAAAAGAGGAAAATCTACTGCAATGTTAACTTCTTGTCACACTTTGCACCCACACTTTTCAGTTTGTAGCTCAATCAATTGCAAGTAAACAAGCGATAACTGAGCCACTCTAAGTGATTGATCATATGAGTGTTTGCGGAAATGATGCGGTGCAGACGAATGGCCCCATGGTCGATTCTCGGATGCTCAATTTTTGTTAGCAGCTTGATACAATTTAGAGCTATAAGCTTTTATTTTAGGCGCTTGTATATAATAGCAGGGTCTTATGAGAGTTCGCCATGTTATGAACAACGTGGGAAAACAAACACAAGTAATGCCCAACAAGTTTTAATATATAAAACATTAGTGTGAAAAGCAAAATATTTCAAAAACCTTCCATGCTTCCATAACAAGCAGTTTGACCGACAATATAGTCAATGCCGGATTAAATCAAACAACCGTTTAGACGTTTTTAATGGTTTTAACAGTAAAATATTTGGGAAGATTTGAATTTAATGTCACACGTGACTTACATATTTTAAGTATGACCGCCATTTTTTAAATAGATTTATATGTAAAATATACTAATATATATTAACAATAGTTAAATATATAAACAATCATTTTTATATATTTTATTAATAGTATAAAAGTAACACTACTTAATATTTTTGAAAATCCAACACACTGAGAGATCATTCTCTCAATCACCTATTGAGGAATTTATGTGAAATAGGGATTAGTCTGTATTAACCAGGAGCGAATATGAGAAGATCAGAATGTGTTTGGAACATTAGTCCAAATGTTAACAATTAATGAAATTCTGACGTGCATCAAACAACCATCCGTCGATAACTCTTGTAAATCTCTACCGACACGAAAGAAGCATTTCTCTTCTCTCAACAATTTGTTGTGCTACATCGAGCAATACATCATGCACCATGAAACAGATCACACTTCCATTTGAATCCTTAAGAAGAGGCTCTATAAGGCAACGTTTGACTAATAGATAGGCGAGTCTTTGTGTTGTTTGGAGAGGATCATGTCCGCTCACAAACCCTTCTCCAAACCATAGCTTGCTCACATTTGGAGTAAAGATGACTTCATCTTCTGGGAAGGCACAGAGGTAGAGAAAACATAGATTGCAGAGAAATGTCAAAGTTTGTTAGACCATCATAGCTCAACCTGAGCCTCTACAAATTGTTCAATGCAAATTCCCATTCATTTGAGTGGGTGACGCATGCCATCCCCTACCCTATCACTTTGAGAGCTAAGAGAAGGCCTCCACACTCCCTGCACACATGCCTCGCTGCTTCATGGTCGATGTTCATGGGTGAAATTCCTAATAATTGTGTCGAAAAGCATGGAAACAAAACAATTACCAGCTATCATCCTCCCGCAACTGTTCCAATTGGACGGTGGATGCATCTGGAAATCCCAAATGTTTGAGCATGTTGTTACTTTTGGAAGTGGCAATGATGAGGTTTGAGTTGTGGTGTGGAGAGATCAGAGGCATGCACAACTCGGTTAACAAGGAGTTTGCACTGGTTTACCAAACATCATCTAAAAACAAAGCGACCTTATTTTCACTCAACCTCCCACTTAGCCATATTTCGGTTTCCACATCCGATTCCTCTTTGCTTTGCAATCTTTCAATTATTTGAATAGTTATTTATTTGACAAGGTCATTTATGAGAGCATTGAAAGCGGGAGTTTTTGAAACAATAAGCCAAAGCATCAAGCTACTCTTTAGCATGTACATAATTGTTGTTTAACACCTTTTTGAAGAGTAGAGTTTTCACCGATCCGCCCATCCCAACAACACCGATCTGTTTGGGCAGCAAAGAATGGATCAACTCCTCTATCTTTTATGCTTTGATGGATGTCCATACCTGTTCCAAAGCTTGTATTTTGACACAGGCCATGAGTGCGCATGCATCTGCATTAGGGATTGAATTTGACGGCCGTTTAGACGTTTTTCGTGATTTTAGCAGTAAAATACTTGCAAATATTTGGAAAAATTGTCACGTGCAACTTGCAAATTTTAAGAATGACTATCATTTTTATATAAATTTATAGGTGAATTATACAATATATATCTAAAATAGTTAAATATATATAGAATAATCTTTTATATATTTTATTAACATTAAAAAAATAACACTATTTTGTATTTTTGAAGGGCAAGATTTTGATTGTTTGACAGGCATAGGTGGCCATCAAATTTAACGTCCAATCTCCATACCCTGTTTCAGAGTTTGTATTTTGACACAGGCGGGAGCGCTGGCAAATGTAAATTGACTGGGTTGGACACCTCTTTCCCACCGCCTCTTCTCTGTGAAAGGCTTATTTCCATGTGGTTTGTTAGGAAATAAGAGATAAAATATGCGGAATAATCCCTTATAGAATCGCAACAATAGAAACTAATATGCAGAAAATATTACAGATCTCAAATAAAAGTGCAGAATAAATAACACAACACAGAGAGACAAGATTTAA
This sequence comes from Taxus wallichiana var. yunnanensis, assembly GCA_018340775.1. Classification (NCBI taxonomy): domain Eukaryota; kingdom Viridiplantae; phylum Streptophyta; class Pinopsida; order Cupressales; family Taxaceae; genus Taxus; species Taxus wallichiana. The sequence goes on from CM031237.1 coordinate 222,144,537, forward strand.
CGTGGTTCACCCAATTTGGGCTACGTCCACCAAGAATCACTTGCTCAAATTTTATTACAAGCCTCCACTCTCTCAATATAATACCCAGATCCGTTTGGAGCTATGCTCAACAAACTCTCTGAAATTCACACCGAATTCAAAACACATCTGGAAAACATTTGTTTGTATTTCTATCATATGCATAAAACCATATAAATAGACAATGCTAAGCGATTTTACAAAACCATGGGTATCAAACAATGGGCAAAAAACAAAACCGTCCCATAAACCTATGGGTAGCCGAAGAGGCGGTTTTACAAAACAATGGGTACCGAAAAACCATGGGCCCAAAAACAGCCCATAACGGTTACCCATTACCCATGGGTTAATAAACCACCCATAAAAATTTGCTTCGGGGGCTTCGCCCCGAACCCCCCTGACCTGCTCACCGGCGAGCGGGACCGTAAAAATACCCGAGTGTAACACATAGAAGGTGTACCACACTCTAACATGAAAATAGGCTCCACAAACATAACAATCTCCCACTTGAGGACCGATTTCCTTTGAGCAAGCTTCTCGACCCTTCTTTGTCATCCGCGAAGGCCAACCAAAGTGAACATAGCTTTAGTTTATCCTTGTGACCACCTTGGTCATCATGTCTGCAGGATTCTAAGCTGGTATGAATCTTCTCCAACTTTAACTTATCTTCCTCCAAAGTGTCGATGAAGTGATATCTCAAGCTGTATATGTTTCGTCACGGAGTGGAAAGCGAGTTCTTAGCTAGGTGTATAGCACTCGACTATCACTATGCACGACTTACATTCCTCCGCTTATGCCCTGACTCCTCAAGCAATTGTTGTAACCAAATCATCTCTTTACTTGCCTCTGTGGCAAGCAACATACTCGGCCTTCATGGTTTGACAAAGCCACTAGCACGTAGTCGTGAAATCCACTCACTTTGTTGTCCCACCTACGGTATAAATATAACTGTCATGCTCCTCCTGCTGTCTACATCTCCGGCCATGTACGAATCTACATAACCACGTAAAGTGGTGTTTGATCCTTTATCAGAGCACAAAGCTGTCCCCATGGTCCCTCTCAAATACCGAAGGATCCACTTTACTTTGCTTGTCGATGCTCTTTACGGATCACTCATAAATCTACTCACGGCTCCCCTTTTCGCATGGGCAATATCGGGCATAGTGCACACCATAACATACATCAAATCGCCATTCTCTTGATGAGTAAGGTACCTTGGACATCTGGTTTCTTTCTGCTTTGTCTTGGGACACTTTGCTCCTTTGATAACTTAAAATGGCACGCCAAAGGAGTCCCAATGGTTTAGCATCTGCATGTTAAACTGCCCAATACCTTCTTAATGTACTCTTCCGAGATAAAGTCAACTTCCATTCCTTCCTATCCCGAGTTATCCTCATACCAAGGATTTGTCTGGCTACCCCAAATCCTTCATATCAAAGGATTCACTTAGTTGTTTCTTGAGTACTTTTATTTCCTGCATGTTTTTACCCTACAACCAACATGTCATCAACATACAAACACAGGATAATATAACTTCCATCCTCAAATTTCTTTGTATACACAAAATGGTCAGAATGACATCTAATATAACCTTGCTCCATCATGAAGCTATCAAACTTCTTAACCATTAACGTGGAGCTTGTTTCAAGCTATCAAGCTCTTCTTCGATTTACACACCATCTCCTCTTTACCTTTGACCTCATAGCCCTCGGCCACTTTGCATATATAGCTCCTCCTCCAAATCAGCATGGAGAAATGCAGTCTTTACATCTAATTGTTCTAAGTGCAAGTCTTCTGCTACCACTATTCCAAGAACAGTTCTGATAGAAGTCATTTTTACTACAGGAGAAAAAATCTCATCAAAATCTATACCTTGTTTATGTGCAAACCCCTTGACCACCAGTCGGGCCTTATATCTTTTCTTTCCTCCATCTTTAACTATGTACACCCACTTGTTCTGCAATGCTCTTTTGCCTTCCGGTAGCTTCACCAAATCCCAAGTCTGGTTCTCCATGAGAGACTTATGCTCCTCATCCATGGCTTGCTCCCACTTCTTACTTGGCATCTACCTGCATTGCTTCATCAAAGTCTCTGGCTCTCCACTATCAGTGAGTAATAAATAATAAAGAGAAGGAGAAAAACGTTCAGGTTCTTTTCTTACCTTAGAAAACCTCCTCACTGTAGGAGTTTGGGGTTCTTGTTGAGTAGGTTCTGAACTGATTCATGGGTCACTTTCCCATCCAGAAGATCCTCTACCACTGCATATTCTTTCTTGGATTCTTCCCTATTTTCCTGCAACTATTGCTTATACATGACTTTCTCATTAAAGACCACATCCCTAGACCGAATGATTTTCTTGTCCTTAATACTCCAACATTTAAACCCAAAGTCATCACCACCATAACCAATGAAAGTACATTTTTCTGATTTAGCCTCTAGCTTGGTCCTATCATCCTTGTCTATATGAACAAACACCTCACATCCAAAGACTAAGAAATGAATAATCAACTTTCTTACCATACCATGCCTCCTCAAGTATGCCTCCATCCAAGGCACTTGAGGGTCCTCTGTTATCAAGTACAGTTGTGCTCACCATACGCCAAAAAAGAAAGAGGCGATCCCTGCATGTAACCTCATGCTCCTAAGACGTTCCATTATTGTTTTGTTCATCCTTTTCGATACCCCATTCTGCTTTGTGGAGTTCTGGGAACTGTCTTTTGCCTACGGATTCCATTCTTAGAAAAATAATTAAATTCATTGCTGCAATACTCCCCTCCATTATCGACTGAGACATTTTAGCTTAAAACCTATTTCATTCTCTACCAAGGCTTTCCATTTAACAAAAATGTCAAATACATCGATTTGTTTCTAATACAATAAACCCAAACTTTCCTTGTTGCATCATCGATAAAAGTAACATAACAACTTGAACCCCAAGAGATGATACTGAGCCGGCCCCCACACATCAGAATGTACCCGGCTCTAACTTACTCTCTTTCTTCGTAGGTCCAACCTTGAAAAACCTTACTCGCTTTTGTTTCCCATATATGCAATTCTCACGAAATCCAACCCTGTTTACGTATATCCAGGCAAATTCATCTTTATGATGTTCATGCCCTTATGGCTCATATGGCCGAGCCTATAGTGTCATAATGTTGTATACGCATACGAAGCCACAAGATTACAATCATTAGTACTATCGGTGGTTAAATACAAGGTTCTAACCTTCTTACCTCTTGCCACCACAAGAGCACCCTTGGTAACCTTCCAAGAGTTAGTTTGTAAATATCACAAGTATAACTATCACTTCCCGATTGCCCCGCCGATATCAAATTTCTCCTTAATATAGGCACATGTCGACATCCTTCAATAGCCATGTATTCTCATTCTACATCTTAACACGAGCAGTAACCTTTCCAACTATCTGCAAGGCTCATCATCACCAAGAAAAACATGCCCAAAATCCCTTGAACATAATCAACAAAATAATGTCTATGTGGAGTAGCATAAAAGAAGCCCCGAATCTAAAACCCAAGATTGAGTAATATTATGCAAAGAAAGAATCAAAGCATCGACGACATACATTACCCGATGCCACATTTGCCTCCTTGTTTTTTTCTGTTGTTTCTTCTTGTCCCGACGCTCCCAACAATCTTCTTTGCATGCCCAGACTTTCCATAGTTCCAACATACAATCTTGCTCTTGGATTTTGACCTTGCCCGATCTTTCAATTTTCCACGGTTTCCTCTATTCTTCTATCTCCCTCTAGTTTCCCTTGTCAAGCATTCCTTGAAGTAGAAGATTCCACGGAGCTTTTCTTCACATTTCCTCGTGAGAATCACCCCTACAACATCCTCAAACTTGACTTGAGTTTTTGGAACCAAGTTGCTTACCACCATTACTGAGGCTATTCCAACTTTCGGGTAAAGAGCACTGAATTAATAAAGCCCTAACTTCTTCATCAAATTCTATTAATCAAGAAGCTAGCATATTCACAACCGTATTGAAATCATTTAAATGATCTACTCTTGAACTATTTTTGAGACATCTTCATATTAAACAACTTTTTCATTAAAAAAATCTTGTTAGAGCAAAGGGTTTTTCATACAACTTCCTAATGCAGCCATTAGATCTTTTGTAGTCTTTTCCTTTGAGACATTAAATAATACCGAAGATGCAAGACACAACCGGATCGTTCCAAGTGCCTTCCGATCCAACAAATCTCATTCCGCATCTGTCATACTCGAGGGTTTGTTCACCTTCTCAGACAGCGGAGTATAAAGATCCTTCTGATAAAGGTAATCTTCCATCTGCATCTTCCAAAGATGAAATTCGCCGTTGAATTTATCAACCCTAGATCTTCCATTATCTCGCCATAGCTCCACTCAAGCTAAAAAACTTTCCTTGCGATTCAACACTTCAAAGAAACCAAACAGAGCTCGATACCAATTGTTAGGAAATAAGAGATAAAATATGCGGAATAATCCCTTATAGAATCGCAACAGTAGAAATTAATATGCAGAAAATATTACAGATCTCAAATAAAAGTGCAGAATAAATAACACAACACAGAGAGACAAGATTTAACGTGGTTCACCCAATTTGGGCTACGTCCACCAAGAATCACTTGCTCAAATTTTATTACTGCCTCCACTCTCTCAATCTGATACCCAGATCCGTTTGGAGCTATGCTCAACAAACTCTCTGAGAATTCACACCGAATTCAACACACATCTGGAATACATTTGTTTGTATTTTATATCATATGCATAAGACCATATAAATAGTATTAATCGCTTGCTTGAGTTTTACAAAACCATGGGTATCAAACAATGGGCAAAAAACAAAACCGTCCCATAAACCTATGGGTAGCCGAAGAGGCGGTTTTACAAAACAATGAGTACCGAAAAACCATGGACCCAAAAACAGCCCATAACAGGTTACCCATTACCCATGGGTTAATAAACCACCCATGAAAATTTGCTTCGGGGGCTTCACCCCCGAACCCCCCTGACCCGCTCACCGGCAAGCGGGACCGCCGTAAAAATACCCGAGTGTAACACATAGAAGGTGTACCACACTCTAACATGAAAATAGGCTCCACAAACATAACATGGTTCCATTCCTTCTCTGCGATTGGGGACAGATCGATCCAAAGCCATTTCATGCCAAAGGAATTTTGCCACCCACATCTACCCTCTAGAGTCCGGACACTGTTTGTTCCTTACGGTGAAAGCAGTCCCATGTCTTTTATACGCTGCCATGATTCACAATAGATGGGCCAGAAGACAGCCCGAGAACAAAAAGCGGCCCAGATTTATTTGATGTCGACGATACGGCCTTTGAGATGGACAGGGAAGATCACTTCGCACTGGTACAGGTGTCAGACAACCTCCCCATTTCTACCAGAGTAAACGCCTTCGGCCTAACAAGAAAGTAAAGCACTATGAGAGTAATTCCCATCGTTTTCCATTAGTTGATGATGTTTTCCGTACTTATAAGCTCCATCCAAACCAGGTAGAATCAATCATAGAACCAAATACTCTCGGCTTCTACGGGTAAATTATGCAACATACACGAATTTTGTAATTTCCATGTGCAGGGACAAAGAAATACAAAGGTGAGAAATATCTGATATATATATATATATATATATATATTCTCAAGTTTCTATGTTTTAAGCCACATCTACATGATAAAAATCTGCATTTCAATATCAAGGGTCAAGGTAAATCAAATGTGCAAAATATTAAATATCCAAATCATCTAAAGTTTCAAGGCTCATAAACACATACTTGAACAAAGTCTGCACTCCCATGTCCAGGGACAAAGTAATTCAAAGGTGCAAAATGTCCAAAGTCTATGTATCCCTGCATTGTCCACCACAAAGTCCTGCAGTAAGTTTGTTTAAGCTTCAAACCTCTAATGTCAAATCCACAAATCTTAGATACCAAAATTATAGAATGTCTAGTACTGATAAATTTTCCTCTATGCTTTTCTGTAAAAAAATCCATCAAACATGATGCATCTATAGACAACAGCCAATAAATTAAAATATATAATTTATTACACATATTAACTCCTAAAATGCATGTGACACTGTTCTTACAGAAAAATTCTTTTAAAGACTAACATATTCAAAATCTCGGGAAACTGAAGATCAGATAGAATTCATTCTTCCATCCCCTTTAATGGTAATGCAAATCCAATCAGCACTAAAAACTAAGTGTACAAATACCAAATACTGTTTGAGGTCCAAATAATAAATCTTATCGATAAAGGAAACATTTTTCATACCGAATCTGATCTGTCCTGTACATCCTTACAGAATCTGACAGACAAGTCTGTATCCTGCAGATACACTTTTTTTGTGTTACTATAACAAGTAGTTTCCAGACTTCAAAGATAAACATTTTACTGTCATGATTTTAATTGCACACTCGTAAGAAAAAAATGAATACAACTTGTCACATAAATGAGGTACACTTTTAGTCAGGAGCAGTAATCTACTTAAGCTCTAAACAAAATAATAAGCGTGTACCTCAACCATTATCATTCACCATAATCTGATAAAGAAATTCAACAACCTACAATTTTATAGCTCCATTTTGCTTGCTACATGTGCAACTTATATTTAATGCCAATATAGATAATTATTAACCATCCCACCGCTATAACTGCCCATAACAACAAAATACAAGACTACAACCTTGATGCTAGTTAGTACCTTCACAACTTATATTTAATGCCAATATAGATATTATTAACCATCCCACCACTATAACTGCCCATAACAACAAAATACAAGTCAACAACCTTGGCTATGCTACTACCTTCACACAAACTCAAGAAGTTAGTAATCGAAATGCTATAATTCTAGTGTGTATAGGAAGCCATCACCAAATGACATCTAAAAGGATAGGCATCCTTCGATGCTAGTTGCCAATTTCATTGAGATACATGACTAACTAATTTCGAACTCCAACCAACTTTGTCTTCTCCATCTTAAAGCCAAATACCAATAACAATACAATGATCAATTCTAGGTTCAATTTAATTGTTCACATAAACATCCCCACAAGCTATCTTTACTAGGGCATTTGCTTAATCAATTGATAGCTCACATGAAAGCTCAATTGAGCCTTAACCAGTCAATTACCCATGAGTGACCTCAATTGAGCCTTAACCAATCAAATTCACAAAACTCAACTCAACTGAGCGTCGACCAATCAATAGCCTGTGAATAACCTCAACTGAGCCGGAAAAACCAATATCCCACAAGTAATTAGAGTAGGCCCTTACCTCAATTTCATCCCCACAAGTAACCTCAAATGAGGATTTCAACCAATTCAATGGCCCATGAGTAACCTTGATTTAGCCTCATCTAAAAATTCTGCATGAGAAACTTCAACTATGAATTTCGACCAATCCCATTGCCCAAATATCTTTAAAATTGAATATGGCATCTTATTTCTGTCCTATTGTTGAATGTTTGAGAGCATTATCCAAATTTATACCCACAAATAACTTCAATTGAGGATTTTCCCAAGGTTACTTGAAAGTGAGGATGTGGAGGTGCATAATGTAATGAACCAAAGGTCCGTCACTTAAGATGATCACATAAGTAAATGATAATGATCAAATAACACTGAGCTAATATTTAAATAAAGTTTAACCTTTATTTAAATCTAATGACACCTTATCAAAATTTGTCTTCTCTTTGATGAGAAGCGTGGTGTTGACTTTATCAAGGTACCCTTTAGGTAAATCATTTATGGAATCCACCATCTCGTGAAAAATTCAAGAGATTATACATAGAAACAGAAAGGATATACACATAAGAAAGAAAAATAGTATTGCCTACTGAATCTTGTTGTCAATTTCAAACAATGGGGAAATGGTGGGGCATTTTTGTTGAATGCATTTGTCCAACACAAGGTGAATGATAGGAAGATGAAAGACTTCTAGCGCCACTAACACCAACTACAACAAAAGATTGGAAGTCTCAATGAATTTGAGTATGAGGAGTAGCGCTTTCATCCTAATTTTGATTCATCATCAGCAATAGCAGGTTATTTCTCTATTCAAGGCATTGTTTGCCTTGTTTCATGACAAATTTCCACACAAAAACCTTTTAAATTGATCGATATGATTTTTTCAGGGAATAGATACCCAGAAATTTTCATGACAAAGAATGCACTGAATTTATTTTAAGCCTCCTTCTTGGGCTTCCAAAAGCGTCATAAACTACCATAATGGGAACATAGGGTCTACTTTGGGAGCCATTGTTGAAAAGAACTTGTCAGATGCCTAAGAAAACCTTACCTACTCAAAGACAGTTTCCCAAATGAGAATGGCAGCCTCCAGAATAAAAATTAGCTTAACAACTGATGGTGGCAACCTCCCTTGACCAAAACACAGCAATTCAGCACCTCTCTTCACTGAAAATACAGCTCACTTACCAAAAACTCTGCAAATAGATAAGCTGGGGAGTAAACAATCAATCCCCCTCCCTGTCCATTGCAAAAATATGTTGCCTCTACTGCAAAGCGTTCAGAATTTCTCCCAATAGGTTTAAAATCTATGTCAAATTGGAAAAACCTGAGCTACCAGAAATTCCTCCCAGTAAAAGTGAGAGGTGTTTCTAGGGTTTAGATATGTTTTTTCTTACTTCTGTCTTCTGTTTCTATTATTTAAATGTTAGTTTTTTCTTTTACCCCTTTTCCTATGTTTTTCTAATCTTTTGGCTGTTTTTTTAATCCAGTAGCGCTAGGATGTGCAGGTGCTGATCTGCAATGACTAAGTTTAAACAAATAGTAATTTCTATGGAAGGTGAAAAAGACATTAAAAAGTAACCAGAAGGCAGAGAATTGTTGGTGATAAGTCAAATGTCTCTTTAGTTCTTCTATTTAATGTAAATGAGGACACTAATAGTTCTTAAGAAGTTCCAATAAAGTAGCAGGGACATAATCCAGTGTCTAGTTGGAATTTGGCTCGTAAGACTTCTCTTTACAATACTAAATGTTACAATTATGGAATCTAACATGAAAAACTTTGAATCCCATGTGTTTCAGAAATAGAAACAGAAGTTGCTCGTGGCTATCCTGATCTTGATTTTTTTGCAATATGAAACCCTTTCCTCCCTAAATTTCATTTTATCATTAAATTGTGCCTTCTAGTGTGACCAGCTTCTTGAACATTTCACCTCTCTTTGGCATTCTATCGTAACTAAAGAACAAAACAGTAGTGTTCATGCTAGCCAGTTGTATCTAGGAACCATTTGTCTCCTATTACAAATGAAATATTGGCATTACACGTATATATACTAGATCTCTCTCTCTAAATGACAGCAATGTCATTTTTTCTATTTCTAATCGACTTTTCAGACATATTATGAAACTCAGAGTACATTGTTCATTTAATAGTTCAATTATGACCAAATCTAATATAGTTCGTAATTTCACTATAGTTATTTACCAATCATATCCATATGCAAGAGGGTTAGATAGAAATGAATTAAAGTGTGTGTAGACAGCTTGAACAACTGTAAAGGTTAGATAGAAATGAACCAAAAGTAAGTGTAACAGGTAGACAGGAATGAACAAGAAATATCAAATGTCACAGAAAGATTTTTAGCCTATATATACAGATTTCTCTTATGTAACTGGATACTCAGAAATAGAGTCATATCAATTGGTATCAAAGGCTAACGATCAGATGTAATGTCCCCTTTTCCAATCGAAAACCTTTGGCCCATTTTGTCAACCCAACGGCCAAAGGAAAAATATAAGGGTGTCTTAAGTTATAATAAATTATTATAAAGTGCTATAAAAAAATAAAATATAATTATTAAAGCACTTATATTAATTTATTTAGCTTAATAAAACTAAATTGTAATCCCTATGGAAATTACGATTTGCCTTAAGGGGCAAAAGTCATTGTAAAGGGATTTATTATATTTTAATCCTCCTAGAAAGGATAATGGCGACTTGGGCCAAAGGGAGTAATGGAGCCTAAGGAAGATAAAAACATAATTAATTTATGTATTTTCCCTAGAGAAATATGCGACTTGCACTAGGAGGAAATATTGTTGCAAAAAACATTTAATATGGGAAAATATTAAATGTTTGCATAGGAAAAATCATGTGAGCTCATTCGCTGATTTGGAGGTTGATTGTTGGCTCTTTTCCTTTAAAAGGGAAGTCGACTTGCCTCTTCTACAACGCAGATTTTTCATATGATAATTTCTCTTGCATTTGAGCTTTGAGCTTTTGCAAATTATATTCTAAGGACGAAAAACCTTAGTTTATACCTCTTGTGGACGAAAACCCCAAGGGATTGAAAGGGGATTTCACTCAGAAATTTCCAGCGTGTTAATCAGATTTTCCAAGTTTATTTCAGCAGTGTTTGTGAAGAGTTTTTGAAGGTATTTTGAATGGTTTTTGGGCAGCAGTTGGATCGATCTGTTGTGGGCAGTTTGGCAGCATTTTCCTGAGGTATTTCCTTTAAAAACACTTGTCAAATATTCTCCATAATATTATAAACCAAATCGTTGTATTTTCATCATTTTCTGAAGTATATTGTAAGGGTTTCCAGGCAGAATATTAATCGGATTTCAAATCTGATTTCTGGGTTGTTTTGGCTGCAATAAAATCATTTTTTGCATGATTCAGTTGCTAAATATTCAAGTAATCATTTGGGAACGAAAATGTAATTTTTGGGTATCATTTGCATTAAGATCTATCTAAAACCCTAGTCGCATTTTCCCAAATAAATTCAGATCTGCAGTAAGATTTTTGCCATAATAGTCATAAATCAGCCTTTGGTGTTTTTAATTGATCTAATATTGTTGGAGAACAAGAGAGACCCATTTGGGGATCTTTCAGTGGTATCAGAGCAATGTTCCTCCCACCTGGAGGGTTTATGATTTGATGCAGCCACGAGAGGTTGGTGATAGAGTTGAATCATGGGAGTTAGACAGAAAAGCTTTCCATGGAATATGGATAGCGATCTTCTTAGGGAAATGGTAGACACCCATCAGCAGATGATACAGACCATGCAACAGATTATGCAGAGAATGGATGTGGATAGGTCAGAGAGGTAGAAGAGCAGGTTTGAGGGTCGACAAGATCGGAGGCCTAGATCATCATCATCATTTTCTATTCACAAAGTTCTAACACCGCAAGACAAGGAAGCAGAAGTGATTAGCATATTTGAGGAGTATAACATTCTTCCTCAAGATGTTAAGGAGAATTTTCCTTTCATGGACTACATGGACATGCACCCGAAGATTGGCTACAAGACTGAGCAGGCAAAGAGGAATATCACACTATAGCTTCTGAATGGTTGATACGTGGAAGGAACAGAGAATCTTCACAGATGGATGATACAACTCTTCATGAGAGCGCTTTGGTGTCTTCAAATTCTAATGAGGTATGCAAAAAGTTATGTGATAAATTTGATAGACATGTTGATTTAACACATGAAGATAAATCAGATCTGCAACCAAAGGAAGAAGAAGAAGCTTCAAAAGGTATGATTTCCATTGAACAAAATAATTGTGTTAGTGGAACTTTGCTTGCTAGAGAAATTATTCCATCTCAGGAGAATAAATTTGTATATGCAAGCAAGGATGATGTAATGGAAACTCTTAAGAGGTGTGAGGAATGGAATAGCAGAGCTAGAGCTTCTAGGTTGGTAGCCGCTCAAGCAAGACAACACCTACAAGAGTTCAAGGAAAAGATGTCTTCGCTTAGTGGGCAGCAGGGTATGAGGAATGTCATTCCTCAAGAGAGGGCAGCCGGGAGCATGGAAATACCTTTCAAAGGAGGATTGATTGCACAGATTAAAGATGGTGTGGAAGAAAGTATGCCATCTCATTTATCGCAGCAGCTGATTTATGAGGAATTTCAGCCCATTGTAGACACTAATACTCAGATTTTGGGGCAGCAAAGTCAAGACATTTTGAAGACCAAGATTGACGTCGATGTTGGCGATACTCCAAGGTATGATGAACATAATAATACATCTTATTTATTGTTGCCTAGCCCAATCTATTTTCATCATGAGATGCATGATATGGTAGAAGATGAAGTCTTCATTTTGGAGTTTGTTGAACCATTTCTCCAAGTATATGTATGTGAGCATCTTGTGGATGATATATGGTGGCAAGTTTTAGTTCACTTGACAGGAACAGGTGCCAGGCTTGCAGATCACTTCAACATGTTTTGTCTCTTGTGCATGACACTTGGACAAAACAAGATCAGAATTGCTTGAGGGCAAGCAATTTTGGGAAGGGAGGACTGTAATGTCCCCTTTTCCAATCGAAGACCTTTGGCCCATTTTGTCAACCCGACGGCCAAAGGAAAAATATAAGGGTGTCTTAAGTTATAATAAATTATTATAAAGTGCTATAAAAAATAAAATATAATTATTAAAGCACTTATATTAATTTATTTAGCTTAATAAAACTAAATTGTAATCCCTATGGAAATTACGATTTGCCTTAAGGGGCAAAAGTCATTGTAAAGGGATTTATTATATTTTAATCCTCCTAGAAAGGATAATGGCGACTTGGGCCAAAGGGGAGTAATGAAGCCTAGGGAAGATAAAAACATAATTAATTTATGTATTTTCCTAAAAAATGCGACTTGCACTAGGAGGGAAATATTGTTGGGAAAAACATTTAATATGGGAAAATATTAAATGTTTGCATAGGAAAAATCATGTGAGCTCATTGGCTGATTTGGAGGTTGGTTGTTGGCTCTTTTCCTTTAAAAGGGAAGTCGACTTGCCTCTTCTATATTGCAGATTTTTCATATGATAATTTCTCTTGCATTTGAGCTTTGAGCTTTTGCAAATTATATTCTAAGGACGAAAAACCTTAGTTTATACCTCTTGTGGACGAAAACCCCAAGAGTTCTCTTGTGGACGAAAACCCCAAGGGATTGAGAGGGGATTTCACTCAGAAATTTCCAGCGTGTTAATCAGATTTTCCAGGTTTATTTCAGCAGTGTTTGTGAAGAGTTTTTGAAGGTATTTTCAGTGGTTTTTGGGCAGCAGTTGGATCGATCTGTTGTGGGCAGTTTGGCAGCATTTTCCAGAGGTATTTCCTTTAAAAATACTTGTCAAATATTCTCCATAATATTATAAACCAAATCGCTGTATTTTCATCATTTTCTGAAGTATATTGTAAGGGTTTCCAGGCAGAATATTAATCGGATTTCAGATCTGATTTCTGGGTTGTTTTGGCTGCAATAAAATCAGTTTTTTGCATGATTCAGTTGCTAAATATTCGAGTAATCATTTGGGAACGAAAATGTAATTTTTGGGTATCATTTGCATTAAGATCTATCTAAAACCCTAGTCGCATTTTCCCAAATAAATTCAGATCTGCAGTAAGATTTTTGCCATAATAGTCATAAATCAGCCTTTGGTGTTTTTAATTGATCTAATATTGTTGGAGAACAAGAGAGACCCATTTGGGGATCTTTCATCAGAGCCCTTCTCATTTCTGTAAGTTTCTGATTTTACCAAATTTCAGATTTCTGAATAATAATTTTATTTTTGTTATTGATTCCGCCCTTCATCCTTTAATATGTATATTGTGTATTTGGCACCCCAATTCTCTTATTATTCAGATCTCTGATTTTAGGTTTCTTCCTTCCAATTTCTGATTTCTCTTCCCTAAATGTCTATCCTCATGACGGGTATAAGCTCTGACCTTCAACCTTTAATACACAAATTGTGTATTTGGCACCTCAGATTCCTTACTGTCAAATCTTTAAATGCCAATTTCTGTTGTCAAATGGCTAATTCAATTTTTGCTGTTTGTAAAATTTCCAATATCAATTTCTGTTGACAAATTAAATGATAATATTTTCTACTATCAATTGCCGATTCCATTTCAGATTTCAAGTTCTTGATTCTTGTTCAGTCATAACAGCCCAGCAGCAACTGACACCCTTATCAGATCTAGTTGTGTCACATCTGATTTGCTACTCCTGTCTTTACAGGGTCCTCCAAAACTAAGGTTACTGCTGGTGGCTTGGTTCTTAGGACGGCAGCAACCTATCCAACATCTTTGGTGTAAATCTTCATTTCCTATAGATCTAGTGTGTTAATTTTTGTGGATAGTACAACAAGTCCCCCACACTCAACCAAGAACCCCAACTTGGTCTACTTGCTCATCCAAGGGATCCATGACATCTAGTTGTGTCACATCTGGTTTGCTACTCCTGTCTTCACAGGGTCCTCCTAATCTAAGCTTACTGCTGCTGGCTTGGTTCTTGTGACAGCAGCAACCTATTACTTTCAACATCTTTGGTGTCAATCTTGATTTCCTATAGATCTTGTCTGTTATTTTTTGTGGATAGTTCAACAAGTCTGCTATGCTCAACCAAGAACCCTGACTTAGTCTGCTTGCTCATCCAAGGGATCCATGACCGGTGGCAACAACATGAGATTTTTCAATTTCAACTTTTGCAGTGGATGATAAACATGTTTCAACTCTTGATTCAACCAGAAGCACAACAATAGGAGACCTCCACAATGGTTCTACAAAACAACTTGGGTCTGTCTACAGAACCAAGCTAATGACCTTCACTTCCTACAATCATCAAGGAAATTGATGATTCTGCTTTGCTCCAATCTCTAAAAGATGCTCATTATCCTAACCACGAGGCATCATGCACTCCCCCCCAATGGTTAGCCACACAATCAAGATATTGTTTTGAAGACTACAGCTCTTCTACAACAGGTATCACTTGTGACCATAGTTACCTAAGTCTCAAGGACGGGAGGACGGGGACGGAGGGATGGGATTTCCAGGACTGCCAAAAAATTCCCAAATTTTGGGGATGGCAGAGGGACGGCTACTAAAATAATATATAGAAATTCATATTTGAATATTTTAACTTTTTCAATGAAATTTTGGGATTTAAATTGTATTTAATATATTTTAGGTACTTTCAAGCAATAGTTCAAAAAATCGTTTTTGGCAATTACTCGGCATGCCAAAATTTGACTTGAAAATCGGGAATTGACAATTTATTGGCATTAATCGACAAGTTTATCACTACTTTTAAAAACATTTAAATACATAAAATAAGCTAAAATTAAATGTAAAAGATTGTTAAATGACACGAGAAGTGAATCTATAGAATGCCATAAGTATATTTTCAATGATAATTATATTATAACACAAATTGGCCTGTGCAGACCTTGATGCTTATTTGGTATTAATACAAAAGAATTTTTCTGATGCAACCACCCTATTAGAGCAAGATTGTTTATCAAAGAGTCATGAAAGCTAGGTGCTGTGATACAAACAATATGTAATTACTCTCTGCTACTAAGAACAAGCCTATCAATTCTTCTGTCCTGTCCATGCTCTCCACTGCAGCCAATTCGCAGGCATTCCTTCAAGAGTCAAAACCCTAGCAAAACATGGGTTAAATTTGCAGGAAAAAAATTGTGGAGGATAAAATAGCTGAAAAATGCTTTGAAATGACTTTGTTTTTGTTTGGATGTTTTACACCCTGAGCGGCGATTTTCCACGATTTTCCGAGCAGTTTTGACAATTTTGCCCGAGTTTTATCGCCAGAAATTGCCGTATCAATCGCCACAGAAGAAATCACAATTTTTCAGGCAATCAATCATTTTCCTGAGGTCCCACAATTTATCACAAGATAAATCACAATTTTTGAAGCAGATTATAATTTTATGTTTTTGGTAAAAATAACAGCTTTTTGAACGTAAAAACATCGGAAAACTTTTGAAAAGTTTAAAAATAATTGGGGACGCGTGCCGAAACATTCGGGAGTCAGGAGATCACCAAAATCTAGGAGATGCGTTCCCGCGCAACACTTCTTATGACCAAGTCTTTTGACCAACAGCCTCACCACCCTGCTACCTTCTCCAGTGGCTGCATTCATAGGACAAAGCCAGATGCACCACGTGGATCCTGTTCCTATCTCTCCAATCAAATCCACACTTCTTCCTTGAGCCAATTTGAAATTCAGTAAACTAATGAGCTCCATATTGCTCATTTACTTCCTCAGTTGTCAGCGACGCCTGAACTTGAGTTATCTTCCTCGCAGATCCAAGACAAACTCTTCACAACTTTAGTGTCAGCAACTTCTCATGCCTCATTGCTTCACGTACATTTCATTCTTGAGCAAGGAGGACACCAAGTGGTTTCACTTTCAGCAACTTGAATGATCAAATTCCACACATTGGATCACACCTTCTCTGCACTACAATACAATCTCCTCAATATAAGATCTTCTTCTTTGCAGGTCATAAGATTGTAAGGCTTGGATCTCCATGTGAGGATCCTTTTCACATCCACAAAGCATTTCAATCCCCAAGCTATTTCATTCCTTGGTGTTTTAAATCCTCTCATTCAACATTTAGATTAAATCCATATGGTGACTTCATCATCAGTATTTCTGATCTGTATGCACTCTGTACTCCATCAGATTCTAAATTCTCCTTGCTCATCTTGGCAGCTGCAAGGCAGTTCTGATTTATCTACCAAAATTGGGGACAATTTCCTCTAAGTGCAGAGAAAATGATAAGAACATCTGATATACTTAGTAATATAACAATAGCTATTTATCAATCATATCCATATGCAATTGGGTTAGATAGATCATAGAAATAAATTAAAAGGCTGGTGGATAGCTAGAAAAGCTGTAAAGGTCACATGAAAATGAATTAGAAGTAGGTGAATAGCTGGAAACGCTGGAAAGGGTAGATAGGAATGAATCATAAGTAGATGAAAAGCTAGAATCGCAGTTGAGAATAGAAAAGAATAAATTATAAAAGTAGGTAGACAGCTTGAAACATTGAATGTCATTGTAATATTTTTAGCCTATATTATATGAGTTTTTCTTACGCAAATAGAAAGTCACAAATCATCAACTTAAAGAAATATTAAGTTTACCCTTTGTGTGTCAACATTTTGGTAGCCCTTTCAGACTTGATATATATAGACCAATATCAGTAAACTCGCGAGGAAGACAGAGTAACAGATTACAAAATAATTGAATTATCAAAACTTCGGGGACATTAATATTTGGTCTTATTTCTAGTTGGTTCACCATACATCTAGGTTGGCTCTTGAAGTAGTCTTTATATGTAACCAAGTAAGATCGCAATTAAAAAAGTGACGACAGATTGGAGAGAGACAAAAATTATTTATAATGTCCAAAAATATGTACACAACTAGCAATTGCTTATATGTGACACTCAACAAATAGGAGTTCAATTGAAAACTCCAACAAGCATACAGACATATAACCAATTGGACTGGCTTCTTGGGGATGGAAGACTCATTTCAGGTCATGCTTTCAGTTTTAGTTCAAGTGCAATCTCATGACATTGAAGAAAAAAACTCACTCTTGCATTATCTTCAAAAGGGGTGAGGTGGTCTGACTCGAAAGGGTTCGTGAGAGTCTTACATTTATGCAGAACAAAGCAACTCCACTATTCTACAATAACCTATATGTCTTGAAGCTAGCCAAGAATCATGTATTCCATGCCATTACTAAGCACATATGAAATTCATCGATATTTGATTCGAGAGTAGGCATATAGTGAAGAACACAAATTTATTTATGGTACAACTTAGAAGCAAGCATTTCATATTTATACTAAAGCACATAACAATGACAACTTCGTAAAATGCAAACATATGCTAGGTGTAATAAATAATGAGATGACACTTAGGGGCAGATGTTAGGATTAATTGTCATAAAATTAAGTAAACATTAGGACTTTGCTATATGGTCATGGTCATTTTAATAAAGTATGTAAACAATGTCAACTGTTTATCAATCATTTGATAGTGTTACAATTAGGAGTTAGTGGTTCAGGAGAAGTCCTGACAGGTATTTGCATCATACATACATACATATATACATACATACATACATATATATATAACCAGCCTTTTTGTCATTATATATGTCTATATTTTACACTTCAACTCCTATCCTAATCTATCAAGTTTGTTGGTTTCCAATGACAAACAGAAAATTCATCAACACTAATGAAGCTTTAATATAGATTATTTATGTTTGTTCATCTCCTGAAGAAAACAGGCATCAGAGGACAATAACTCTGCATCCATGTAGCACATTGAAGACACATTGCTTTACTTCCATAAAATGTGGGAAGCCATTGGAAACTTCTCAACAAAACCTCACATTCTCTTTTCATGCAAATTGGTAGTACAACAATTTGCATTGTTATAATCCAACAAGCATTTAACTTCTTGTTTTAGATACAAAGTTCATGTTTTTAGAAGAGCCTATAACCATAGCTCTTTGAAACTATAACCCACAATGTATATGTCTTATTCCTATTTGAATTTATAAGAGTCATCATATTTCTATTTACCTTATCATGCTTATCAAATATCCTCAATCTTCTTATTCCCCATCTTTTCTCATCTACCTATATGAACAGTCTGGAAGCCAAAACCATGTCTGTCTAGAAGACAAATTAAGAGAGATCATCAAACCTTCATTTTGTTTATTGTTTTAGCCACAAATTTCAAGTTTATGAAAAAACCTATGATCATAAGCTATTTAAAACTCTAGCCCATCATTTATTTGCCTTTTCCAGTTTAATTTTATAAGAGTCGTCATATTACTTATTTTTCTTTTCATGTCTATCATCCATTTACAATCATCTATATTCCTCCTCCCAGATTTTCTCATCTATACATGAATGGACTGGATTTGAAAACCATGGTTGCGTAGCAAAAATCAGAGGGAGATGAAGTATACAAGACAACATACCTTTCCATCATATGTAAATGTCTTCTCAGCAAACCTGGTCTGCGTTGAGGCAAAAATACATATTCAAAGACTTCATTTTAAAATAAGTAATTCAACAAGTATGGAAACCAAATACCGCATTCATTAGATAAAAAAGAGATGCAAAACATATAGAACATTTATGGGGTATGATTTGTTACCACCCGTTATTTTGTACATTAAGCTGTAATTATTCCTTTTACTTTCAAGCAATATTAGACATCTTTTAAATTAAAAAAATAATAAATAACATACAAAGTCATAAATGTAGCCACTTTTGTCGAGAGCGTAGCAATTTGATTGAGGTGCTGTGACTGCACTGGACAATTGGAAAAGTAGTAAAACTGCATACAAAGGGAAAAAATTGTTATAATCGGAGATATCTTACAAACTGATTAATCAAAAAGGTGGTTTACATTGATAAAGTTTGATTCGAAACAAACTTGTAAGCAATAACCATAATTTAGAACTTATGTCAAATGTATCAAGGAAAATGAAATATCCCTTGCTGGGATCTTACAACAAAATGGACAAAATACAGAAATTTGCAGCAAATACTAAATCTGATTTTTTTCTGATTTTTATGCAGAAAATTACAGCTAGGGCAGCGAACAGTAAAATATGAATAACTCTCACAATATCCGTTCAAAACACTTGAAATTTTAAATGGAACTAGATAATAATATAAAGAACACAAGGGAAATATTTTTGGAATTTTTCAGTCAATATAACGCTGCCAGAAAATTACAGCGTGCCTAAAATAGCTGGGAAACTTCGAAAATTAATATCTTTCCGAATACAAGTGCAAAAATGATGAAACTTGGGAAATAACATATATAAATATAGAAGATGACTTTCCAACCTTCAGATCTGAAAACGGCCAACTGGAAACCCTAGAAATTAGGGCTGCAATCTCCCAAACAAGTCGCCCCCTTTGGTAGATGGCCAAAACCCTTGTGAAATCCTCCGTAGATGATGCCAAACCCTTCCTCTATGGCTGCCGTAGGTCTGATCCGAAAACCAGCTGAAAATCTCCACCAAAACTCACAAAAACCCTCAAACCCTAATTCTGAAAATCTTGAAAATACCTCTGTAAAACAGCCTGAAATCAGCTCCAAATGACAAGCTAGGGTAGATCTTTCACTACCGAAGAATGCCCTGCTAGCTAGGGATGGATCTTTCACCACGAAGCTAGTGTTCCGTGGGATCTTACTCCACAAGCTAAATAGTTGCAAACAATAGTTGCACATGAAAAGAAAATAAGTGTATGCATGAATGACTATCCCTTCACTCCTCTTCTCCTTTTATAACCTTTTTCATGTCAAGGAACCCTAAAAACCCCCAAGTCGCACTTTCTCTTAGAGAGGGCCCAATTAATAAATATCGAAAGTTACTTTTTTCCCCTCTAGGCGCCTTGGCCCAAAAAGGCGCCCAACAAAGAAATATAACATTAAATGCAATACATATCCCCTCAAGCCGCCAAAAAGGGTCTTTAAGTGGCCCCAATGAAGAAATATAACATCTAGTCCTTTTAAAAGCACTTTATAACCCTGTCGATGGAAATAATAATAACTGGACTAGATACCCATACCCAATAGCTCATAGTGTCCGTAACCCCTTGGGCATGACTAGGGTTAGGACACGCATTGGCCCTTAGGCCATGGGCGAGGGAAGGGGACATTACAAAAAGCGTAGTGGCAAGTTTTACAATTTAGAACTTAAATTCAACACGGAAATCATGATGACAAGTTTTACTAAGATTCGTATTTGCGTCCTTAAATCTAATAAGTAAAAGAGCAAGTTAGCTGATATGAGTGGCAAAAATGTGAACTGGGCCTTTGGCAATTTAAAAATCATGGATCTGAAAGCAAAAATCTTCAAATTTCCAAGAAAGAAATTACAAGTTTCAAAATATGTATATAATCAAATAAGTTAGAACTCCTAATTTGTGCTACTTTACCAACCTTCTAACTCCACACAATGTCAAAAGGTATGCCAAACTTTATCAAAAGTTCAAACTTCGCTGAACTTTATCCTCACCGAACACAAACTCAAACTTTATCCATTTTTTTACATGGGAAGTTTTTGGCATGCTTTTCAATATTTTATAAATATGTGTGCATATAAGCATGTTCTGACTAAAAGCAGAGGGCACAAATCTCTCTACTCTGTCTGACATATTTATGCATCTTTTTAGGTGATAAAAATAATAAAAAATCTTCTGTTCAAATGTAAATATGTTTCTTTCCCAAACTTTGTTCAAACGCCAAGCTATTGCAAAGAAATTGCTTACAAACATTCAATAAAATCCTGCCAAGCCTGAAAAACTGTTTCTTATAGGACAGGCACATATCCCCTTTATTTTTAAAGGCCAAGCTATTGCACAGAGATTGCTTACAAACATTCAATAAATTCCTGCCAAGCCTAAGAAACTGTTTCTTATGGGATGGGCACATATCCCATTTATTTTTAAAGGCTTGACCCCTTTATTTTTAAAGGCTGAGCTATTGCAAAGAAATTGCTTACAAACATTCAATAAAATCCTGCCAAGCCTAAGAAACTGTTTCTTATGGGACGGGCACATATCCCCTTTATTTTTAAAGGCTTGTCTGCACATCTTCAGCAGAGATAAGGTGACCCAAGTATTCTAAATACTAAGCAAATTCACACTTATAGATCTTCACATGTCATGTCCCCTTTTTCAAATTGAATAAGTTAGAAGACCCTTAGCCTATTCTCCATTTCCCGAAGGCTAAAGGGGTGATGCAAGGGAAATAAATTAATAATTTAACTTAAGTTGGCCAAAAGTAACTTTATGTTATAAAAAGGCAACTTATGTTTTATTATTAAAAAGGTGAACATTATTAAAAGCAACACAAAATTAAATTAAAGGAGGGGAAGTTGCTTTATGAGTGCTTTTCCTTGAAAAGCATGAAAGTAAAATTATAAAAGTGGGGCGATTGGGGTCACTTGGGCATCATTTTTCAACCAGCTATTTTTATATTGTGAGTTTGAGCATTTCGCTTCAGCTTTCAGCCTCAGAGGACGAAAAACCCTCATGTGGAGCATCAAAGGACAAAAACCCTCCAGTGGAAAAGACTTGGGGACGAAAACCCTCAAGTTTTGTGTGGTGGTTCCATCTAGGGACTACATATGCGCTTCAGATCTGGTCTATATCAGAAATCAGCTTCATCAAATAATCAGGGCAGCGTGGAAGTTCCAAATCTATGCTAGGGCATCAATATTAGGGCTGGCGTCACACTTTTGGAAGCATTTCTAGGGTTGGTGTTATATGTCTAGGGCTGACGTCACCATTGGGAGCTGTTTTCCAGGTTAAATTCTCCATTTTCATGTTCAGCTGTGTCATAAATAATTTCTGCATTTTGTTGTAATTGAATTCTGCCATTATTCCAATAAAATCTCTATTTTCAGTTGTTTATCAGAAAAATCAGAGTTTTATATTTTCAGATTTAAGGGTTTGTTGCAAAAATCAGAATTTGTTGTAAAAATGAGAAAATTCCAGAATTCTGTAATTTCATCTACAAGGGTTTTAATATAAAAATTAGAATTTAATATTTTCAGTATAAGGGTTTGCTGTAAAATCCAGATTGTTTTAATTTGTCCAAAAAAGGGACATTACATCACATCCACACATGCAGATATGCCACACAATCTAGTTTTGCACCTTTCTACAAGTGGCACTGCCAGATCCTCTTACATTCTATTTTATATATCTATTGATGCTACCAAGCAATGCACAACATGTAAAATTGATTCGCAATGAACTTAGATATTCCAAGGGAAATTTAGTAACCCAGATTTCCCATTTATTTATGTGCCGATCTAATGTTGTATACTCCAGAAATCAACATACATAAGGCTGCAAATTGATGTTTGCTACAGCTATGGCTGATATCCACATATTACATCATTGTGCCTGTAAACATGCATAGCGTCTGAAGTATTCTTTTACTATATGGAAAATAGAAGAAATATAACAAAATACAGCAGTATGCATTGGTAAATTAATTATGTCTTCAAAAAGATTAATATAACAGGTTACTTGGTAATACTAATCTACCCAAGTACCCCCTAAGCTGTCTACAATATCCCCCATAATATTTTAAATACTCCTGTCCTCTCTGTGTTGTGTTGGGGAAGAAGTGTGATGTTCACTCTGTATTTCCAGTCTTTTGCGTTGTTTGTGTGTGCCCTTGAACCACCAAAGCCACTTCTGAGTTATACTTAGTCTCACTGCACTGATCTTGCTGAAGCTCTAGGTGCAGTGGCTCAACTAAATGCACTGACTCTGCAGTTCCTTCTCGTATCTTTGCTAATCCATAATAACATTGAGACCTACATAATAGTGACTTTACGTGTTCAGAAACCCCTTTCAAATGTAGCATCTGCATCTCATTACTTGCATGCACTGAAAAGTTAAATTCTTCTGCTGGCAGGTTCTTCAACTTCTAAGCGCCATCTTCAATCACATGTTCTCCTTATCACACTTAATTAGTAAAAGTTTAATTTCTCAATATCCAATTGCAAATCCTTGATGTTGGGCACATGTGAGTTGCATGTATTTTGGCCACACTAGGTTTCCAATAGTTGCACCTACCTTCTTTCTGCCGTTTTAGATTTGGCAGGGGCTTATTTAAACTTTTACAATTCTAATTCCAATTTTATTTTAGCAGTCGTTGCCTTCTGTTTTGCTTTCTTCTCCTCTACCCATTGTGAACATGATGTTTTGACCATCCTTGATAAATCTCTTGCTAATTTGTTAGTATTTTCATCCTTGCCATAGTCCTTCAATCCTTTAGTAATGGTATTTGCAGCCCTACCATGTCTGTCCTCCTCTTATTTGCACGCTGACCTATTTCTCTATGAGCTCTCTTTGTTTGTACGACAGTATTCTTATTGCTTGTATCCATGAGTTGGAATCCTCAGTTTGCAATTACGAAATGAATCCCCTTTATTTGTGGTATGTATCTTCCTTTGGTCACTCTTGCTCTATATCCCTCTGCTGTTTTTAATTGATCTAAAACTTGATTTATCATGATCAGCTCCTGCTGCCCTTTTTCCATGGTATTTTGTAAGTTGTTTAATTATTCCCTTAATAATTCATTCTCTATTACTAGTTTCCAGTTGGATTCTATAATCCTATCATCTTGCTGTCCACAGGCTGTTCCTTTGCTTCTATAGCTTCAAGCCTCCTCTTCATGTTCATTAACTTGTTGACACATAGATCAGGTGACCACACTAGTGGTGTTGATGTGGGGCTATATGGTTCTTTGCTTTCTTGGCTCTCTCCTTCACTTTCTCCTTAGTTTTTCTAAGTATGTCTCATTCTCGCTTCATTTTATATAGTAGTTACCCATACATCCTTTTTTGCCATTCTTCTTGCCCTCTAAAACCAACTCATGCTTTTTGTATGCATTGTCACTCTCCTGTTGTATATGGAGAGTGAGTTGAGGGTATTGTATCATGGCCTGCTTTGGTTCAGTTTCATCTTAGAGCAATGTACTCAATTTTTCGTCTCCCCTGTCTTGTCCTTTTCTGCTTATGTTGTTTGTATTTGTTGCAATTTATCAGTGGCTATTGGGGTATTTTGATCTGTCCTTGGTAAGATAACTGTGAATTTTTACTCCTTGTTTGCTTCAGTTTCTAGGTCAGCCTATGCCTTAAAATCCCCTTATATTGTTTTGCATTACGTATATCAACCTTTTACCTGTCCCTGATAAAGTGTCCTGGGGTATCCCAACATATGCACGTGTATGTATGATCACCATGCACCTGTCATCATGCCTATGCAAGGTTAAGATTAGGGTATGAATAGGCAATTGGGTGTCTTGTGGGATGGTATATAGTGTAGTCCAGTGGGATTATCAGACACCCATGCGACATCATTCACATTATTGGCCCCTGTATTTGTTTCTCCATTTGAGACCCATTTATTGCATCATTATTGTGACTGCACGTTCCTCTGAAACTATAATTTTTGCATTTGTGTCATTTTTGGGTATTCTCATTCGTGGGCCCTTTGGGTTTGCTCCTTGGCCTACTATCTTTAAAGTGCCATTTTCACCTATGACATGTTCCTTAACACCAAGATTTGTATTGCCCCTATTCTCTTCATGTTGTCTCTTCATCACTTTTTCTAAGGTTTTCCATGGTGCAGGTTGTCTTAGTTTTGGAAGAATATGTTATATTTTTAAAAATGCCTAAGAAAACAAATTATATTGCAGGGCAAAAGATTTTGTGGGACGCAATTATGATACCTATTCATGATCCTCTAAATATAAGTTCTTGTACAACTTCACTCATGAACGCTTGCAGGCCAAGTAAAGAGATAAAACTCGTGAAGAGCATTGGAAAAAATATCAGAAACGATGCAAACAAATATAGCTTGCAATAAAGTGTTGGGTTAGTAGAGTGGAAAGAGTAGCTCCTACAGAAAATCTTTATCTCTTGCAACATTTCTTACTCCTCTAGCCTTTGAATTGAATTTTTCCAAAGGAAAAATACAAAGCTTCTTTGGAAATATAAATCTAGCACAAAAACTAAGGGAGTTAAAATCATATTATGTCATAAATTAAGCATATTTCAGCCTAAACAAATCGTTCTCTGCATATACAAAGCCATTACCAGCTTATTTATAGAGCACCATGCATTGGGTACTGTTCTAGTTGCGAGGAAGAAAAAATTAACAAGCTTCAAGGTTGAAATTAACTTCTCATCTTAAGAGGTATCGAGTATAAGATCACAACCTTGAGGAAATATTTTGTCAATGTTATGCCAAATGTTGTAGATGTTCATGCAATGCCACAAGTCTCGTGACCCAATCATAATGTTAGAAAAATAAATTCGACAAAGACATATGTGTACCATGTAGTTCAAACTTTATGCTTATGACACCTAACTTTGAAGTCCGATAATTACACTAGACAGCTTGTACTTTTCATAAACCTGTAGCACCCAATTTCTTAACCAACTAGCAATCGCACGCGAACAGTGCAATGGAGAAACCGAAGGGGATGTGTCGAAGAAGTTAAACTTGAGGGAGTGAAACATCGCAGGAGGAAGCGGACCAATGAAGAAGGGGTTTGAAGGAGGAGAAGTCCAAGGGTGGGGAAAATATTGCAGGGGAACCAATGAGAAACTCTTCTTTCTTATGACCACATGCCATTTTTGTCAATTGTTTGAAGGAGAAAGGGGGTGCGATGTGCAATTCATTGAGGCAACATATTTTGGAGATATCTCAAAAAGCAAGGAGTGGTCAATCAATACTACCAATGTCAATAGTTGTTGTTTTGCAATGTCAGCCCTTGTGATTTTTGGTAGATAGAACACACACCAACGTAAGGGAAATTCGGATGCGCATCTCGCGAGTCACTTTAGAGGAAGGGATATGTGGAGTGGACTATGCATCCCAAGGTGGCGATTTCATGCTCAATTGCGATTAGGGTTTCTCTCTAACTATCAAGGTAGCAATTAGGCTTTTCCTCATTAACGATCTTGATGACATCGTCTGTCAACGCCACGAGCATAAAATGGGCTTTACTATTTATTTATTTTTATGGCATCAAGGCTTTCAATTGGACAACATTTAATTTTTTAGATAAGACAAAGACATGAATGGAAATTTGGAAATAAAAAGGTGGGAATTAAATACCTACATGTACCACACCTATTTCATAGCTCAGATTGTTCCTCCCAAATAATACCTACTATATGTGCTCCATTTTATCGTCTCAATCTCGCTTGCATTATTCACGTGAATGCAATTTGTGCTTAAAGTGACCAAAATAAAAAATGGGGAAAATCCAATAGGTTCCAAGTTCAAAACCCAATAGAATGCTTGCTTCAGCAGCACTTTGTAGCCCCCCTTTTAGTTGTAAGCTAAAGTAATTGCAGGAAAAGAGGTGATGCCCAAACAATCATCAATAATTGAGCCCCTCTAGTAGTTGGCCATATGAGCAACAGGTAGATTTTATAGTATATTAAAGATTTTTAAAAGAAGAAAAATTGTTTTCCCAACAATCAACAATATTTTCTTATACAACGACAAAATATATTTCCACAAGGTCAAGATACCTAGCTTCTTTTTAAAGGGTGGGGAAAATGTTATGGGGAACCAATGCAAAACTCTTCTTTCTTACGACCACATGCCATTTTTGTCAATCATTTGAAGGAGAAAGGGGTGCGAAGTGCAAGTAATTGAGGCAACATACTTTGGAGATATTTCAAAAAGTAAGGAGTGGTTAATCAGTACTGTTGATGTCAATAGTTGTTGTTTGCAATGAAAACCCTTGTGAATTTTGGGTATTTAGAACACACGTTAATATAAGGGGAATTCACTTGCAAGTCTCACGGGACACTTTAGAGAAAAGGGAGATGTGGAGTGGACTATGCATCCCAAGGTAGCGATTTCATGCTCAATTGCGATTGTGGTTTCTCTTGAGCTATCGGGGTAGCAATTAGGCTTTTCCTCATTAACGATCTTGATGACATCGTCTGTCAACGACCACCAGCATAAAATGGGCTTTACTATTTTATTATTTTTTATATGGCATCAAGGCTTTCGATTGGACAACGTTTAATTTATTGGATAAGACAAAGATATAAATGGAAAGTTGGGGAAGTAAAAAGGTGGGAATTAAAAACTTGTATGTCTTAGACCTATTCCACAACTCGGATTGTTCTACCCAAATAACATTTGCTATTTGTGTCCATTTTATCGTCTCGATCTTGCTCGCATTATTCATGTGAGTGCAATTTGCTCTTAAAGGGGCCAAAATTTAAAAATGGGGAAAATCCAATAGGTTTTAAGTTCAAAACCTAACCGCATGATGCTTGTTTCTTGTAGCAATTTATAGTCCCCCTTTTCAATTGTAAGCTTGAGTTATTGCAGGAAAACAAGCAATGTGCGAACAATCATTGATAATTGAGCCCCTCTAGCGATTGGTCATATGAGCAATAGGTAGATTTTACAATATATTAAGACAAGCAAAAAAAAGTGGTTTTTCCAACAATCAACAATATTATCTTATCCAATGACAAAATATATTTCCACGGGGACAAGATACCTAGCTTCGGTTTAAACAAACCGAAGAATTAAAACTTCCTCGTAGTGTGTTCTTGTGTCCGATACGAAGGACAAATGAAACCCCACAATCACTAGCTGCCAACGTGGAAGAGATGCAATCTTTAACACAAGCAAATCCAACACGAAATAGAATAATGTTTTACGGTTAAAACATATGCATCTTCGCTGAAGAGACGAATGAATGCAAGAACATGGTATTGGGTGGTCTTAAGCCTCCTCCATACTTTAACAAATACGAGTTGATGGTACCGGTGAAAAACAAAGCTGTATTGGGCCCGATGGCCCCAAAATGACACACATTGTGGTGAGCTGAATGCACTCCACATTTGAAATCTAACATCCTCCACACTTTGACAATCTTGTCCCACAAACCCGAATACTGACAAACCTTGCTCCTTGTTTTGCGAGCCAAGGAAGAAATGGTGTCCGCTTCTTTCATCCATGGGGTTGTCTATACTTTGATTGCCATGGAGGACAGTCGTCTTTGGCATGCAAGAAGGGCTATCCAATGGCAGCAACGCAGGAAATGGGTTTTTATTTTATTTTTTACTGATGTCAAGGTTTTCGATTGGACAACATTTAATTTGTTAGATAAGACGAAGACATGAATGGAAAGTTGGAAATAAAAAGGTGGGAATTAAATACCTACATGTCCCACACCTATTCCACGGCTCAAATTGTTCCTACCCAAATAATATTTGTTATTTGTGCTCCACTTTATCATCTCGATCTCACTCGCATTATTCACATGAGTGCAATTTGCGCTTAAAGGGGCCAAAATAAAAATGGGGAAAATCCAATAGGTTCCAAGTTTGAAACCCAACCACAATGCTTGCTTCTTGTAGCACTTTGTAGCCCCCTTTCAGTTTTAAGCTCGAGTAATTGCAAGAAAATAGGCGATGCGCGAACAATCATCGATAATTGAGCCCCTCCAATAGTTGGTCATATGAGCGATAGGTAGATTTTATCTACCGATCAAAAGTTTTAGACTGAGACTCCATACGATTTCTTACATTGTTGAGTGCAAATTGCTCTCTAATTTACAAGGAGGGATTTTTACTAATAAAACCATCAAAGTGTACCATGTAATGTCCAGGTCTGAAAGAGATTCCTTGTTTTCTTAATTTAAGATCTGATGTACTTACTCTAGGTTGAAGCAATTGATTTCTTGCCAATTCTAGCCATGGAATTCATGAAGAACAGAAGAAGCGGCCATATATAAATTAAAAAGTTTTGAACTTCAAGCATGTTGGATCTAAATGCGGCCCCATAAAGAGGCAACACAGAGAAATACGGTGGCCCGGAAAAGGCGGCAATGATGGCAAATAGAGAGGGACACGGAGAAAATTTAAAAATGTAACTGTCACTTCCTTCGGCGTGATAAAAAATATATATGTCATTGATATGGTGGGCAGTGGGTGTTGTCAGTATTGGCAAGCCATGGTCCACTATAGTTTGGAATATGCCTTCGGCATAATTATGCTACAGTGTTCATTGAACAACAAGAATGCACTGGAGAGAATTATTTACCCAATAACATTAGATACATTTATAAAAATAATAAAATTCTAATTGCAAGAATGATAAGATCTTTCTAACAGCAATACAACAAAGTTCATGGACTTTCACTTTCACAGTTAGTATACTTACGGAGATATAGCACTGAGCTTTTTCACTTTCACTTTCACTTTTACCAGCTAATAAATTTTTAAACAGTTACATTATCCTTACCTACATTTTCTGCTTTATTGAATTCAGTTTTAAAATGGAAATGCTTCATGAACTCCATTGATCAATTATATCTGATAAAATATACATACATCTAATTTCTTTCCTTTAAAGCACCAAAAAAATCAGTTGGCTCATAAATGCCTTTGTTTTATCCTTTTGACCCAAGAAGATGCTTCTCAACACTATTCAAAGTATATGCCTTCAAAACTTTCTGAGATTGTTGAAGAGGCCTTGCCCCAACAAATTGACCTACAAATAGAGAAGTTAAGCTCCACTACTCCATCAATTGCCGGAATGATCCAAGCTAAGGGTAAATGCCAATCCCATCCACATCTTGTTGCAGACCCTACATACATAAAGGGGACTTAGCTTCCAATCTACTATATCCTTTCCGGAGTCATGCTAGGTCCTATAGTCTGTGTCGGTATGGACATTTATGCATTCGACTCTTCTCCACAAGCCTGAACTGAAAATAGAAAGGGGAGAGGGCCCATCTACAGTGCCACCCTCAAAAGAAGCATTCCTGCCTATCAATTAATAAATATATCTGGGACATTACATGTTTGATTAAACTAACAATTTCATTTAGGTATTTTCTGTAGAAACGAATGTTCTGTACTCTTTCAAAAGATTGATGATTTAAATGTTAAGAATAAAGAAACATAAAATATGCAAGGTGAAGGTATATGAAGCTGATAACCAGAACCAGTAAGTCACTGGCAAATCAGAATCTGTAGCAGAAAAGTCTGATCTCATAGCCAGCTGGAGTCAAAGTGGTTTCCTTCCTATGTTTTCCATCCCTTAAAACCGGAAATTTCGTTTTCAGAAGTAAATCCCAAGAAAATGCAAACACATATGATAAACAGAAGTGAATGCACCATCAGCAGGGAAAGCAATGATATGTACCTTTATTTCAACACTATGCCCTGTTTTATTTCAGATATAATTGAGCATTACAACTTACCACACACCAAGCATAGGAATGACCATTTGATAGCAAACATCGCCAAATTGTCTCCCTACAAGCATACAGGAGGCCAATATCTGTCACACAGTAAACAAATACTTTCATTTAACTTTCAAAGCAAATGCTGATGCATGGCCATCTTTTTCTTTACAGTGCTTGGCTATAAGAAGCAAAAGAAAATCCCAACACAACTAAATATTAAAAAGAATATAATATAAATCTCACTTATAATATGCAAAAAGCTTCGTAGACAGAGTACCATCAAATAAAGAATATAAGACAAGGGGGACTTTATTGGTCAGTGTAAATGATGACATCAAATTTTTATAATATACCTCCATATTACATGCCAATAGAGAAGCAAAGAGAGAAAATATATATTACCATCCCAAGATACAAAGTAGCACTCAATTAGACAACCATGTTAGAAGGGTTCATGACAGTCATCCTAAAAGGGCAGTGACCAAATGGAATCCTCCTACAGTGCATTACTATTAAGTTTAATTTTGATGATGCTTCCAAAGGCAACCCAAGCATTGTGAAGTGTGGAGAAGTTATTTGAAATATGCTTTCCTGCTTTACTCCAAACTATACTTCCATGCTGAAGCTCTTGGTCAAGATCTTCAGGCTGCTATTGTTAAAGGCATTAGAAACTTGGAGATAGAAGGAAGCCCAATGGTTATTTTTCTGGCCATGAATATTGGGTAAGAATACTGGAGTATCTGCAAACTTCTGTTATACTATTGATATTGACGACATAGTATCAAAGCAAGGCACATTGTTTGATATGTAGAGGATAGCCCTATCAAGAAGGCCTATTGCACCTTTGTTTGATTGAATTCGTTGCTAATGAGCAATAAAATTGGAGTTTGACTTGAATTAAGAGCAATAAATATACCTCTTAATTTTATTTAAGACATAGTTGTTTAAATTTTCCTTGAAGAAAGGTATTATGCTGGTGTTTATTCTTCTTAAAATATAATTTATAAATCACAAGATTAAAGTTTATTTCAAATTTCTTTTATTTTCTAATATATAAATTATTAATAAGAAGGTTGAGGATTTAATCATCCCTTTTAATATCTGAAAAGAATACCACATTTCATAACATGTGGATATCCTTGTTATACATTATTTGACAAGCATACATGCAATCCAACCTAATTATATTCCCTAACAAGAATATATCTATCCAATGCAATTCGTGACGAGAATTGTTATATCTTTAAAAATTCCACAATGGGGCCCAATACTACATTTCTCGTAACCAAGAGAGTTCAATACATAGAATCTAGTATACCACTTCTCAAAAGAACTGTTATGTGATATATCCTTAGAAAGATAAACAATGGAGCTCCAAACTACATGTCTTGTAATCAAAAGAGTTGAATGGTTGGGATCTAATATGACACTTCGTGATCTATGCAACACAATTTGTACAATAAGTGGTACATCATTTAAAAGACATAATTCAACCCCAATACTACATTTCTTGTACTCAGAAGAGTCCAACAGAGAATTTAATCTAACACTATTCATACTCAGAAGCTCTGAGAATTACAACTGATTAAAAACTTAAAGCCATAAAAATGATTTGCCAGTGTAGACTTGTAGTTACATAAGATAAAAATGATTTACCAGTGTAGACTTGTAGTTACATAAGATAAATATATGGATAGCACCCAACATAAAACTTCTCCTATGTGGAAAGAACCAAAACTTTCTATGCAAATGTGCTCAGCATGGTAGACTCATTTTTTTAATGAAATCTGCAGTTTAGTTTACATTTCATTGAAGAGGTGGGGTGGGGTTTGACAAAGGTTGTTTGTGATTTGTATCATTGATAATATCTTGAGCATTAGTCTATAATGGAAGGCTGCAATCTATGGATAATAAGTTTGTGTTTCTATAGAGAGGGTGTAATATAATGTACATAGATTTATGGTTACATAGAGAGAAAGTAACTGATAAAGTGTATTGAATGCTAGGGCTGAGTTTTGAGAAAAAAATATGGTTAGGCCCCAATATACACCTTCTCACGCTCAAAAGCTCTAAGAATCACAATCGGTTTTAAGAAACAGGAATCATCGTAGAAGTAGTTGCAGACTGCTCAGGAAGCACCACCCTACCAGCTCGGTGTTCACCATCTAGATGCTGCACAATTTCTACTACCACCCCACCTGCAGGCTGCTTGGGAAGCGCCAACCCACCATATTGCCGCTCACCATCTGCAAGCTGAACAATTTCTACCAACACCCCACCCGCAGGCTACTCAGCTTCTGCAAAAAAGCCTTGGGAGCATATCTAGAATAAGAGATGCGGAAAAAAGTCGATAAGGGGAAGAAACCGTTATCTCAAGCAAAGTTGAGACAAAAACAAAAAAAGTAATGTAATATTTTGAATCTTTAACATATATTGTTTGTTTGTCATTAAAATTCTGTTTTTTTTTTAATTACAGACTTTTTTTGCTGATTCCTGTTGAAAATCTTGTGGAACAGCTCTGAAAACAAGGGGAAGAGCTCCAAAAACGAGATGAAAAGCTCTGAAAGAAATATGAGCTCCTACAGCTAGAGGAGTTAGTTGAGTAGTTGAATGGAGAAATATTACAAGCCACAAAGGGTCAAAACAAGCCAAAATGGCTCACCTCACCAAGCCTCAACAAGACCCATTGGAATTCAGCCATTCACTCAGCTGGCACAAAAGTGAAAATATCAGTTTGAAACATGAAAAACTCAAAAAAAAGAAAAAATGTTTGGCATTTACATGTGCAGATAGATGCACGGCTAAAAAAGCTGATTTTTATACAATATTGGCAAATTTGATAAGCAATTCATTTTTTTATATTTGCGGTTTCCATTTTGATTGAATTTCAATTGTGTGTTTCTAGGACCACCGTGTGAGATTTTTAAATCCCAGAAGCACAAAGGGCTCCCAAATGCACACATTCAAAAACATTTATTTGTGAAATGTCTTAAACATTTATGTTCTTTTTTAATTTGTCAAATTTCGGCACAGTTTTTTTGTTGACTCTGAGTTGGCTTGGGGTCGGTCTCGCCAAGTCTGTCTGGCAACTACAGTTAGATGACACAATAGGAAATATAAAAGAGAGGCAGCTTTGCCATGAGAAAGGACAACTAAATTAAAATAATGAATACATGTAAAAATGCTGTAGAACTCTTTTGCGGCCATATAATGAACCATGTTATTCAATTGGCTTTCAAAAGGAAACCATTTTGGAAGCTAAGCACTAGCGTGATACATCCCAATGACTTTGAGCATCACTGCAGTTGGTTTTAATGTTTGCCCAACGAAACCCAATATCTCCTCAGACTGCTGAAGTACAACACCAAACTTTGAAATTGAGCATAGAAAACTTGACCGTTTGGAAGTGGAGGTGGGAAGCACAGCTTTCCATTCAATCACACAATAAACAGAATGTTTTTCTTAACGGAAAACCTAGTTTATTTTAACACGCAAATGAGGCCTTCCTGCCACTAAATCCAAAGCATAAATTAACAAATAAAAAATTTCATTCAAATCAACTTTCCTACAAGATGTCCAAGGGATCGTGGTGTAATAGTGATAGGGTACATTCGTGAGGGAATGATCCTACTTCAAATCTTAAGATGGCCCATGACCCCAGCAGACAAAGTTTTTATGTACGAAACATAGGGCACATTCAAGTGTGACCCATGTTTAATGGGGTAATTATAAGCATGACGCAGGTTGCAATGTTAAGAATGCAGTCCATGATTACCCCCACCAGAATTTGGCTCAAGCTTACCCTGATTTTAGAGATGGCCCATAACCTCATCCATGCTTAACCAAGAAGAACAATCTTTCATAAAAACTATCTTCTCTTGTTGACAAAATCAAGCATAAACCCCAAAAAACTGGGGAAGGAAAGATACTTCTACAACAAACCAATTGCATTGTCAAATAGGATGAGCTCAACTGATAAAACTTTAAAAGTATGGGGTCTATCACACCTGAGATTCACCAAGTGCAAACAAGTTTCCTACCGAAAAAACCATATCCTCTTGTTGACGATATAAAGCATAAACCCTAAAAATTTGGGGAAGGTAAGATATTCTTAAATCAAACCAATTAGATTGTCAAATAGGATTAGCTCAAGTGATTAATGTATCAGGGCTTCCACAATGCATCCCTGGGATCAAATGCTAGACAACATAATAGAGTGTTGAAATTGAGTAAATTTAATTACTGCATCCTACCACTGGGTGCAACATACCCAAACAGACATGTCGGGTGCAAGTCTGGGGAAAATATGACCGAAAAGATGCCCCTCATAAGTGGCCACTAAGACAAACATTACCCAAAAAGAAGGGAAATTTTTCCAAATCAAAAAAATCAAACCAATTGCACTAAATATCCGTCCATTTTTTTTTGAATGAAACAAAAATGCACAAAATCTCAATGAATTGAATAAAATTCAATGCACAAAAACCGTCCACGCATTTACTTTAAACCCTAACTCTCGTTTAAAACAAAGGACACCGTAGTTTTTTGAAAATTCATTTTCCGTATCTGAACTTCAATTGCAGATGTGTTCATGAGTTCCTCGAAAATAAACACTCATTTGCAGTAGAAAAGAAAATGAGCACTCATTTGCAGTAGAAAAGAAAAGAGACTCGTTATTTTGAACTAACTCGGTGGTCATTAATGTTGTAAATGAATAATTCAGGTTTACAACTACCCAGATTTAACATTTAAATGAAGGAAAAACATACCGAGTATAAACGTTTTTCTTCTACAGCATTTGTTCAGATCATTCCTTCCGAGCGTTGTCCAGAGTTCTTTCAGCTTAACATTTAAATTTGCATAGAACATGGGTTAGATTTTAACCCTTGGCCCGGTTAATCTCGGGTTTGAAATGTAGCTGGGCCGTTCAAAGGGGGCGTAGGCTATTCTCCCAAGAATGCGCCTATGGCCATAAAAAATGTCATGCACTCATCCCATGTATACGTGTCGCGTGTTCTTTTACTTAGTTTTTTTTGGCAATTTTTTTTATTGAAAAACACAATACTTTGTTCAGCCATTTAGCTATGAAAATCTGGAATTCGATTTTGGATAACGCTCAAGAACTTTTCATTGAAGTGGAAGGAAGTGGAAGATGACCTTGTCATGTCAGAGAAGATCAATAATTATTTAGTGAAGAATAAGGTCTAGAGTTTCAAAGAGGAAAGTGTTGATCCATTGTTGCAAAAATTAGTTAATGACTTGACTACATTGAAGAGGGAAATTGCTCAGCGTGCCTCATATCAAAACCCAAACAAGAATCAAATTGTTGGAGCACCCTGAAGGCTTGCCTTGGAAGATATGTCGGTTAATGCAGTATGTGGAACCTATGAAGATGAAGGAGAAGAAATTGTTGAATCGAAATTGAAAGAGAAGAAAAAGATGGATATGCAAGAATTGGGTATTTTGAATACTCACTTGAAGAATCCATGACTGATATAAATAGCTACTCTTGTGCAGTGTTCAACCGCTCACAAACAGAGAAAGAAGCCTCTTCTCCCACTGCCCAAGCAAAGCACTTGGATCCTCAAATGATGACTCTACAAAAACAACAAAAGGAGGATCATTGTTTCCCACTTCCATGGGGTCAGCCAAGAAGAATCCCGAGACTACCTCAGCCAAGACTCCATCTGCCTCTTTGAGTAAGTCTCTTTCATCTCCTCTTGTCAAATCAGTTTCTGTTTTTATTGATCCTAAGAATGTAAATCCTACTCATGTCAAGGATGCCATAACTCTTGATGTGCCTACCACTTCTTCACCTTTTGACATCATTGACCATGTTAAGAAAGCTAAAATTCAAATTTTTGAATCTAAGTACTTGAGAACTCATCCCAAGCAATTTGATAAATTTGTTCAGTTTATCAAAGGAAGTAGTTCAAATCCGTGTTCCAAAAAAATGTCAGCACCAAAGAATCACTTCCCACCAGACTAGCACCACTCCTTCCCAAAACCTTATTTCCTCGATATCTCCCTCTTCTAGGAAGGTAGAGCCCTTTTACCTAACCTTACTTGACAATGGGTATAAGTTAAATAACTACATTATTGACTTCGGTGCCTCGACAATGTCGTGCTCACAAGAGTTGTTAAAGCTACTAGTCTCACTCTCATCCCCGCCACTAGTCATTGTTACTCTATGAAACCCAAAGAAGTACCTCTCGTTGGCCAAGTTAATGATGCTCAAGTAGCATTTGCAGACTTTCCTAACAAGAAGATCAAGATAATATTTGTGGAAAACATGTCACTTTGTGTAGTATGTTGTTGGTGGAGTTTCCATCGGGATGTTGGCAGAGATATATAGATGGATTGGTCGTATGCCACCATACCAATCAATGGTAAGATGAAGAAGCTCCTTCCAATAAGGAAAATGAAATACACGGTTCAAAAACCAGATGACCCAAGGGCGGACATTTTATATCAAGATTCAAGGTATAGTAACTTTTTCATAACTTCGGAGTAAAATGTTGAACCACCCATATTTATGGAGCAAGTACTCAAGTGCAATGGAGTCGGTCAAGAAACATCATGATGATCTGATGGAACCAGAATTTAAAAGTATGTACTTCTTATTGGATGTGAATATAGATGTAGATTCCCTTTTTGGTGGTTATGATGGTCAAGAAAATCTTGGCTTACAACAAAGTAATCGATGCGGTGAGTAGTGCAAATCATGAAGGAAAAGTAATATCAAATGACTTCTTAAAATGTAAATGTTAGTGTTGAATCTTCGTTAATTCACGACTATTTGGGTTTTTGAATTTTGGATTTGGCAAATTTTTAGGTGTTAGGTCACTTATTATTTCACCTAAAGTTTTTGGGTACGATTTAATTTTTTGGGTTGATTCGCCTAACGTTTGATAATAGCCAATTTTTATATTTAAATCACTTTTACCGAGTGCACAAATGAGAAATTTGTTATCGAGCGACATTTGCTACTAGCCAACATTTCCTTTTAATTCGTGGCATTCGTTGAGATTTTGAAAGTCATTTTTAGAAATTTGCTAAGTAATATCTATGGTTTTTTTTTGGGGGTCTTAAAATTTATCCTGTATTCTTGTTATATGAACTCCATGTCTCTAATCATGTTCTAAAGGTCGAGCATGCGGGTTTGTTCAATAAAGATGATCGTGAACATGAGGCCTCCTCTTTCACATTGGGAGACGAAGATCCTCTTAAAGAGAAGTGTATGAATAAGAAGATGTTTGGGTCTTTTCAAGTTGACTCTACTCAAGGAGAGGATGCCTCCATCATGGTTATGAATCTCCAAGCTCAAGAAGGTCAAGATGGGGAAGATGATGATTTTCATTTTCATGCCCAACCTTGTGCTCATTCTCTTTTCAAGAAATTTAAGCACTGTGCACATCACACCATAGTAAGAATAAGATTAAAGATGAGCCAATATGTGTGAAGGATAATTGTTTAGAGCAATTGAGAAACATGGAGCACCAAGAAGCTTGTGATGAGGTTCAAAATCTCAAAATATTTGTCAAGAACTAGCTCATAGAGACCATGGTCATGAAGCAAGATAACAAATAAAGGTCAAATGTCTATCATAGACCATAAGCCTTGGTGTGAGAATAATAAGCTTGGCATGATCAAGACTCATTCTAGTAACAACAATAGAAAATCAGAAATTGGAATGAATTTGTAAATAGATAATTGGCTAGAAGCATAAGGTCAAAACAACAAAGGCAATGAGCTATCCGAGTAGACCCTCACTTACAAGAACAATCATGCAAAATTTCCCAAGAAATTGAGAAAGGGTTCATATTTCAGTGAGTTACTCAATGAATTTACAGAACAAAGGCATTTAGTGTTACCCTTACACGGGTAAACATTCAAAGAAGAATCAGTGCTTT
Organism: Taxus wallichiana var. yunnanensis; assembly: GCA_018340775.1. Lineage (NCBI taxonomy): Eukaryota > Viridiplantae > Streptophyta > Pinopsida > Cupressales > Taxaceae > Taxus > Taxus wallichiana. The sequence goes on from CM031237.1 coordinate 222,183,081, forward strand.
GATGAAAGTGGGTTATCTCTCATTTGTACCATAGGTGATGTAGGTTTATATCATAGTTTCCCTTCCATGTTGTGTTTCCTTTTCCGTTCAAAGTGTGTTTCCTTTATTTGTTGTGTGTTTGTGTTGTTTTTACCTTAGTTGTGTTGGTAGCTTTATTATTTGTTCATTATGGCGACTCTATGGCCCAATGGATAAGGCATTGGTCCGACACTCCACAAGATATCTAATATTCTTCATTACGCCTTACGGCCTAATGTCCCCAAGCTAGAACTAGTCGTTGTCATGTAAAATTGAAAATTTTGACCATGATAACTAAGCCCACCATTTAAAAACCCATCTCTTGGTCATTGTGAAACTTTCCTCTAGCCAACCCATCAACTCACATAACCCCTCCGGGTTTGTGTCATCGTCGTTCTAGCTAAGAGGAATGTCTTAATATGGTTTTCAAGTATGTTTCATGTGCAAGGCAATTGATCCAAGTATTTTCATGACGACACTAAGTCCTAAGGTGGAATAGTGCTCTCACGAAGCACTAAATTGGCTATTTTTAGCCATATTTCAAAGCATGTAGACATCCTCCAGGAAGTCGATAGGGAAGACTCAACTCATTTGGGAGTTGTACAGGAGAGCAATGAAGTTATCAAAGGTAGTTTAGGGAAAAATTATGGAAGTAATTGATGTCGAGAACAACTTAAGCAAAATCGGGTCATTTTGGGCACGGGAATGAAGCCTTGATGGAGAAATCCACCTGTTTTTTAGATTCTAGGAGTTCGAGAGGATTTGGGAGCTAAAAAAATAGTAAATGGAAATATATTATAATCCTTCAAATGATGGACACGTCAATTTTGTTCCAAGACTTCAAAATATTCCATGTTAATCCAAGACACTACATCTCGCCCCTTTTAGCCAAAAGAGGAGCATGCCTAAAAAATGTTTTTAATACATAAAAGGATCCTGGAAGTGGTTTAGATGATCTCAACAAGTTATTTGGAGTCAAAATTGTATATGGTTTGACCCCAAAACACCATTTCATGCTCTTGGGGCAAAAAAACAATAACACTCATAGTGTTCTAAAACACGATTAACATGATGACATCAACAAATGAAAAAGGCATGAGTACGCTTGCGAAGCTTGTGTGTCCCTTTCACCTTGTCCTTGTTAGTGTAGGATTTATTTTCCTTGCTTTATTTGTATTATCCTACTTGGGATATTCCACCTCACTTGGAGTTTCCCTACACTTATGGGATATGCTTGCTTAGGTGTACACTTGACTACATTATTCTAGGTGTTGGTTACCACTTGACTACACTATTCTAGGTGTTAGTCACCACTTGACTACACCATTCTAGTTGTTGGTTACCACTATTCTAGGTGGAGATTGCCATGATTCTAGGAGGAGGTTACACATTCACCTCCTATATGTACATCTCTTGCATTATTCTATTTGATTCGTATTGAGTTGGAGCTATTTCTGTGTTATTACAATTATCTCTCTTGTATTTTCATAATTTACAGTCTTGTATGCTTGCATTGTTTTGTCTTAGAAAATTCACATCTCGTATCATTCACTTGTGCATTCTTGAACTAGTAGATCTTTGGTGCTTCTTGATATGGTATCAAAGTCAAGTGGTATTGAGCTTGTTTGGTTAATATTCTACAAATTTATTTTCATTTGAGATCAATATTTGCAAGTATTTGGGTGTTATTTGGTGTTGGTTTTGCCTTGTTTCTGGGTATATATAGCCTTTTTGCAGGCTTATGAGGTTTATAGGCCTGCATAGTGCATATACAATTTTGAGATTATTTTTACAGGTGTATCATTATTACAGGATCCCTGGAAGATTTATCTAGATCTAGGCAATTTCAGACTTGTGAAGGGCATTTTCACTTGTGGTAGTACTTTGCATGCTTGTTCAGACTTGCAAAGGGTGGTTTTCTTGATCAAGAGGCATTTTCAGACTTGTAACAAATTTTCCAATAGCCCATACACGCATTGAAGATCCAGCTTGAGTCATTGTTTTTGGGTCTCACGACAGTGTTGTTGCTACACTCAGATCTGTGGAAATTTAAGATCCATAGTGCAAAAACGTGGATGCATTTCGTATACATTCAAAAAAAAATTGCTGTCTCGGCTAGCGGCCTCACCGAAACAACCTTTGGCTATGCGGGGTGGCTTACGCCCCCTATGACCCTCGATGTATTTTGGCCTTGATTTGCACTCGATGCATGTGAATCGAAGGTGCTTAAGCTTGGGTTCATCATACCCTCCTCCTTTTGCTAAAACTATATTTTTAGTGAAAAAGTTCATTTCAAGTTTAGGGAAAATTCATTTAAATAGGGATTATTTATGGGAAATAATTATTGTAAAACTTTTGATTGGTAGCTCGATATCGAGTGCCATTTTTTTGCAAAAGTTAAATATTTTTATTTCCCAAAGCATTGGACCTATTTATTTTGTAAAATGCACTAATTTATAAAGTGTCAAATTATGGGGGCTTCTTGATAAAGTTTATGGGGGTGTACTGATGTGATTCCTCTCTTGTTTGGAACTTCTTTCTTTCCGCACATTTCTTTGGTTTCTACAACAACTACCACAACTTCTCTTTCTACAGTCATGGATCTAAGTACAATTAACCCACTTACACATTTTAACTACCATGAATGGAAATAAAAATTATCATTACAATTAGGACTAAAGGGTTGTACCATATCACAATGGGGTTAGAACCTGAGCCTACTTGTAGCTACAGATAAAGTTAAGTGGTATAATAAGTGTGATGAAGCATTTAGTATTTTGTGTCTTTCAGTGTCTCTGAACTCCTTTTTCACATAGAGTCAGCCAAATCTCCCAACGAGGTGTGGAAAACCTTAGAAAAAATATTTGGAAAAGTTGACACTATGAGGGGTCATGAGCTAGAAATAGAACTTATCAGCTTAAGTCCTAACAACTTTGACACCTTGGAAGATTTCTTTACCAAGCTCAAGTCCTTACGATTGCAGTTAAAATAATGTGGAAAAAAAAAAGGATGAACAAGCCAAACTAGGTCTTGACTACTCTGTCTTTGTTTCTACATTTTATGCTACCAAGAGGGCTCTTGGAGCCACATGGTCTATGTCATCCTTAGATGAATTCATTGTTGATTTAACTAAGGAGCAAGACAAGTTAATTCAAATGGGTACCTTGAAGTCATCCAAACCTCAAGCTCTCATTGCCAAGAATGGAAAACAAAAAGCCTCATTAGACAAAGAGTATAAATAGAGTAACAAGGATCAAGAAAGAAATAAAGATCAACATTCTTCCACATTTACACCAAACTCTGAAACTTCCTCTTTTAGTGATAAGTCCAAGAAAGAAATGATTAAATGTGGGTATTGTAAAGGAAGACATGATGAAAGCAAATGTTTGAAGAAGCAGATTGGCCACCTCACAATTTTTTTTAAGAAGAACAAGATATGTGAATCCGAGTCTTCCAAATAGTCTTCATCAACCAATGAATCCTCCAATACAACTACCAATGGAAAAGGGAAAGAGAAAGACTCAATAAAGGAGAAAAAAGGGAAATCCCTTGTTGCAGTTGTACCACCACCTCTTACATGGGTTATTGATTATGGTGCTTCACATCACATGACTTTTTCACACATGGAGTTCACTTCATTAGAACCATGTGACATGTCTACTATACGATTGGGTGACAACAATTCTTCACAGGTTTTTGGGAGAGGGTCTGTTAAAGTGGATGGAGGAATATTCAATAATGTTCTTAATATTCCTTCATTGTCATCTAATCTCTTATCAGTTTATCAAATTACTCACCTTAATCAGGGCATACAAGTTGAGTTCACTCCAAATTCAGTCTACTTCAGAGAGCTACACAATGACACTATCATTGCAATGGGTGTAGTCGATCATTAAACTCGGCTATATTCCTTCTCTCACTTTGTTCCTCCTTCAGATTCTTCACCACATTCACTGTACTTGATGACACTTTTGAGCTTGAGCACATTTTTGATGAGAACTTCTCTTCTAGCACAGATGACTATAGTAGTGATGGGGACCCACCTCCACCATCTCCTTGTCACCTTCCATTATTAGAGGAGTTATTTCTTGATCCACCTACTTCTAGTCCACCTCATACTTTTTAGGGAGCAGGCATCTTGATTCAGGACTCATCAGACATCAGCAATCTTCTACTCAGTTACAGGACCCTCCACATTCTTTCTTCGCTTCTACATTAGATATATCATTCCATCATGGAGCAGTTGGCACTTCTACCATGTATGAGGAGCATAGTTCCTTAGATAGGAACAACACCTTAGTTGGAGATCCATCGAAACTTAGCGGCTACCTTCACTTTTCCATGGTGATCCACTCTTCACTGCATCTATTTTTGAGCCATAGTCACTCCAAGAGGTTGCTTTACAGGATACTAGATGGCTACATGCAATTGTAGCTTCGAGTGGGGCTTTTTAGTCCTACCTTCTCTTCTTTATCTCTCTCTCTCTTTTTCTTTTTTTTTTTTTTTTTTTTTTTTGGGGGTGGGTTCCCATTGGGTTTTCTCCTTTTACTCTATCTTATGAGAGATTGCATTGTATGTGGGTACCTCATCAAGCCTTGTTTCTGGGACCCACTTTCATTTTTCACTTCCCACCTAAGTTGTGCTTATGGGGGGGTGTTAGTGTAGGATTTCACTTTATTTGTATTATCCTACTCGGGATATTCCACCTCACTTAGAGTTTCCCTACACTTATGGGATATGCTTGTTTAGGTGTACACTTGACTACACTATTCTAGGTGTTGGTTACCACTTGAATACACTATTCTAGGTGTTGGTTACCACTTGACTACACTATTATAGGTGTTAGTCACCACTCGACTACACCATTCTAGTTGTTGGTTACCACTATTATAGGTGGAGATTGTTATGATTCTAGGAGGAGGTTACACATTCACCTCCTATATGTACATCTCTTGCATTATTCTATTTGATTCGTATTGAGTTGGAGCTATTTGTGTGTTATTGCAAGTATATTTCTTGTATCTTCATAATTTGATCTTATATGCTTGTATTATTTTGTCTTAGAACAATTCATGTCTCCCATCATTCACACTGTGCATTCTTCAAACCGGTAGATATGTGCCACTTCTCCGATAGTCCTGAGGTGAAAAGGGGCACTGAGGACAAAGAAGTGTGCTTCCCCATCCCTTCAAGCAGTTTTGTCACTTAAACAACAAATTGGAGTGTTAGAAGGTGCACACAAGTGTTTCAAGTTCCGAGGTCCCCTTCTCCTGTTCCCAAGACCCTTGACACATTTTAGAGCATGGTGTTTCCTATTTCACTTTTCCATGAGGTGCGAAAGGGACATGGAGGACACAAAAGTGTGGTCCCCATGTATTGAGTTAGCTACACCACTTAAGCGATAACTTGATGTGATAAAAACATGTTGAACTTGTTCCCACTCAAACATGGTCCCTCTCTCATGTTCCCAGGACCCATGACAAAATTTTTGAGGCCAAGTGTTCCCTTTCACTTGTCCTTAAGGTGCAAATGTACATGGGGGACACAAAATTCTCTCTCTTAGCAACTTGCAAATCACCACTTTCGCCCCTAGGAAGCTACAAACTTGCATCTTGCTCAAACCACTTCCCCTCTCCTCATGTTTCCATGACCCATGGCGCATTTTTCAGTTGGTTATTTCCCCTCACATTTTACCAACATAAAAAGGGATGTGGGGGACATGAAAATGTGCTCCTCCCTCTCCCATTTAGCCCCTGGACATGTGAAAGACTAGATTGCAGCCCCTAAAAACCATTTTTAGCACCTTGCATCTCCCTCACACTACACCACAACCTGCCACTTGTCATCATTAGGTGCAAAGCACACTTCCTTGAACTTATTGTCTCCTTTATCCCTTTGTCCCTTAATTATTAGGGTGCGACTCCACATCAACCCTCGTTCAACCCCGGTTAAGCTTATTTGAGTCATGCATGGGTTAAGGTGTGGAAGTAAGATAAAAAGGATTTGTGTTCAAACACTTAAACATTTTCAAAATTCAAGAGTTTTATTTCCTTCCTCATAAAACTCCATTTTTCCCGATGATGCTACTCTTGGACTTTTCCAAAACCCTCAAGCTCCAAAAGTGAAGTTTTCTCATATCTCACGATCCGTGCACCCAATCTCCACAAAAATTCACCAGTGCAATACTCCCAAAAACGCCTTTAAATTGATTGTAAAAGTAATACCATTGATGCTTTGTATAATTTGTAGCAAAATAAATTTGTAGCCCATGTAGTTGCCTTTTCAGATCTACGGAGTTCTGGTGAATAAAATTCCTTGAAAACTAGAGTAGAAGGTCCTAAGACAAAACCTAATCTTTTGAGACTGATTTCGTTCCATTCTGATGCCCATAATACCTCAGACTAAAAATAGTAATTTGTGTCAGGTCCCCTATGTCTAAATATAGTAAGTTTCTAAAACAGTAAACCTTCAGTGTCCATGTTACTCCTTGCAAGTAAAAATCATCAAAAAGTGAAAATTGTGAAAACTTACTAAAAATAGTCATCCTAGACAGGACTTGCTTTGAAATAGAAAATATTGTAGTCGATCTCAAATCAATCGTATCGGTTCATAACCTACCTATTGCATTGTTATTTACCATCATGAAGGTCAGTATTTAGGTCATAACCAATCTCCACATTGATAACTAAATACCCCAATGTGGGGGACAATGATGTCACCTACATGGACTTGGAAGACCTAAAAGTCAAAATGTAAATTAAATTCACAATGCAAAGTTGATTTAATATTGTAAAGTAAATAACATAATAAAAACAACAAAAATAACACACTACACATTTGACATTGGTTTTACATGGAAAACCTCATAAGAGGTAAAAAACCACGGGAAATATAGAATTTTCCATTAATGAGAAACTTTACATAGTCCAATAAGAACTTCTTCACCCCACTCCTCTCCGCATTCTATTTTCAATATATTTCCATTGATTGATTTAACTAGGCCCCGATAGCCCTATTTACTTGGGTACTAGGTGCAACTTCCGTGAAGCACCCCTCCACCTATTAATTGATTTTAATAATCAATTTAAACCATAAATAATAGTTTATATTAAATAAATAAAAATATTACATATTTTTATTTATTTAATTATAAACTAAAGTTTATAACATTATATTATAAGAACAATAACAGAGGATTAAATCATGTTTAATATTATTGTTCTAACACTCCCCCTTAATATTAAATGGGGTATATATGCCAACATTACTTGTTTATACAACATGATTTACAATCATTAAACCACAATCAAGGTTTAAGCTAACATATCACTTTTGAAGGAATTATACATATTTAAATTTATTTAATTATAAACTAAATTTTATAACATTATATTATAAGAACAATAATAGGGGATTAAACCATTCTTAATATTATTGTTCTAACACTCTCCCTTAATATTAAGTGGGGTTTATATGCCAACATTATTTGTTTATACAACATAGTTTCCAATCATTAAACCAAAGTAAGGGTTTGGGCTAACATACCACTTTTGAAGGATTTATACACTTTCATCATGCTAAACTTACCTTTTTGTATAAAAGGATTTCGAATTTATAAATCAAAAGTAGTGATTTAGGTTGAGCATGATTTGCGAGACTACATCTCACTGTTTCTCATGAAAAATATCTATAAGCATCTTAGGAGCCTTTTATAAAGTAAGGACCTCCTTTATAAGTGATGCTTTATTATTGGACTACACAGTAAACTCGAGTGATAATTTTACTTAGATCATAAAAATATCTTTTACAATGATTTTATGGAGCAGAAGTATAGAAGTGAAGAAGAAAACACATGGCCGGCCGTTAGGAGGTGGCATTGTCATGCACACTCCCCCTCAATGACAACTCTGAAAGGCCAAGCATTGCATGAAACTTGCAAAATTTCACGGAATACAATGACTTCATAAATATATCTGCAACTTAATCTTTAGTAGGACAACACTGGAGATCTAGACCACTATAGAGTACCTTCTCTCGATAAAATGCATATGAATCTCTATATGCTTTGTTCTTTGGTGCTAAACGAGATTATTAGCGTGAGCAATACAAATAAGACTATCACATAAAAGAGTACTTCCTTTAACTTTTATGTTAATTTTTTCCTATAACCGCTTTAGCCACATGATTTCTTTTGTTGTTTCCATTACACTTTTATATTATTGCTTCAAGTAAAAGAGATAACGATTGTTGGTTGTTTCTTGCTATTCCAAGTAATGACACTTGTATCAAACTTTAACACATATCTAGTCATAGAATTTTTATCTATTACATCACCAACATGGTTAGGATCATAATATCCATACAAACAAACATTATCAGAAGAAATGTAATGTAAACCAAAATTAATTATTCCTTTAATATATTTTAATATTCTTTTTGTTAACTTTCAATGATCATGATATGGTTCATGCATGAATTTGGAAGCAATAACAATTGCATATGCAATATCAGGTCTAGTGATTGTTACATATATTAAACTACCTACAAGCCTTCAGTAAAGAGTAGGGTTAATTTTTTCACATGCAGGTTTAGGATCAAGTTTACAACCAACTTCAATAGGAATAGAAACAAGTTCACAATCCACTATATTAATTTTTTAAAGTCAATTAACAACAAATTTTTGTCTCGAGATACAACAATATAATTTATATTTTTATAAAATAGTCATGCCTAAAAAATGATGTAATAATTCTAAATAAGTTATTTCAAAGTATTGTTTCAATCTAAATTTAATTTTAAAAAATAAATTATTCAAATTACTAGTAATAAGTAAATCATCAACATATAATACAATAATAATAATTTGATTATTTTCAACTTTAACAAAGAGATCATTATCAGATGAGCAATTTGTGAAATTAATATCTTTGAAAAAATTGTTTATTTTTACATACCAAGCTCTAGGAGCTTGTTTTAAGCCATATAGAGATTTTTTTAGTTTACAAACAAAGATTTCTTTTCAGGTTACGTTATCCAATTTTCCCGTCACGCAAAATTAAACAAAATGACCTTTTGCATGCAAAAATGGAGGAGTTGATTCAATCATGGAGCTTGCATTTCGGAGTTGGTCCAAAAGGTCAAGCGAGCCCGAGCAAGTTGTAGAGTTTTTAGGAAAGAAGAAGTCGAAATATGAATTTTTAGAATTTGGAGGTGGAGCTTTTTGGGGGTAGGCTAAGGCGGTTTTTCGGGGTCTAAAAAAAGAAAAAGGTTTCCGAAACCCAAAACTCTGAAATTCTAAAATTTCAGACTTTCGGGTTTGAGTTTGAGTTCTCATGCAGGAAGTTGAAAAAATGGCCCCAAAAAGTCTGAAATCCCGAAGTTCCCAAAATTCCAAAATTTCAAACTTTTGGGTTTCGGGGTTTTGGGGATCTCGGTGAGCGGGAACAGAATAGGGATCGAAATTTTTGAAATCCAAGTCCGAATGTTTCAAATTTCAGACTTTCGGGTTTCGAAAGTCTCGGCAGGTTTTGAGTGGTGAATAGTGATAAAAGGTCTGAAGACTCAATGTTCGAAATTCTGAATTTCAAAAGTCCAAAATTTTGGACTTGCGGACTTTCGGGTTTCGGACTTTCGGAACTCTCAAGCCCCAAAACATAAAAATAGTAACTCAATGTCTGAAATCCTGAAGTCTGAAAGTCTGAAATCAGACTTTTGGGTTTTAGACTTTCGAAACTCTCAGGCAAGTTGGTGGATGAACAAGAGCCCAATATCTGAAATGGAAATGCCTGAAAATCTAAATTTCGGGATTTCAGAGGTTGCATGCATTTCGGACTCGAAAAAGGAAGATCAAGAACTCACATTTTTTAACAGAATGACACCTCGACCTTTAGATGGCCATAACTTTTGACTGGGAGCTCAGATTTGCACAAGAAAGGACTTTTGGAAAGCTTACAATCTCCTCTATGATTAATGGGACTAAGTTATTAAAAATTAAGAAATACATTTTGCCATTTTTAAGGTGTCAGGCTTCCCACCTACCCTAATAATGAAGGTATGGGCTTCCTTTCTTGCCCAACAAGGAACAATACATGGAGGTATGGGTTTTACAAGGGTGCCCATCCTTTGTTGAAGGTAAATTCAATGTTTTTGGGGTGGTTGAAGATGGATTTTGGATTCTTCTCTCCCCTTTCTCTCACATTCTTCCTATGTATTGTAAGGAGGGGCATTTTTCTAAGGGTTGGATAATTTTTCTTTACACCCTCCCTTCTTCTCTTGTTTGTAAGTGATCTTGTGGAGTTCAAACCTCCCATTAAAATTGTAATGTAATTTTTACCTCTTGGCCATTGTAATGCACTGTATCAAATCTTTGGAGCAATAAGATAAGTCTGTGGATGATTTCAACCCTCTCTTGTGTTCATTGCATTCTCCTGATCTCTCATTGCAATTTTGGTTAACTGTGCAAGGTGGTTGCATTACATGTTTTATGGTTTGTGTTTAATGTCAAAGCAGGTATTCAACATTCCTTTGGTGCATCACCTTTGTTAGTATAGGTTTATTTTCTTACATCTTCTTAACCCTGTCTCCTGCAAGCAAGTTAAAGTAGATCCTCTGCAAATTGTATGTGTGCACCTGAACAGAGGAATAGGAACCGGCCTTCATTCGAGAGCTTTCCCGATTGTAAAGTCCCACACTTTGGGAAAAGCTCCATGTTATGCAATCACACTGAGATTTTCAACCTATCGAGTTGTAGACATTGAGGGTGCCGTGATTACGCATCAACGGGTTCCTCAAAACCTTTAGGTTGGGTTATATAGATATCCTCTTTTAAATCACCATTCAGGAAGACATTCTTAACATCCATCTGGTGGATTTCCCAACCATATTGAGCAACTAAGGCAATGAGAATCCTAATGGTGCTCATTTTTGCAATAGGGGCAAAGTTTTCTACATAGTCAAAATTAGGTTTTGAGTAAACCCACGAGTTACTTATATGGCTTTAAACTTATCAATATTGCCATCGACCTTATGCTTAATTTTTGTAAAGCCACATAGAGCCAACAATACTACGTTTTTACATAGGAGGAATAAAATCTCAAGTCTGATTTTTAATTAAGGCATTATATTCGACTTTCATGGCTTATACCCATCTTTCATCATGAGATGCCTCTTTAAAAGATTGGGGTTTTAGATCATACATAGTCATTAAGGCATGGTAGGTATGGTGGCTTCTAGTCATCTTACTAAGATTATTAGGATTAGAGTTTTGAAGTAAAGATTGAGCCCATTTAGGTCATTTAGTTATAGAGGACATATGAAAAGACTCATTTTCAATTATAGACTCATTATTACAATCTATTTGTTCTTCACTACAATTATCAAGATCATCATTTTCTAATTCATTAGATTCATTATAAACAAAGGAAACAAATAATGAACAACAATTTTTTTCAAAGATTTTAACATTTCTATTTTTAATAACTTCTCGCTTTACGAGGATCATAGATCCTTAAACCTTTTGTTTTACCTCCATATCCTACAAAGATGCAAGGATAGGAGGTTTGATCTAACTTCTTCCTTTTTCTTTAGGAATGAAGATAGAGGCAGGGCTTTCAAATATTTTTAGATGAGATACGTTAGGTTTCTTATTAGTCCATTTTTCTATAGGAGTAGATTGAAATAGGGATTTAGTAGGGACTCTATTCAGAATATGAACAATGGTATTCATAGCTTCAACCCATATAAATTTAGGGACTTGAGCTAAGTGTAACATGGTTCTAGCCATTTCAAGAATGGTGTGGTTTTTCCTTTCTACTATACCATTCTGTTGAGGAGAATAGGAGTGTTAAGTTCCTTTGAATTCCACATTCGATATAAAACGAATCAAATTATTTATTAATGTATTCTCCTCCATTATCCATTCTAAGTCTTTTAATTTTGTGACTAGAACTATTTTCTACTAAAGATTTAAACTCTTTAAATTTAGATAAAACATATGATTTATTTTTAATAAAGAAAGACCAAATCATGTGAGAATAATCATAAATGAAAGTAACTACATACAAAGAACCATTTAGGGAAGGAACTTCTAAAATCACCGGTTCACATGAGTTTGCTCCATGATGGCTATGGAAGAGATTTGCAGATTGCTTACCATGTAAGCACCTTCACAAGTTTCACGAACATGAGAGATATGTGGTAGTCCAACAACAAGGTCAATACGAGACATGTCATACATGCTCCTAAAGTTAACATGACCTAATATTTCATGCCAATTCCTATTTTGAGTAGAAAGACATGAAATAGTTGCAAAACGTTTAAATATATATAAACCATTATTTTGTATTCATTCTGCAATAGTAACATATAACTCGTTTTTAATAAACCATTTATCTTTTAGTAAAATTATACTATAGTTCTTTTGTGTTAGTTGAGAACATGAAAGAAAATTCATTTTTAATTTAGGAACACACAAAACATCATTTATATAACCATTAAAAACTTTAGCTCTACCTTGATTTTGAACATCAAGAATGGAATGATTACTAGATAAATTTGATCATTACATTCTTTGATATCATATAGAATATTAGATCTATAGGTCATGTGCCTAGACACACACCACTATCTAAGATCTTTTCTTTTCTTTTCACGGTAACTAGTGCAACATATAAGATAACTACATTTGGTTTTTTATTATTCTTTTGATTTTTGTTTTGATTTTGATTTGGTTTGTTTCCTTTTTTATTTTTGAAATTTGACTTATTTTTGTTTACCCTACAATCTTCCTTTTATGAGTAAATTTCTCACAATTATGGCATTTTATATCAAAACTGACTTTTAGGTAATTATTCATTGGTTTGTTATCTTTACTAGGGGTTTAAAGTTTGATTTGAACTTTTGAATTTATTAAACCTAGAAAAAAATTCTTCGGATTTTGAGTGAGAAGTGCATGAGTGGCATTCTCTTCGAATCAAAGTTTGTCATTACTTGTTCTTCCTAAATCAAGAGAGCACTAAGTGTAGATAAGTCAAGAATATCTTGTTCAATTTGATATTTTGAGTTTAAGATGGAAATGAAGTTTCTAAATCTTTCATGGATGTTCATTTGAATGATAAAGTATAACAATTTGTCTTGAATCAAATCACAATTACATCCATCTAATTGATATTTAATGTTTTTAATTTTAGCTAGAAAATTAATCACTTTTTGTCTCCCTTCATGGGAGTTATCATTAATTCAAAAATCAATTTGATAATTTTTGAAAGGCCCGTACCTCTGTGCATTGATTCTAACAATTTTTAGGATTCACTCGAACTTTCTGGTTTTCTATGTATAGAAGAAAATCATATTGCATGATTTGCAATATAATAGATGTTGTTTCTTGCAATTTTTATTGAAATGCATAAACATTGTCCAATGTCACCTATCTACCTGTCGACGCCTTTTATGTACCGTTCATGACAAGACAAAGCTTATGTGTCATGATTTTCACTTTTAGTTGATTTTTCTAGATGTTTTAGTTAGTCTTTGTTTCAACATCTTTGACTTGTCAATAATGAAATGATTAGAACCCATTTTGAATGAAAATTTCAAACTTAAATTCAAGATGAAAAACTAGATTTTTATGAAAAATGTATATTTAATTCTTATTATATACTTTCAATAAAAAAATAGGGTTAAGGAGAAATTAAGGCAAAAATTGTAAGAATGTTTAAAAAAACTTAGTAAATTCTCCCTGTCATCTCTATGTGACAATATGTGCCAAATTTTGGAGTTTGTTTTCTTCTCATGCAATTAATCTTCCACCTATTTCTTAAGACACAAGAAAGAGAACTTATCATTTTAATCAATAGTTTCATAACTGTTAGTGTGAGTTATCCTATGTGTCCTCCTCTCATGTTGGAGGGTCATCTCACATGGGTTAGGTTTAGGGTTTCATATGTGTCATGCACTAGGGTTACTCAAAGACCCTATATGTACCCCTTTTCTATTCATTTATGAGCATCCCAAGACACTCCGCTTTCTTTCCTCTATGCAAGATTTGTTTTTGTTGAGCAAGTTCTTCCATTACTAATCATTTTTTCCTTGCTATCGCTGGAGGTTTCACGATTCCGTTGGAGTGTAACTACTTCGTGGTGCCTCATTTCCGATTCTATTCTCACAAACTCTTTTCAATAACTTCATTATCAAAGATAAATATTGATATTTGAAAAGTAACATGATGTTATATATTTTCCAAATTACATTGAAGATAAAAATCCCCTAAATAATCTAAGGAAATAATACAATAAAATAATTATTTTTAAAATTTTATCGACTAACTCCCTACAATGAAAAAATTGTGGACACAACTTCTTAAGATTTTTTAATTTTATCAAAATTTTAAATTCTTTTTAAAGTTTATCCAAAAAGAGTTTAGTTTATATGTAAAAAATTCTAAAAAAAGGATTATAAGGGTTTTGTACCCGTAACTCCGTGGTTTTCGTAAAAACATGTTGACCAATTACCCTAATAGCCTTTACACTTATATATTAAAAATTATTAATTTAAGGTTTACAAAATTAAAAAAATTACAACTAAACCTAAAATAATGTTAAGGTGGAGCATTCAAAGCCCATCCCAAACACATTTACCAAGTACATGTTATACATGCCACACATTCATAGAAAAATGTAAATGGAATTTAAAATATGACCGAAGTCATATAAAAAAATCCCAACTCACCACAAATGTTGGTCATAAATATATGTCTACATTAATTAATGTGAACAATAAATGATATACAAGACATATATTTACTTCTATAATGTTAAATGGTAGTCATTTGGTGAAGAATGCCACACAAATGTGGCTTGGCAAATGAGACTCGATCTTAAACCCTTAACCAATGGCCAATGCTAAGCACATGCCGATCAAAGTACTTGGCCATGTCCCATAGATGGACATTTCAAACCATCTTTGAGTAGGGGTTAAATTTGATGGTCACCCCTACCCGTAAAAAAATTGTGACAATTTTTAAATTAACATCACCTTGGACATGACATCTATTTTTCAATTTTACCTTTCATGATTTTCATATAAATATCAAAATCTATATTTTCATATAATAACACTATATAAAATGGAGATATTGTTGACAAAAATGAATATATATAAGAAACATTAACTCGTCATAATATTGTGGATGCATTTATATTAAAACTCATAATCATCAATGAAACAATTTCAATAAAATGCATGGATTGATTTAACATTAAAAGTTAAAAATTCAATATAATTGTCATAACAAAAATAATATACATCAATTAAGAATTGAATTTTTTAAAATTAAACAATACTCGATAAGAGATAATAGATTATTTTTCAATATTGAAGTCAATTAATGCAACATATTTGAATACATTTAGATGAGCCTCAACTCTCATATCATCCCGAATACAAATTAATCTAAATTCAAATTAATCAAATGTATGCCATCATTTTTTAATTGAAAAAACATTTTAAACAAAGCATTATAACATTCTCAATACACACTAAAATATCTTCAAAAAGATCAAATGTATGTCACAGATTCACCACTTTTGACTTGATAAAGTACCTTTAAACAATATACAAGTAGTGTAAACATAAGATCTAGTGTGCATTGGCTTATATCAAACACAACATCATTACAAATATGTCAATATAAAACATTCTAAGATATTTTAAACCCTTCTTTCTTTGACATCTTTCCAAATTTCATAAACCCTATTCCAGTCCACCATTAATATATGAAGTCCTATCGATGAAACTCGCATCAAGGCATCCAATGTATCCAATGAGAGTTTTGTTCTTCGTATATCTTTTATTATATTTTGCCTTGAAAATCCTCTCTCACATGCCATTGTACTTGTTGGAATGGTAAGAATTGCTTGCCATAGTTTTGTCATATTTGGAAAACTTATATGTGAATATGTGGAACAAAAAACCCTCCAGACCTCCTTCATGCGGAATCCTTCATAATTAAAGTGAAGAGTATCAACAAAGTTATACAACTCTTTTGAACAACCTTCAAAATCAAACAAAGGATTTTCTTCTCCCTCACACAAAGTATGTTGCAAGTGCTCAAAAATCTTAAGAAGCCACCACTTTGAATTGTCTTCTCTAGTACATGCATCCTTTGAATAATGACAAGGACTAAACAACTTTATAGAATTAAAAAATGAAAGATTTGGGAATCTTTCATTTAAACAATCTACAAGTTTTTGAACATAGTCTTTTGCAAGTTTCTTACAACTCTCTAGTGACCCATCAATGTTTGGCTTCATTGTCTCATTTTGGCGCATCAACATAATCATCATAAACATTTGGAACTGCCACAAATCACAGTTCATGCCTATGAATGTGTCCATATTTATCAATAATCTCTAAATAACCATATTTATAGGTCTCTAGAAATTTAGACAGGTAACTTGTGCCATTTGCAAAGTTGTTGGTCCTTAGAAACCACCTACTTAAAGTTTGTATGGTAGAATCTATGGTTGCCCCTAAAGATGTAACATCCACATTCTCTTCTTGAAAATTTTTGTTCAATTTTTAGTTCACATAATACATCTGCAAGCATATGTAAGAAAAATTGTACTGAGAATATTCTAGCCTTATCATACCATGAGTCTCTCTTCTCACTTTTCCACAAAGTCAACAATGGAGGCATTAACACAATAAGTCTTTCAATAACTTTTCCTCTTGAGAGCCATCTAACTCCATGAATTTGAAGAGCTTGAAGTGTTTCAAGTTGCATGAGTTCCTGAAGAGAAATGAGTTCATTGTGTCTTTTAGTAGAATTTTGCACCCAAGAATATACCTTATTTGCCAACTTCTCAACAAACAAAAATTCAGGTATCTTTTTAGCAACATCTGATGTGGCTAAAGCCTCATGATGAGCAATGCAATGAATACCTATAAGATTGTGTACATCCTTCTTTAAAAGAGTAACAAATCCATTTTCACTCCCCACCATTGATGAAACACCATATGTAGAAACAATAATCAATCTTTTATTTAAAAGACCCCTTTCTTTTTCAAAACACAAATTGCATCATATAATGTTTTCCCTCTTCCATCACACACATTTATGAGCTTTAAGAACTGTGAAATAGGTGGCCCTAACCCTTTTGATTCCAGAAAAGTACCATAAACCACAAGGTGTTTCTCTAGGCTTTGATCAATACTTTCATCCAACATCAATGAAAACAATGGACCGTCTTGTATTTTTGCACTTTTCCTCTCTTCAAGATACTTAGATATGGAAAAAGGAAATCATTTGCAACCATATGATTTGTATATGATTTATAGTCTTTGTTTTTGGGCATGTTTGGCATTTCCAAGTACATTTCAAGAGAGCAAAGGGACTCATATTTTGAGAGGGGCAAGTCTTCTTGCACAACCCAATAAACTAATTTCATAGTTGTGATGATTATTGCATCATCAATAGTTGCAATGTGTTCTCGAATTGATTTTGCTTTCCCTTCATTTCCACATATCCATTTTACTTGTGTAATTTTGTGGCTATTTTAATCAACATGAGTAACTATTGCATCATGTTGGAAAAGTAGTACAATCGGTTCTAGTTCCCCATGGTCCAAGAAACTTGTTCTCTTCACAATATATGCATTTCATGACCATTTTCCCTTCATGTATTATACACCGTACTCCACTTAAATTTCACTTTCCACTCATCTCTAAACCCTCTTTTTGCTTTAGCCCTTTTTTTGTTTTGTGTTGAAGTTTCTCCTGTGAATTTCTCACCATAGTCATCATCATACCCTAAAATATCTAAGTCTTAATTTAAATCAAAATCACAATCCTCTTGTGATGAAGCTTGTGATGCGTTTGAACATCCAATTTTTTTGTATTGAAGATTGACTCTTTTTGCTTTGAGACATTTTAATTTATAATGTACCTATACAACCCAAATAGTATAGAACAATTAGATATAAATTTTGATATTGAAAAAAAATGGAATAATATTAACAATATGATAATTTATGGTTGAACAAATTAGGCCAAAATTTGAAATGCAAGGTATAAACCAAACAAGATGTATATATGCTTTTGGGAATTTTTATGAGCATAAGTATTTTAATTTTTTTGGATACATTTTGTGTAAAATATCACATGTTTATTAATTTTATAAACTAATTTCTATAAAAAATATAAAACACTTATTTTTTAAATAAGAAAACCAAACCCATTATTGAACAAATCAAGGTTTAAAACTCAACAAAGGTGAAACCACATATATAAAAACAATAAATTTTATCACCTAAAATGAGAATATTATTTTTAGAGAGAGTACAATATTTTTCTTAAGTAACAAATATCCATAAAACTTTATTTTTAAGGCTGAAATATTTATTTGCACCTCTATTAGAAAAGCCAGGGGCAAAAATGAGTGCATTGGTTATAGTCTCGGAGACTTGGAAATTTGGAATGACACTTAAGACCACTGAAAATTAACCTCTGAATTGTATTGCTTGAATCACTCCTCCCAGACTTTTCAAAAGACCGCTGAATTGCACAAATAGATTGTTTAGTTTCACCTTGGCTACGACTCACGAGATTTGCTCATCACTCTCAAACAAAGTGGAACCTTCTGGTTTTCAGAGCTCCTTTTGTTGTCAACACAATTAAACCGCAACCTTCTAGACTCCCCAACATTAATCTTGGCTGTTGGAAATTGAGGATAACATGCTAAATATTTTAAAATTTACATGGCTCACCATTACCTTCCAAGACTCCAAGCTTAAAAATTAAGCTAACACACATGGGCCATGACATAAATTTTAAATAACTAATAGCATTTACAAATTACGGGAGGATGATACCAGAAAAATATTTAGTTTACTATTTATTATTTAGAGTCTAACAATAATGCCTACCCTAATAAAAAGTATTCAATGATCATGATTCATTAATACCGAATTACTAATTACCAAATCAAATTCACCGGTGATAGCCCGATAGTGTAGACTTGGTAGTAGTAGCTGGCATTGCAAATTGATTTTTTATTTCACTGTCATGAATTGGAGTTAGGATTCGGGACGTGGAAAACTAACTGAGGCGTGGGAGACTAGAGTTAGATTTATATATGTAATAGTAACATAATAATTTAAAATGGTCAATTTTAGAAAGTATGCGTCAAAATGATAGTTTCTAAATAAAATTACCCATCACTTGAGTACGAGATAAAATTTAATTTGACTATTTTTAGGTTAAAATAATAAAAAACGTCTAAATGAGCGTCAAATTTAACCCCTGAATAATCGAGTCAACCATCGTTCGACCACTAAATGGATAACAAACAAAGCCATGAGAAATGGTCATTTAACACCAATAACATTGTTAATGCCACTTCTTAGCCAATCTATTAACCAAAGTTCTTAAGCAGTTAAGAGTTTAAGAGAGTTAATCAAAGGGATAAAGTGTCAGTGAAAAGCCTTATTAAGGGCTTAAGCCATTATATTCCCACAACTATGGGACTTTCCTACCAACGTTGCCACTCATCCCATGGAGGATGCCACGTGAATGTGGTCATAAGGAGAATCTAGATGTGGTTGTAATCACATTAACAAATGGATGGGGATTTATTAAATCCCCACTTATCTCCACATTCTAGGTATACCTTTAAGAATAGAGAATATTAATCGCAATTAAGTCAATAAGATATTAAACTATGCAAAAAAAAACTCATAAGTATTTTAAGGATATAAAATATTATTAAAAAGGGACATCTTTGTTATGAAGGTGAATCTTGAAGTCAAGAGGAGTAAGGTGATGATCTTCATATCCTAACTCGACCTTGTGTTCAAAGAGGATCATCATGTTTGCAAGAATAGAAATCATCTCAAGTTCACATGGTGCAAATCACTTAATAGTGTTTTTAAACACTTATTCAATGCTTTGAAGTGTGTTCAAATATCACAAAAGGAGGAAGTTGTAATCAAAATGTTTCAACTCAACATGAGGTCAAAGGCAAAGAACTTCATTCTCAGAGCATTCTCTCAAGATCCATCAAAAGCATGCTCTTCATCAACAAAAGCTTCCCCATCTCTGGATCATCACTTCTATCTCTTCTTCTCTCTCTCCCCTCTCTCTAACATTCTATTCCTTCATTAGGAATGTACTTTTTCACTCTTTCATCTTATTCACTTAAGTGACTTTATGCACCCAAAATTACACGTGCTATATTGTCGGAAAACGGTTATAAAGGTCCCAGTGATGATTCAAAATCCTTTCAAGAAGGTGTTCGAGCTCCAAAAACCCATTCACAGTATATATTTGTAGCTTAGATAGCCTTACTTATCTTTTCCTTGCATTTTTCCAGCTTCCCCTTCTTTCTGTGCTTGTTTTGGCCTTCAGTTCCAGGACCGCCGCCCGCCTAGGTGGTGGTCCTAATCAATTTTTCTAGAATCTTCATGCGAGAAATTGCATGCGATGATTCACTTAAGTTTGCTTTTGAATGCATCCGTGAGCCGAATTTGCTAAAAATAGCTTTGTTTGCTTGGTTCTCCTTGTTCCTTCTATTTTTAAATAGATTTAATGAGTAGAACTGCCTCTTCATTGCCTTGTGCATGAAGTAACCTTTTATCCTCCATTCCTATATATTCTATGTTTGTATTCAAGAAAAAGGCCTGAGAATTTTGTATACCTTGTATTGTTATGCTACCATAATCTTGCTAGGAATTTCATAGCCAAGCTCAGATCTCTTGTGTTATCTCTCTTCTACTTGCATTACGCCCATATCGCTTCAAGCCATTGCCTTTGAAGCTCAAGCGCCATCCTCATGTTGTTGTTCTTTGCATTCCCAATCCCTTAGACTCACATGAACACTCAAAGAAATAAAGGAAAGAACTAAGGGGACAGATACTGATACTACTGGATTTGCTAAGGTTCTTACTCTTCTAGGTTGGAGTTGTGTATTTGTTTTCTTTGTTTATCAAATTGTCAATTACGAATTGTTAATTTCAATTCCATATCAAATAGAGTAGAAATCAATGTCTTTTCATTTGCAAGTAGTTAGTTAATTTCCAAGAGGGTTTGAATCTTTCATAGCAATCCCCGGTGACGGATCCTCTTCTTCCCATCCCTGTGGATCTGAAGGAGAGAATATCTATAGGAGGTTGTCTACACATCATAGATCATTTGGAAAATCACTTGTTTTAGGTTAGTTTAGATTCAATACACTCAACACAAGTGAATAACCACACCGGGTTATCTCATTTGTTTAGTTTTAGTGTAGAAATAGATTTAATTATTTAGAATAGAAGCGAATTGTTGTTTGTGGTTGTAATGTTTCAATTTTGTGATTTGTTTAGATTAGTTGTCCTTTCAGCAATATAGATTGTTAATTTCATTCGGTTTACATGGACACTTCAAACTAGATCAATACTTAGATCCACATTAGACAAACAAACCATAGGGAATTTACGCTACCCGTTCATAGCCTCTAAGTATCCCCTTTGTCAACTTAGCTACCAAGAGATCACACTACCAAAACTTAGTCACTGATCCTCCTATAGTTAGCCACACACATTCAAACATCGGCTGCTCCGAACGACCTCGGGGTGGTCGAGTGCGATTGAAGGTCATGTGTTCATTTTCATCTGTATAAATTGGTGAACCCGACGTGAAGGATTAATTCCTTCTTGTTTCCTTTTCTTTCATTGCTATTACCTCATATTTCCATTTCTTCCCTATTTTGATAGGTATTTTATACCTTTTAAAATATGTCTAGAAGAGAGTTTGGTGGGCCATTTGGCTCTGATAGATATTATACCAATGTGCAACCACAACAATCCCCATCTCTTTCAAGGTGGGGTGACAATTACACAAGCAATGTCCAAACCTCCCTAGTTACACTTCAAACCCCATTAGCTATGTAAGGATGGAGGAGGTTGATCAACCATTAGACATGCAATATGGTCAACCCGATGCAAACCACGTTGTTATCACAAATGGAACAGGGTCTTACCATAGAGTCTTGTCAAGACCTCACATTGCCATGCAATCAACAGAGGATGATCTATTTACATGAATAGCTAATCCTCTTCATCAGATAGATGAGTCTTTGGATAGAATGAAGGCTTCAGCCTATGAGATTTTGAATACCTATCCTAAGATTCTTACTTCTGAGGAAGACAAGAATTATAACACTGAACAATTCATGATAGGGTATCATGAGCTTGCTCAATCAAACCCTATGCCACAAGCACCCCAACAAGGGACTCAATCCTCTCCCAACGATCTCATTTCTACTTTAGTGGGGAGAATTAGAGAACTAGAAAGTGCCCAGACTTCACAACCAACACATGTAGTAGTAGGGAGTAACATGGGGTATCCAGTTGATAACAAAGGATACATCCCTTCCAATGAGAAACCAACTCAATATCATGTACAACAAGGTTATCTAACTCATTCAAATCTAGGTGATCTTCTCACAGGGTTAGACACACTAGGGATGCGTCCTCATCCTTCACAAGCTTATCCTATGCAAGGGCTGGCTAGAAGTGTGTTCTCGAATGCCACCACAATAGGCAATGTGACGTTCCCTGGTTTTACGCCCGCTAGTCCATATCTTGGAGCTATCCCACCTTACATGCATATGTATTCAAAACTCCCAGATGGACCCATATACCATTTCTGCTCCCTACATGCCATATCAAGGGACCCCATACATTCCCATCAATGCTTATAGTACAACTCCTCCTCCACCTCCTTATCAAGGATCTTCAATGGTGGAATTTTACGCAATGGGTACATACGCTGAGTACTTAAAGGAGCCTCTAGACCTCACCATACGTGGTGTCATGCTTCCACGCCCATTGCTAGATCTTCCAAAATTTAAGGGAGAAGGAGACCCGAACACTCATATCAAGGCCTACACTATCTGCTATCAGGGAATTACTTCCTTGGGATGCTATGGTGGCTAAGATATTTCCAAATACTCTCAAAGGAATCACATTGGATTGGTATTATCGTATTCCGAAGCTTCTATACATTCCTTTAAACAACTTGTTTTTGAGTTCATCAAAGCATTTGACATGAATAAGTTATTGCATACAAGGATTAGGGAGTTCTGCATATTAGACAGGAGAAAAATGAATCTGCTGCCCATTTCATCCAAAGATGGCGCCAAGTTCTCTATTCCTCTGCAAGTGCACCCAACATGGACCAGATGGAACTTTGCGATCTTTTCCTTCACTCGCTCAATAGAGAGACTAAGGAAGAGGTCCAAAAGTTTCCTTTTCGTAGTTATGAGGAAGTTTTGGAAGGAGCACTTCAGATTGACCAAGCCTCTATAGACAGTGGGTGTAAGACCTATGGTCCCAATGGGAAATTGGTATCCCTAAATCAAAATAATGCAAGTTATCAAAAGAATGGTGCTAAAAACCAAGGACCTAAGGATGTGAATCGCAATCATGGTGCTACCACGAATGGTGCTACTGATCAAGCCAAGAACATTGGTTTTCCAAACAATGGAAACACTAACAATAACAACAACTTGGGCAATCAAAGAGGCCCTAACACTATGTCTTTTGTCAACACGGTTGATGTAAACCATCCACTACAAAAACAAAATCAAACCCAAAGCCCAAACTAGTATCAAAACTCTGGCCAAGGGGCAACAAATCATGGTTATAACAATAAATTTCAAAATTACAACCGAAGTTATAATCAACAACAACAAGATGCTTATCAAAGGCCAAGAGATTACGACCCTAACCTATATTGTGGTTTCCATAAGGTTCGAGGTCATGACGATAGGACTTGTCATGATTGCAACAATTTTCTGCAAAGACTTCCGAAAACCAAAGGCAACTCTTTGTAGATATGTTCCTAGCAAATCCTGAAACAAACTCGCAATCTGACTATACAGGACTTGTAGCTCCTCAGAACGCTAATGTGAGCATATTTCAAGATCCACTCCCTACACATCCTAAAAATTTCAAGGTGAATTCACAAAACACAAAAAAAGGCATTCCTATAGGAAACAATGACCATGAAGCCTCAACTTCCAATAACTCTCGAGTCACTCCTAACCTTGGTTCAAACGATAACACAAAAATCTTGGGATTAGTTGAGCTAGAGGTTGAGCGTGAAATTAATGCAACAACTCGGACGAAGGAGTACACTTCACAACCCCTACCCGACCTTTCTTTCCCATAGGATGACGTTCCTATAATTACAAAACTAGTAGGAGCCTATGATTTAATATCGGATTTGAACAAGACCTTTTCTCACATTTCATTCCTAGATTTGCTGAAGAATTCACTGCGCATCGCTCTGCGTTGCTCAATGCACTAGGTCTTGGTCATCTAATCCATGTTACGCCACCTCCTAGTGCTCAAATAAATCATATTGACTTTGACATACATCCTCCATGTAGTGCCCACTTCCCTTTGACACTTTTAGATACCGATTTTTATACTATTGATCATATTATGGACACTATTATGTTTTGTGTTAGTATGGTGGTTAGATGTTAGACCAGGGATTATTATTGATCTAGATTTAGTTATTATGCATGATGGCTACTAGAGACATTTCTTGGATGTGGATGATGATATATTGTTTGACATGGACATATTATAGATGTTGATTTAGATTTATGACATTGGATATTTTGGGTAGACCTAGTATGATAGATCATTGATGATGATATAGTTGATTTATTTAATTAAAAATGATAATGTTGAATTCTTGATATTGTTGTGATTCATATGTTTAGATGATTTTGAGATGTTGTTTATATCATTTTGGATGTTCTGATATGGCCACGAGGCCGAAGGAGGTATTTACATTTTTGCAGGTTAAAAATCACAACAATGTTGGGGGACTGGAGACTAACCATATTAAAATTTTGGGTGAAATCAACAAGGTCACCATGGCAACTATTTTGTGTGTGTGTGTGTGTGTGTGTGTGTGTTTGTTAGGGATTCCCATGGGGGGATTTCCATTATATGTGACCATGGGTTATGTATTTTATTAATGTGTTCCTTTTTAATTATTGTTGTATGTATTTTATTAGTAATGTGTTCCTTCTTGTAATTAATTTAAATGTGGTAGATTAATGTGAGAGATCATATAGTTAAACTTTAATTAAATTAAATTGGGGACATGGAATGTAATTAATGAAGTTGTTGATTTTAAATATTAATGTTGGAAGAGTGTGTAAGAAATGTGCAAGGAATGTGTAAGAAGGTGTAAGAAGGTGTAAGATAAATTTTTGGAGTGTAAGACACTTCACCTCCTTAGGAATTCGAATTTGTCCTTGGAGGCCAAATTTGGAGACTTGTGGGACAAGTTAAACTTGTCCCACACCTCTTAAAATAATTCACCAACCATACCTATGGTTTAGGGGTTAAATTTAGGCATTTTTATTGCATTTTGAAATGACAATTTGTAAGTTTTAATTGCACTTCTCTTACATATTTTTAATTCAGTCCTTTTTGAGTATGGGTTGCTTTGGAGTGTGTAAGTTAAATTGTCATTTTATTTATTGTGATTTGGTGGAGGATGTTGACTTTCCTCTTGGGGTTGAGGAAGAATGATGTGGCATCCCACATGGATCCACATCATCCTCTTCTCTTCCCTCTCCTATAAAAGTGAAACTCTTTGCTTATTTATGGTTGTTGAAACTTTGTTGTTTTCCTTTTGGGGCACATTTTTTTGCTATTTTGGAGCTTGTTGGGAGGAAGCTTGGATTTTTTTACATACTTGAACCTTACTGATTTTTGATTGTATTTGGCATTTTGGAAAGCTTGTGAGCTTGGAAAAAACTCCAGTATGGAGAGGTAGGATCTTGAGCTGTGTTTTAAATGTTTTCTTTCTCTTGCATGCATGTTTAAATGGTGATTAT
The DNA here is from genome assembly GCA_018340775.1 of Taxus wallichiana var. yunnanensis. Lineage (NCBI taxonomy): Eukaryota > Viridiplantae > Streptophyta > Pinopsida > Cupressales > Taxaceae > Taxus > Taxus wallichiana. The sequence goes on from CM031237.1 coordinate 222,208,999, forward strand.
GTTTTATGTTCTTGGTGGTGGGTAGACTACTTAGGAAAAGGTGTAGGAGAAGGCTATGGGGATTTCATATGGGGGCATAAGGGATTGCCAATGGAACTTATTCTATTATGGAGGGAGTTTTAGATTGGGATCCACCTAGGAAAAGAAACTGCTTGCATTTCTTACTCTTGGGGGGGCATAAGGGAGAAACTTTGGGGGGCATAAGGAGGGGTTGGGAGATATAAGGTTTATGGGATTGATATGTTATATTGGCGGTATGATTTTGGTGGATGCCCAATTCCAAATAGGGAGGCATAAGTAGTTCCCATGGTTCTTTCTCTTGTTGGCTTGCTTGATAAAGCCTATGTGTTGTGTGAATAATTTTAAATGCGTTTTGAGCTGGTGTTCTTGTTTGGAATGAATATCTTATTGATCTATGCATGTGAAAATGTTGCTTTGTTGTTGTTGTAGAAGCCATTGTTGCCATGAGTTGATTTTCATCCTCTATTCCAATATGGTTGGGGCTCGGGGGCCAATGAGGAAGGATGGATTCTCCCTTCTCATTGGATGTCTTGGTTGGGTGGAGAGCATTGCCTTTCCCCCTTCCTTGTTGTGATCAAAGATGAAAAGATGGAGAAATCAGCATGCGTTGTTGTTTTGGAGCAAGAAGAATATAGTTTGATAGTCCCATTCCTTTGAGCAAATTCATTGTAACCTTTCCCACCTTGAGTGGATGAGTTGAATAATGTTTGTAATGTGAAACCATTCGTATGGACAATGGGAGTTTGAATTTGAATTGTGGAATGTATAAGAGATTTATATGTGTTCCTGTTTTGGAAAAGAAATGAAAAGGATATTACATGCATGGTGGAATGTATTTTAGAAATCAAATGGAAAGGAGAAAGTTGTAAAATTGTATTTGACAATCAATGAAGAATTACATTCTTTTCTCAAAATTGTATTGTGCATTGGATTTGGATTTTTTGTCAAACATTGAAAATTGCTGATTGAAAAAGAAGAATGCGTGTGAAGATAAGTCAATGTTATATTCCTTTTTAAAATGCATATTTGAATTGGAATCTGAACTACAATCTAACTTAGAAATGAATGGTTGTTTAATCAAGTAAATGGATTGGACTAGTTTAGGAATTATATGCATATTCAAATGACCAAAATTGTAATACCAATTTAAAAGAAACAATTCACTGTCATAAACTTCATTCTGGCAATTCACATTTTAATAAAAATGAGTAGTTCAAACTTATACTCAACAATAAGATAAGAAACATTAAAATTCAAATTTGGTAAGTCCTAAGGAACTCAAATTTACCTTAACATTTAAGAAAGAACTTTCCAAATTTACAAAAATCCAATTTGAAACTTACACAGTCGTTTTTCTATCTATTGGTGAAAAATACCAGTTGAAATAAATTGAACAAATTGAATTCCCTAAATACTCTAAACCCTCCCTAGACTAATCCTCCATGTACATTTGACACGTTGAGTGAAGGAGGAGATCAAAATTAATCAAATTGAGAAGTTGAAAAAAGCAATGCTAGTTCACCAATTAGAAAACCTACAGATTGTTTTCATTAAATTAACCTCTCAAACTTCATAAATTTTTAAAATTGATGATTCTTGTGCAAAGAGGATATCAAGAGATTTCGAAAAGTCATTGTTTTCCCAAATCTAAGCTTTCTATCTCAAGTTATGGCCATTTGAAGTTTTACTTCAATTTGGCATTCAAAAATAATAATAAGAATAAATCTAACTATAGAAAAATTTAAATTTTAACTTTGGAAAAAATTTCCGGAAGGGTTTGCACCCCCCTATCCCGAAACCAATCGGGGCCTCCACGTGGCACCCTAGGAGGAGGCGGACTCTTTTCAAACTTAAAACTTATTCTTTTGAAAAAAAATTACTCGGGAAATTTTTTTCCATTTTCCTCTGCCCCGACCCATGACCAATCAGGGGTAGGGAACCATGTGTGTCCCCTTATGGCTACTAGCGGAGGTGCGATTTTTCCTTTGAACTTAAACCTTTTCAAATTTTTTGAGAAAAATCATCTTTTGACCCCCAGCCACCCGTTGACCAATGGGGGCGTGCCACGTGGCACTTTGAGGTGGAGGTGGGAGGGCGGACCTTCCATCTTCTTTTGTTTTATTGTTTTGATTTTGGAAAAATTTTAATTTTCCTCCCACGGCTTACTTCTCCACTTTCCCTTTGGACTTGTTCCTCCGTGGGTGCGTGGACCCGCACACCTTTTCCTCCCTTTTCCCCTTTGTTTGGCGCAAAGTGCTAAATCAACCAACCGCTCCGACCTTCCCTTCTCCCTTCTCCGCTTAGCGCCGGACTTGACACCTGTCCACTCGGGGACCCGCAGGGGCGCGAAAGGATTTGTGACTTTGAGCCATGCATTGGGAAAATTTTCCTATGCTGCCCCGTGACCGGCCAAATCCCCCAAGGCGTAATCCCCTCCTCTTGCCACGTGTCCCTCTAGGGAAAAATTGCCCTAGAAACTCCACCCACTCATAACTTGAGTTCTGTAAGGAGTTAGAAGGACTTCTTTATATCACCGGAAAGGTGAGAAAATTTTCTATCCATTGGGAATGGTTTAGGGAAATTTTGGAAGTGTTAAGTGTGAGAAAAATCTAGTTGAATTTCTGAGCCTATTAGAGAGCAGGTATGGGGGTAAATTACTCCTTAAACCTAACTTAAACATGTAACCCTAAAATTTGAACCCTGTGAACTTAATATAAGTTAATAAAGGAAACTTGTGTTTTGGTAAATAGGATTTGATCCAGAACCTGTTAGTGTTTTGGCAACCTGAATGTAGATACTTCCAATAAAAAAATTATTCCATAATTTTCTAGCTAACCCTAGGTTGTTTCTTAGGTCTCAAGTGGTTGTTTAAATGGGCACTATAATTTGGTATTAGAGCCATGGTTCAAAGGCTTGGACCATTAGGCACACTAGAAAACTTGAGACATGAAAACTTAAACCTAGCACACTTAAATCTAGAAAACAACTTAGCAAGAATTTGTATATTTTAGTGAACATGGAAGTTGTGTATAACTTAGCAAATGAACTGACTCTCACTTTGGTCTGTGCAGGAGGCTCAGACGGAGTAGGAGGAACCTTCACGAGACTCAGACTCACCACCACCACCACCACCATCGGATCAGGGTGTGGCAGCCATTCTACCTTAGATTCTACAGACCCTTCAGGATGTTAATGCCACTCTACGTGGAGGATTAGGTGGAGGGGATAAGCTAGTCATGATAGAGCTCCTTCTATCGAGGGTCAGGTATCTCCTCAACTTAGTGAGGAGCATAGAGGAGAGAAATCCCATGCGAGAGTCAGTCAGAGTAGAGTCACCACCTAGGAGACAGGGTGACAGAGTTCTAGAGCATAGAGAGAGGTCTTAGAGCCCTAGGCTTAGGGATGAGCATGCAGAGAGACCTAGAGGCCGACAAACCACAACAACGGATCACATTAGGGAGATCCTGAAGCTTAGGCCCTCACATTACTTAGGTGATACAAGTGGATTTCAGGTAGAGGCCTGGCTAGTGAGCTTGAGTGGTTGCTTCAAGATTTGTCCTTGTTCTAGCAACACGAAAGCTCGTGTTGCGATCCATCTACTTGAGAGATGAAGCATGAGTATGATGGAGGACAGAGGAACAAAAGCTCCATGTAGATTCAGAGACAACGACCTGGGAGCTATTTGAGGAGAGATTCAGGAGCAGATATCTATCACGGAGGTTCATCCAATAGAGGATTGACGAGTTCCATGACCTCGACAGGCTTCTCTTTTTGTAGCAGAGTATGAGAGTAGATTTCTAGATCTACTTCAATATGTAGAGTATATGCAGGATGAGCAGTGTGGATTCACAGGTTCATCTGGGGCCTGAATTTGGATATTGGAGGTGCAGTGTGGATTCACTGTCCACAGACTTTAGCTGAGGCCGTCAAGAAGGCCTACATTACAGAGGAGACTTGGGGTAAAACCCAGCAAGTGAGAGACTCGAGTCAGGAGCCGCATTTAGCAGATGCAGGATAGTAGATCGAGAGGTTCAATACCTCTTCCTCATGGTGGTCAGCATTTCTCATAGTCATCCTTTCGGCCGCAGTAGCAAGCAGTCCCACCCACCTTATAGGCCTCCACAGAGAGTTGATGCACAGAGAGGTCGGAGTATGGGGCCTCCTCCTAAGGGTCCCATCAGGACATAGGGTGGACCTAGAGCTCAATCAGCAGGAGCTCGCCAGTAGAGGCCACAACAGACCACAACCGGATCATCAAGATCCACACCATAGGCTTCTAGGGCACCTACTGGAGGTGCTACTCCTTGGAGAGGATCAGGGCAGTTGATTTGGATGAGATTTCTAGAGATTGTCCTCGGAGTAACCCTAACAAGGGTAAGGCACGGAGTTTTAGAGTGACCGTTGGTGACATGGGACACAGTCATAGGATTTATGTAGCAGTTGGGAACTCAAGCTAGGCAGAGCACTGAGCATAGTCATCGAGACCACATGTAGCATTGGTGGTATTCCTACCTCTGTATTGTTTAATTCTGGTTCTTCTGATTCTTTTATTGCACCATCTTTAGTAGAGCGGTGCAGCTAGTGCGATTAGCATTAAGGCCTTAGTTGGGATGTCAAGATGGCTTTTGAAGCCAAGATCTTTGTGGAATCCTAAGGAGTGTGTTGTGGATTTGAGACCTTTCACCACCACCTTAGATCTCTGTATTCTTCCTTTGGGCTCATATGGAGTCATCTTAGGTATGGATTGGCTATCTACACACAAGGCCAGGATGGATTGTTATCATAAGACTATAGCTTGTGTAGATGATTTAGGAGTTGAGTCGGTGATCTCGGGGGTTAGGAGACCTGTTTCTATTTGCACCATTTCCGCTATGCAGCTTAAGTGGTGTGTGTGATGGGGTTGTCAGATGTATGCTATTACGATCAGTGACAGATCAGAGGATGGATCTAGTGGACCATTGCTAGATGATCATCCCATCTTGAGAGAGTTTTCCAATGTATTTCTAGGGGAGCTACGGGGATGCCACCCCCACGTGAGATTGATTTCCATATAGATCTAGTTCCTGGAGCAGAGCCTATCTCACGGGCACCTTATCGGATGACCACCCCAGAGCTCTGTGAGCTCAAGTTATAGCTTGAGGGCCTTTTGGAGAAGGGCCTTATCCATCCTAGTGTATCCCCTTGGGGTGCACCGGTGATCTTCATGAAGAAGAAGGATGGATCATTGCGGTTGTGTATTGATTACCACCAGTTGAACAAGGTAACGATCAAGAATCGTTATCCTCTTCCTCGTATTGATGACTTGTTTGATCAAATGAAGGGAGCCACAAGTGTTCTCTAAGATTGATCTCAAGTTAGGCTACCATCAGTTGAGGATTTCAGAGGTAGACATTCATAAGATTGCCTTTCGCATGAGATATGGGCACTATGAGTTCACAGTGGTGCCTTTTGGTTTGACAAATGCCCCTGCAGTGTTTATGAGTTTGATGAATGGGGTATTTAGGACTTTTTAGATCACTTTGTGCTCATCTTCCTAGATGACATTTTGATATACTCACGTACACATGAGGAGCACGAGATGCACCTTCGGCAGGTTCTTCAGTGTCTTCGTGAGTAACAACTTTATGGGAACTTGGAGAAGTGTGCTTTCTTTTAGGATAGAGGTGCAGTATTTGGGTCATGTTATTTCTAGGGAAGGTATCGCAATCGATCCTTCTAAGATTAGAGCCATTATGGATTGGCTAGCACCCACTATAGTGATCGAGGTGTGCAGCTTCATGGGATTAGCAGGATACTACTTTGGAATTTGTTCAAGACTTCTCTCGGATTGCGCATCCTATCACTTCCCATCAGAGGAAAGGGAAGAAGTTTGTTTGGTCGAGACAGAGATGTGAGAGAGGCCTTTAGGACCTTTGAAGGAGTGCCTCACTACACGGCATTGATTCTCACGGTGCTAGATCCACAAGGTGATTTCTTTGTTTGCACAGATGCTTCTTTAGCAGGACTTGGAGGTGTGTTGATGCAGGATGGCAGGGTTGTAGCTTTTGAGTCTCACAAACTCAAGGATCACAAGCTTAATTATCCTACCCATGATCTTGAGCTTGTGGTAGTGGTGCATGCCTTAGTTAAATGGAGACATTTCCTTCTTGGACAGAGATTCACACTCAAGATAGATCATTTGAGTCTTCGCCACCTCTTCACGTGATCCAATCTAAATGCCCGTCAGTGGCGTTGGATGGAGTTGCTTTATGAGTATGACATGGAGATAGAGCATGTGAAGGGGAAAGAGAATGTGGTAGCAGATGCTCTTAGTAGATGGAGACATGTGGCTATGGCCACTTTAGTGAGCACAGATTTGTGGAGTGGGATTCTTCAAAGAACTTTCTCTTGATGCCTTCTACATGGCAGTACAAGCAGAGGTCGAGTCACGAAGACCCCTTGAAGGGAAGTTTGATGGTTTTTCCTTAGAGGTAGATGGTCTTCTCAGGCACAGAGGCAAGATATATGTTTCTAGAGATGGAGGCTTGAGGTAGGCCATCTTGGTAGAGGCACATAGTGCACCTTATTCAGCCCATCCCGGGGTGAAGAAGATGAACGCTACCTTGTGACAGTTATACCACTGGAGAGGACTTTGTCGAGACGTGGCTCAGTTTATGTCACGGTGTTTAGAGTGCCAGAGAGTTAAGGCCAAGCATCAGCATCCAACAGGTCTTCTTTATCCTCATGCCATACTAGAATGGAAGTGGGACACCATTTCTATGGATTTCATTGTTGGGCTACCTATGTCAAGATATCACCACGACGCCATTATGGTCACGGTTGATAAATTGACAAAAGTGGCTCACTTTTCTCAGTGAAGACCACTTATACAGCTAGAGCTAGTGGCATGAGTATATTTAGATGAGATTGTCAGGTTGCACGAGATTCTGCAGAAGATCATTTGTGACCACGATCCTTTGTACACTTCACACTTTTGGACTACCATGTAGTATGTCCTCGGGACAAGGATTAACTTCAAGCACAACATATCACCTTGAGATAGATGGATAGACTGAGCGAGTGAATCAGATTTTGGAGGATATGCTCAGGATGTATGTGATGGATCAACAGTCTAAGTGGGAGGAGTACCTATACTTAGTGGAGTTTGCCTATAATAACAGATTTTCAGAGTTCTATAGGCATGGCTCCTTTTCAAGCATTATATGGTAGAGAGTGCAGGACACCCCTTAGTTGGGATGGGTTGGAAGACATAGTATCTCTTAGACCAACTCTTTTGCAGGACATGGAGCAACAAGTAGTGTTGATCGGGCAAAGATACGGGAGGCACAAGATAGGCAAAAAAGTATGCAGATCAACATAGGATTGATCATAGTTTCGATGTGGGCATGAAGGTGTTCCTTCGTGTCAGGCCACACAAGATCCCTATCTGTTATGGAAAAGGTTCTAAGTTAGCTCCTCGATTCGTTGGTCCTTTTGAGATCTTGGAGTGTATTGGCCCTTTGGCCTACCATCTAGCATTGCCACCCAACTTGTCTCGCGTACATGATGTGTTTCATGTTTCTGTCCTTAGGAGGTACATTACTAGATCCTTCTCATGTGTTGGACTAGACATCATTGTAGGTGCAGGATCAGGGGCAAGTGATGGTGGAACCCATGTCGTATCATAGATCACAGGACCCTAGGCCTTCGAGGTAGAGAGATTGATTAAGTACGATTATAGTGGGGCAAATATGATGAGATTACAGCCACTTGGGAGGATGCCACAGTATTATGAGTGTAGTTTCCACATTTGTTCTAGTGACTTCCAAGAGGAAGTCGAGTCTAAGGGGAGGGGATGTAGTGCCCACTTCCCTTTGACACTTTTAGATATTGATTTTGATACTATTGATCATATTATGGACACTATTATGTTTTGTGTTAGTATGGTGGTTAGATGTTAGACTATGGATTATTATTGATCTAGATTCAGTTATTATGCATGATGGCTACTAGAGAAATTTCTTAGATGTGGATGATGATATATTGTTTGACATGGACATATTATAGATGTTGATTTGGATTTATGACATTGGATATTTTGGGTAGACCTAGTATGATAGATCATTGATGATGATATAGTTGATTTATTTAATTAAAAATGATAATGTTGAATTCTTGATATTGTTGTGATTCATATGTTTAGATGATCTTGAGATGTTGTTTATATCATTTTGGATGTTCTGATACGGCCATGAGGCCGAAGGAGGTATTTATATTTTTATAGGTTAAAAATCACAACAATGTCGAAGGACTAGAGACTAACCATATTAAATTTTTGGGTGAAATCAACAAGGTCACCATGGCAATGTGTTTGTGTGTGTGTGTGTGTGTGTGTGTGTGTTTGTTAGGGATTCCCATGGGGGATTTCCATTATATGTGACCATGGGATATGTATTTTATTAATGTGTTCCTTTTTAATTATTGTTGTATGTATTTTATTAGTAATGTGTTCCTTCTTGTAATTAATTTAAATGTGGTAGATTAATGTGAGAGATCATATAGTTAAACTTTAATTAAATTAAATTGGGGACATGGAATGTAATTAATGAAGTTGTTGATTTTAAATATTAATGTTGGAAGAGTGTGTAAGAAATGTGTAAGGAATGTGTAAGAAGGTGTAAGAGAATGTAAGATAGATTTTTGGAGTGTAAGACACTTCATCTCCTTAGGAATTCGAATTTGTCCTTGGAGGCCAAATTTGGAGGCTTGTGGGACAAGTTAAACTTGTCCCACACCTCTTAAAATAATTCACCAACCATACCTATGGTTTGGAGGTTAAATTTAGGCATTTTTATTGCATTTTGAAATGACAATTTGTAAGTTTTAATTTCACTTCTCTTACATATTTTTAATCCAGTCCTTTTTGAGTATGGGTTGCTTTAGAGTGTGTAAGTTAAATTGTCATTTTATTTATTGTGATTTGGTGGAGGATGTTGACTTTCCTCTTGGGGTTGAGGAAGAATGATGTGGCATCCCACATGGATCCACATCATCCTCTTCTCTTCCCTCTCATATAAATGTGAAACTCTTTGCTTGTTTATGGTTGTTGAAACTTTGTTGTTTTCCTCTTGGGGGCACATTTTTTTTTGTTGTTTTGGAGCTTGTTGGGGAGGAAGCTTGGAGTCTTTTTGCATACTTGAACCTTGCTGATTTTGGACTGTATTTGGCATTTTGGAAATCTTGTGAGCTTGGAACAAACTCCAGTATGGAGAGGTAGGATCTTGAGCTATGTTTTAAATGTTTTCTTTCTCTTGCATGCATGTTTAAATGGTGATTGTGTTTTATGTTCTTGGCTGGTTGGGTAGACTGCTTAGGACAAGGTGTAGGAGAAGGCTATGGGGATTTCATATGGGGGGCATAAGGGATTGCCAATGGCACTTATTCTATTGTGGAGGGAGTTTTGGATTGGGATCCACCTAGGAAAAGAAACTGCTTGCATTTCTTACTCTTGGGGGCATAAGGGAGAAACTTTGGGGGGATAAGGAGGGGTTGGGAGATATAAGGTTTATGGGATTGATATGTTATATTGGTGGTATGATTTTGGTGGATGCCCAATTCCAAATAGGGAGGCATAAGTAGTTCCCCATAGTTCTTGCTCTTGTTGGCTTACTTGATCAAGCCTATGTGTTGTGTGAATAATTTCAAATGTAGTTGTGAATTGTTGTTCTTGTTTAGAATGAATATCTTATTGATCTGTGCATGTGAAAATGTTGCTTATTGTTGTAGAAGCCATTGTTGCCATGTGTTGATTTTCATGCTCTATTTCAATATGGTTGGGGCTCAGGGGCCAATGAGGAAGGATGGCTTCTCCCTTCTCATTGGATGTCTTGGTTGGGAGGAGAGTGTTGCCTTTTCCCCTTCCTTGTTGTGATCAAAGATGAAAAGATGGAGAAATCAACATGCTGATGTTTTGGAGCAAGAAGAATATAGTTTGACAGTCACATTCCTTTGAGCAAATTCATTGTAACCTTTCCCACCTTGAGTGGATGAGTTGTATAATGTTTGTAATGTGAAACCATTCGTATGGACAATGGGAGTTTGAATTTGAATTGTGAAATGTATAAGAGATTTATATTTGTTCCCTATTTTGGAAAAGAAATGAAAAGGTTGTTACATGCATGGTGGAATGTATTTTAGAAATCAAATGGAAAGGAGAAAGTTGTAAAATTGTATTTGATAATCAATGAAGAATTACATTCTTTTCTCAAAATTGTATTGTGCATTGGATTTGGATTTGCTATCAAACATTGAAAATTGTTGATTGAAAAAGAAGAATGCGTGTGAAGATAAGTCAATGTTATATTCCTTTTTAAAATGCATATTTGAATTGGAATCTGAACTGCAATCTAACTTAGAAATGAATGGTTGTTTAATCAAGTAAATGGATTGGACTAGTTTAGGAATTATATGCATATTCAAATGACCAAAATTGTAATACCAATTTAAAAGAAACAGTTCACTGTCATAAACTTCATTCTGACAATTCACATTTTAATAAAAATGAGCAGTTCAAAATTATACTCAACAATAAGATAAGAAACATTAAAATTTAGATTTGGTAAGTCCTAAGGAACTCAAATTTACCTTAACATTTAAGAAAGAACTTTCCAACCTTATAAAAATCCAATTTGGAACTTGCACAGTCATTTTTCTGTCTATTAGGAAAAATACCATTTGAAATAAATTAAACAAATTGACTTCCCTAAAACACTCTAAACCCTCCCTAGACTAATCCTCCATGTCTGTTTGACATGTTGAGTGAAGGAGGAGATCAAATTTAATCAAATTGAGAAGTTGAAAAAAATGCTAGTTCACTAATTAGAAAACCTGCAGATTTTTTTCATTAAATTTACCTCTCAAATTTATTCAATTTCAAAATTGATGATTCTTGTGTAAAGAGGGCATCGAGAGCTTTCCGAAAAGTCCTCGTTTGCCCAAATCTAAGCTTTCTAGCTTAAGTTATGGCCATTTGAAGTTTTACTTCAATTTGGCATTCAAAAATAATAATAAGAATAAATCTAACTTTAGAAAAATTTAAACTTTAACTTTGGAAAAATTTCCCAAAAAGGTCCGTGGCCCCCACTATCCCATGCAACCAATCAAGGCCTGCCACGTGGCACCCTAGGAGGGGCGGACTCTTTTCAAACTTAAAATTTATTCTTTTGAAAAAAATTTACTTGGGAAAATTTTCCATTTTCCTTCGCCGGCCCCGTCAGCCTAGCCAATCGCCAATTAGAGGAGGGCGACACGTGTCCCCTTGTGGCTATGGTGGAGACACGGTTTTTCCTTTGAACTTAAACCTTTTCAATTTTTTTTTGGGAAAAATCATCTTTTTGACCTCGGCCCGCTTGCCAATGGGGGCGTGTCATGTGGCACTTTGAGGTAGAGGTGGAGAGGCGGACCTTCCATCTTCTTTTATTTTATTGTTTTGATTTTGGAAAATTTTTAATTTTCCTCCGGTGGCCCGCTTCTTTGATTTCCCTTTAGACTTGTTCCTCTGTGGGTGTGCGGACCCACACACCTTTTTTTCCCTTTTCCCCTTCGTGTGGCGCAAAGCGCTAAATCAACCCGCCGCTTTGACCTTCCCTTCTCCCTTCTCCACTTAGTGCCGGACTCGACACTTGTCCACCCGAGGACCCGCGGGGGTGGGAAAGGCTTTGCACTTTGAGCCACACAATGGGAAAATTTCCCTATGCCACCCCACGACCCGCCAAACCGCCCAAGGTGCAATCCCCCTCCTCTTGCCACGTGTCCCTCTAGGGAAAAATTGCCCTAGAAACTCCGCCCACTCATAACTTGAGTTCTGTAAGGAGTTAGAAGGACTTCTTTATATCATCGAGAAAGGTGAGAAAATTTCCTATCCATTGGGAATGGTTTAGTGAAGTTTTGGAAGTGTTAAATGTAAGAAAAATCTAGTTGAATTTCTGAGCCTGTTAGAGAGCAGGTATGGGGGTAAATTACTCCCTGAACCTAACTTAAACATGTAACCCTAAAATTTGAACCCTGTGAACTTAATATAAGTTAATAAAGGAAACTTGTGTTTTGGTAAATAGGATTTGATGCGGAACCTGTTAGTGTTTTGCCAACCAAAATGTAGATACTTCCAATAAAAAAAATTATTCCATAATTTTCTAGTTAACCCTAGGTTGTTTCTTAGGTCTCAAGTGGTTGTTTAAACGGGCACTATATGTAGACACTTAAAATTGGTTATCCAATTTAGTATCCCCCATGTGTGTTTGCCTTCTTGGGTAACTGGGGCACGTTTATATCACCACTTCTCCCTTAGGGTATTATTTAATATTTGATTTAAACATTTATCCTAAGTTTATTTCACCCCATTATGTTTTACCCATAGATAATTAAATATTAACTATTTAATTATAATTTTTACATATGTCTTAACCACTTATCTACCCCATATCACTTCTTAACCTCCTATATCTATTTTATCCATCTATCCCCCATTTCTCCTCCTCCCAAACCGTGCAGTGGGATATTTCCCGTATTTGAGGTGGAAGGATCACTTTCATCTTTCCAAAAATCGCCCCTTTTGGCCATTTTGGGAGTCTATTCCCTGATCGGCGCCGACCGGTACTCGGTTGACGCTGATTTTTGGAGTGGCACCGATTGCATCTCGGTCAGCGCCGATTACAAATACAGGGCCAGAATTCAGTTCTAGTTAGACAGAAAGAACGACAGAGAGTTTTGAGCATCAAGTCTGAGCATTATCTATCAAGCGAAGTGAGACTGTCCAAATCAATCCCTGAGAGGAGTATCGTTACTCTGCTCCTACCACATCGACATCGTGAGCCTCCATCAATCTCTTGGTGACTCTGTTCTTGCATCTAGTGAAGGTGGAGCTTTATCAGTATCCTTACGGCTCCTGCAGATCCAGCGGAGATTGACGATCTAGCTTTCATTGTCCGTTTCTCAATCTTCCTGCATTTTCCCCTAGTTGACACCGACCGATCCCAGTCGACACCTACTTTATCTAATCGACGCCGACCTATCCGATCGGGCCGACGCCGACCGATCCCAGTCGACACCAATTTTTCTAATCGATGCCGATTATCCCAAACGATGCCGATTGGCCTGCAGACAGGTAAAGAATTCAAGTAACACAAATCCAACATTGTTTTCATAGTTTCCTATTTTATGTTGCTTTCTATCTGTTGTTTACATTCTTTCTGTCATTTTTAATCAAAAAAATCTAGACATTTACTTACATCTTTTATCATGTATGTTTCTTTCCTTAATTGAAAACGTGGACTGACATCCCGAGGGAGCTTATCGCTTCCCGGACCCACTTTTCGGGTAGTCCACCTAAATATCTTTTAACGTTGTCTTTTTCTATCAAGCATCTATTCTCACGGAGTTTCTTGGATCTACTTTACAGGATCACTCGTGTGCACTGTCTTGTCTACATCGGCTTTCTTTTCCATCTACATCTTCGGATCTTGTCTTATCTATCAGGTATCGATTTCATTTGAGTTTTTCAGGGTTTTTGTGTTTAGTTTGGTACATTAACTTAGACATGTAACAAGCGCGGAAATTCTTGATCTACATTCTAGCACGCCTGGTGGGACCCAACCAAATTCCCTTATTGGTAAGTTCATTTCTTTTCCAGTTTTGAGCTTTTGTTCTGTTTCTTCACTGCTTTTCGTCAGTTCTCCGTAGCATTTCCTTCCTTCATTTTGGTCTTGCTTCTTTCACTTATAATTTGCAAAGTTAAAGTTTCTTCTTTCTTGCAAAACTAAATTCCAATTCCTATTTCGAAGATCAATAAATCTTTCATTTGATTTCAAAATTACATTTTTTTGATCCATCTCTTTTTGCAAAATTGTTATTTTCTTGAAAGTTTTCTAGTTCCTTAAATAGAAATCTTCATTCTACTATTATCTGGATATATCTTTCTGGATTTGTTGGGTGTTTGCTTAACCTTTTCTTATGGAGCACATTGCTTGTTCATGGGATTGTTCGAGGGGAAGAGCTCAACAACACGCTTTTGAAGTCCACACACCTTGGAGAGCTAAATCTACAGGTATTCCTCTTTTATGGTGTTTTCTCCTTTTTAAGAACTTAAAAAGAACTTGTTTGTTTGTTTTCTATCACATTCAAACATTTCAATTTTGGCGCTTAAAAAGAATTTAATCACATTTGGGAAAGAATTTTTTTGACCTGTCTTCATCGAAATCCAACACTTCGTTCTTAGTGCTTCAAAAGAACTTTTCCTTTGTCATTTTTGCTGTATGCTATTCATCTAGTTTTCTAAATAGGCTGGAAAAATTGATCAAAATCGGTAGTGACACTATTTGATTTTTATTTTTCACCCTTGCACACAAAGCCAAAATCACTAGGTATAAAGCATCAAAACCAAAATTCCTCCCATGGCCTCGCCTACTTGGAAGTGACATCTAAGAGGAAGAGCCTACATGGTACTCGGGCCGCACTATAAATTCACGGAAGTTCTGGTATATATTGGCAAAGCACCCGACTCCCTTATCGTAGTGGTGTGTGAAGTGCGGGGTAGGCCCCTATATCAAGCCACGTACTGGTCTTTTACTGAAGTGCCTTCGGGACTCCTCACCAAAAAATTCCCCAAACCATCCTTAGTTTGGCTATCTAAGTAGTTCCTGTTCTAAAAAGCCTTCCCTAATATTTTCTTTCTTAAAAGCAGGAAAATTTAAAAGAGATAATCACCTACACTGCTTGAATTGTCTATGCATTAGTTAGGTCAATCTTCTTTTCTATATTTTTGCTTGTTTATGACGGTCATCACTCGGTTACAATCTAGAAAAATGGCTCAACTGGCCCCTTCTTCCTCCGAGATCACCACTAGTGTGGATGTTTCGGCACCCCTCGGGTCTTCCTCGAGACCGCTATTAGTTGGTTCCCCATCTTGGTCATATAATCCTTTCTATCAGCCTAAAGCAATCCCATCACGTCCAGCTTCCCCTAGTCCTTCAGAAATATCATCTGCTTCTGATATAGAGTATGTTCCTCGCGGGGATCCTGAATTTTAGGCACTCCTTGATCGCAATCCGGTAGCCCTTATGGACTATCTAGTACATAAGTCTGTTTGAATATCTAATCAGGGACCACCAATCCAGCAAGTTTACGATTATCCTCGTGAACCATCCCAGGATTTTATAGAACAGTTAGCATATTTTTTCTCGCCTCGAACCACGGAAGAGGGTGGCGCACTTGTGCCTCCTTTTTCTCTTCCACCGACCATGTCGACTAGTTCTCAAATAGTCTTGCCTATTCCTAGCACCGCAGTTACCTCAACTATTCCACAACCTACTTCTGAGAAGTCCTCTTCTCTAGCCATAATGGGCACATCTGCGCACCCATAGATTGCTATTAATTCTTCTATGTTATTCGTTGCGTCCCAGGGTCAGTACCTCTTTATGAATCAACACCCTTCTATGAGTCAGTTGGTCTTTCTTCCAATGCTCCAGTGACAGTGACCTTCACCCATCCTCTAGCGTCGGCACCCTTAATAGCCAATCTGGTAGTCAAAAGCCTCATTCAGACCTTGTTCCCCACCATGTCCAATCAAATTAACACCCATGTTCCTCAATCCATTCGATTCAGTCAACAAGTGTAGGAGCCCACCAATCACAGGCTCCGTCTTTCATTCAACCACCTTTTTCTCAACCACTTGTCATCTCACAACCTGTTTATACACAGGATCCTTCACAACAAATACCTCACCAGGCATCACCTAGAATGCCTGGTTATTCCTCTTATCATCCTGTTAATCAACAGATGAATCCCCCATTGACGCCTCAACAAAATCCACCATTCGCTTCTTATGTAGGACATACCAGTATGCCTCCTCCTCAATCTGACATGGTCCAAATTCTTTTCAAGAAAATCACAGACCTAGAAGCCTCCACCAAAGGGGTTCGTCCTTCATACTCTTTTGAAGAAGTGTGTAATGAACCCATTCATCCATCAGTGGCTTTTAAGCCTTATCCTCCCAATGGGAACTTCCTAAGTTCTCAAAATTTCATAGTCGGGAGGATCCTCAATAGCACCTGCGAGCATTCAAACATACTTGCTACCTGATAGTCCAGGATCAAGAGCTTATGCTCCGTACTTTTCCTATGTCTCTAGCAGGGCCTGCTTTAGACTGGTATAATAATATTCCCCAACATTCCATGTTTTCTTTCTCTCAATTAGCCCAGATGTTTGTTGAAAACTTTTCAATAAACATCGCACATAAGATCTCGATTACAGATCTATACAACATTCACCAATTCGATGACGAGTCTATTGCAGACTTTGTCGCTCATTGGAGAGGGATAATAAATCAATTATCTTTTTCCCTCCCTCAATCTCAACAAATCGAGTTGTTTACTTGATCTTGTGCTAATCATATTTCTTCCACTTTAAGGATTCAAACCTTTCATACATTTGAGGAAGCCTTTACAATGGCACATAAACTCGAGTCTCGTGCCATTGAATAAGGGAAGTTAAAACTTCGCTCTAAATCTAAACCAGATTTTTCTCGGTTTACAAAATCAAACCCTTCCACTTCTAAAGACAAGAATCAGGGATCCACTAACGCTATCGTATTAAAAACACCACGAGCCGATAACACTTCTAATCAAACACCACAGAGAGACTCCCCATCTTCTCGAAAAGGACCCTCGTCATCTCGATCTTTTACTTTGTTGGGGGAATCATATGCTTCTATCTTGGAAAAAATGTTGGAAGTTCACATGATTGAACTTCCCCCTATTAGAAATTTTGATGAGAACCAAGAACGACCATTCTGGTATAGGGAAAATGACTTCTGTCATTATCATAGAACCAAAGGCCATGACATTGAATGATGTCAGACCTTCAAAAATCTTGTCCAGAAATTCATTGATAAAGGCGAGCTCATTTTGGATAACCCAAATGCTCCCCCAAATCAGGCACTTGATGTTTTTAAACAACCTTTTCCCAATCATTCCCCGAACAATGATGCTTCAGATTCTCAAAAACCAAACACTCATACTATCAACTTCATCTCTACTGAAGAATCTTCTTCTAAATCTAAGCCATCTGTGAACACATCGACCGAATCAGAACCTCCTTCCGCTCCGCTAATCACTGAGATTCCATCATCTCCAGGCAATCTGTTTTTGAATATTCCTACATTGTTAGAGACAGATTCATCTCTCTCTACCTCTTTATCTGATCTTTCGTCCATGCCCGAGATAGTGTCATCCTCATCTGTCTCATCATCAGATATTCTTTTGATGCTTGAGGCATTTACATCCCTTCGAGTTTCCACCGCGAATACATCTACTTCTGTTTCTCCCATTTTTTCTGTGACTATGCCATTGGTAAACATACCTATAGTTGTACTAACTTTGATGGAAGCATCTTCAATTTTGACTCTTCCCGTTTCCTTTCCTACAGTAGTTACACCCACAATTACTTTACGAAGTACCTACCTCCTCACAAGGAATTGCTTCTTCATCATCCACTTCTTCCATCATCGATACTATTTTGCCTATTAAGGGAAAATCTAAAGAAATAACACTGGCATCTACACTCTTTGTTCCTAAAATTAAACCGAGACAACTAAATTCTAATGTTACATCATCAGTACCTTCTCATCTCCTTCCCCGAAAAGGTTACAATCACCTTATGCAGTTGAAGTTGTCACCATCTCTGAAAAAGGAAAACCCATATTTCGGACTATTAAGACTCTTGGTGCTTTCCCTCAAAAATTTCTCTCCGTGCCTCATAAAAGATTGGATTTATCAACTGGGAAGGCATCCTATTCTACAATACCATCAAAACCATCATCTTCTTCTTCTACAACACCTTCTTCGCTAGTGCCTTGTAAAGTGAATTTACCCACTAGAAAGGCATCACCTCTTTTATCAGGACCATCATCTTCGTCACCAAAAGCCAAGGCACCCTCTATTCCTCCGATCAGACCTATTTTGGGAGCTCCTCCCTCATCTAAATCAGCATTATCTAAATCGTTATCTGTTTCGATCAAGCAACTTTCCCTATCTCTGAAGACCACAACCCCTGTCACATCTTTGTTTTCTTCAAAATCTATTTTAGGAGCTCCTCCTCCACCGAAATAAATCCTGCCCACTTACTTCCATCCCAAGCACCCAAGGCTGCTCCTCCCGATGTCCGAAAAGTAAAATGATCCCTAAAAAGATCACAAATCGGACATGCAGGTTCTTTTACCTCGGCAGTCTGTTGAGGCAAAAGAGGCACCTTCGTCATCTCTATCCTCATCTTTGTCTACCGGATTCTATACTAAAATTCTTTGCCAACTTATCCAATCTTCATCCATATCCCTTCCTCCGATCAAACCCTATAATCCTAAAGGAGTAAAACCTTCCTGGTTCAACTCTGATTTGATTTGTGCTTACCACCGCACTCCAGGACATGACACCGAGGGATGTAAAGCCCTTCAATCTGTCATTAACAGTCTTTTGGAAGAAAGTGATCTTCTGCTGGAAGAAGAGGAGGAACAAGTATCTCCTGTCATCTCAACCACATCTAAGCCTCAACGATCTACTCAGGCCTCTAGTTCTATTAATTCCACTCCAGATGGTCTTCCACCTTCTCAAATCGACACGATTCATATTGCCACTAGAACACAACAATATGATAATCTATCATCATCTACATCTCGGCCACGGGTTGTCATTTCTGTAGCCCCTGGAGGCATTCCTCTTTCCACATCAGCCTTGAGACCTAGGGTCTCTATTCGTGCTTCACCTCGGGCTCAGATTCCCGTGTCAGTAGAGGAGAGTGTTATGAAACAACTTACCCATGCTCCGGTCAAAATGTCTCTTTTCGACCTCATTCAATCATCTCCATAGCATCGCCAGGCTTTGATTGATAATCTACACCGTATCATAGTGAATTCAGATGAGCCCCAACCTGTTGAGATGATTGTTGGATTGAATAAACCGTCAACCGCCATTTCCTTTGAAGATTCAAAAATTCCTTCCCTTTCTTCCGAGGATTTGGAGGCTCCCCTCTTTATCACAGTTCAAATCAACAACACTACGTTAAAACGCACTATGATTGATAGTGGTGCTGCACTCAACATCATTTCCTCACACACATTCGAGAAACTTAAGTTACCAAAGAACATAGTGTCACCCCGCCTTTCACCCTTCGATCATTTAACGATCAGCTGGTAGTTACTTTAGGAACTGTGGTCCTACCCATTCGAGTAGGTAAGAAGCTGCTTCACGAACTCTTTTACATTGTTGAAGGGAAATTCCACTACAATATGATCCTCGGATGCTCTTGGATTCATGTAATGCATTGCGTCCCATCAACCCTCCATCGATGTTTAAAATATCAATATGAGGGCAAAATCTATACTCATCCAGGAGATCCTTTTCCTTCTGCACAATGCGACATGACCACAGGGTCTACCCTCTAAAGGAGAATGCTTGTTCTCCTAACGAGGCTTCATCCTCTTCCATACCTGCAACAAAACTACTAGATTTACAAAATCTAGAAGAGACGTTGCAGCGTTTCTCACTAGGAGAGCTTCCTCTTCTCTCTTTTGACACCCATCTCAAACCTAATGAGTATGGTAGACCAGACAAACAACCTAAATATCAGCCAGGTCTCGGTCACATCATCACCATTGGTCTACCCAATCAATGGACTAACTTCATTTACGGTGGTCTTGATACACCTCACTATCACCCGGATTCTCCTCCTAGGGCCAAACCCTATTCAGCAGGGTTTGATTGTCTACAAAATCCCACATTTGCAAAAACTTATTTATATTGATGCACGTGGAAGGGTTTTGGCCTGGGAAAGTATGAACAGGGTGTGCATGACCTCGTGTCCATTCCAACTCTCAAACCACATCAAAAATTTGGTTTAGGATTTAAACCTCTTTCAAAAGCCACCATCACTATTCTCGATGAGCCTCTTCCCATTGAGGAACCATCTTCTCCCGCTAGGTCAGAAGCATCATTTGATGTGGATGATGCCATTTCCATCCCATCTAACTTTTTTTTTAGTCAATACCATTTCCTTAGGGCCGCTGACCTATAAAACTAATAACAAATCCACTTCCATACCATTAGTCTTCCCTGAAATAGTTGGAGACGACTCTCCTACTATCAACACTATCCATTGTGTGGATGATGATTCTATCCTCACCTATCTAGGGCGGAGGATTCCTATCTTCCTAAAACCATTCCTTCTGACACGTCTACGCTTCTTAACAAAGCCATTGTCGACCTTAATATAGGGACTTCTAAAGACCCTCGCATCATTAAGGTCGGCCAATCTCTTAATCCACAGGAGTTAGGAGACTTTACCACTTTTCTTTCCAACCATCGTCAAGCCTTCACTTGGTCATATGAGGATATGCTAGGACTCGATCTTGATATCGTGGTCCACAATATCGTTACTCTTCCAGACATCAAACCGGTTAAGCAAAAATTACGTAAAATGCACCCTCGAGTAGCCCTTCTTGTTAAAGAAGAGTTGCAACGTTTACTTTCTACTAACTTCATCCAACCCATTGATTATCCACAATGGGTTTCAAACATAGTACCAGTAACCAAAGCTACTGGGAAGATTCAAATTTGTACCAACTTCCGGGATCTTAATCTTGCTT
Source organism: Taxus wallichiana var. yunnanensis (assembly GCA_018340775.1). Classification (NCBI taxonomy): domain Eukaryota; kingdom Viridiplantae; phylum Streptophyta; class Pinopsida; order Cupressales; family Taxaceae; genus Taxus; species Taxus wallichiana. Next base: position 222,229,688 of record CM031237.1, read on the forward strand.
GTCCAAAAGATGATTTTCCTCTACCTAATATCGACCAACTCATGGATTTAACGGTAGGTCACGAGATGCTTTCTCTTATGGATGGTTTCTTTGGGTATAATCAAATTCTCATCACACCAAAGGACCAACATAAGACTTCCTTCATAACTCCTTGGGGGACTTTTTGTTATCGTGTCATGCCTTTCGGTCTTAAGAATGCAGGAGCAACCTATCAGTGAGTAATGACCTACATCTTCCATGATCTCTTACACAAAACTGTGGAAGATTACGTCGATGATCTCCTCGGTAAATCCAAACGCCATCAGGATCATCTTTTCACTCTTGCACCTCTCTTTGAGAGGCTCATTCGCTTTTGTCTTCACCTAAATCCATCTAAGTGCATGTTTGGCATTCTCACTGGTAAACTCTTAGGATTTATCATTTCTATTAGGGGTATTGAAGTGGACCCCGCAAAAATAAAAGCTATCCTTGAGATGCCTCCCCCTTCTAACTTAAAGCAACTCTGCGGTCTTCAAGGACGCCTTCAATCAATACGTCATTTTATCTTGCAACTGTCAGGACCATTGTCAACCTTTTCATCATCTCCTCTCGTAAGAATGTTCATTTTGAATGGGATGAGCGTTGCCAAAAGGCCTTTGATGATCTCAAAGCTTATCTTCTTTCCCCACCTGTGCTTACACCTCCACGTGAGGGGGAGCCATTCTATCTTTATATTTCGTGACTGACCATGCTTTGGGAGCCATGATCTCGCATCGGGACGCTAGTGGTAGAGAACAAGCCGTCTATTACATCAGTCGCACTCTTCATGAGTATGAAATACATTATTCCAAAGCTGAAAAGCTATGTTGTGCTCTCTTCTTTGTAACTTCTAAGCTTCATCACTACCTCCTCAATCATAAAACTTACATTGTCACAAGTGTCAATCCACTCAAGACAATGCATGCAAAGCCTTATCACAATGATCGTATCACTCATTGGCTCATGCTCATGACAAAATTTGATCTTGAGTTTATCTCGCAAAAATCTATCAAGGGTCAGGTCATTGCAGATCAATTAGCTGATGCTTCTCTTAGGACACTCAAGTCCTCCTCCTCAATTCCCGATGAGTATATCCAACAAATTGATTTTGGTCTTTCTCCATTTAAAGTAAAACTCTTCTTTGATGGATCCAAATGCCAGCAAGGGGGAGGTGTAGGTTTTGTTATGATTCCTCCTTGGGGTGCACCTATCCCAGTCACACACAAACTTAACTTTGAGTGTACCAATAATATGGATGAATATAAAGCTCTTGTTTTAGGTCTTCAAAATGCCATTAATCTTGGCGCCCGCCATATCAACATCTTTGGTGACTCTGAACTCATCGTTAATCAAGTCACGAGTGTCTATCAATGCAAGAATGATATCCTTCAAAAATATTGTGATATCGTTCTCTTTCAACTTCAATCTTTTGATAAATTCACTATCTAAGCTATTCCTTGCACTGCGAACCAATTCACAGATACAATGGCTTTGTTAGCCTCGCTTATTCCACCTTTTACCGAAGACTCGCGACTTTATGTGGCTGTGCAGCGATTAGATCAACCATCTCATCTCAGGCAACTGACTTCAATCAATTCCGTCACAACCAATACTCAAGATGAGTGGTATCAACACATCGTTGATTATCTATCTCATTCAGTGTTTCCTCTAGATCTGACTTATAATGGTAGAAGATATTTTATCTTACGCGCTAATTGGTATACTATTCTAGGCAAAATCCTCTACAAATGTGGTTTTGATGGTATTTTGCTTGTGCCTCAAAACCCCTCGAATCATCTAAAGCCATCCAGAAGTCCATGATGGTATCTCGTGGTGGATATTTTAGTGGCTTGGCCGTAGCTAAACGCATCTTACGTTTAGGCTATTATTGTCCTTCTCTTAATCGAGATTGTAGTGAATACACTAAGAAATGTGTCAGTGTCAACAACATTCCAATCTCACACGTATCCCGATCAAAGCTTTGAACTTACAAAGTGGATTTGTGACCTTTTTCACAATGGGGTCTTGATCTCATCGGTCTCATCAATCCCGCTCTTCACAGCGTCATCATTCTATCATTACTGCCATAGAATACTTTACTAAGTGGGTGGAAGCTATTCCTCTTTCATCAACCAAAGCTAAACCCATAGTTGATTTTGTCTATCAACACATCATTTGTCGCTTTGGTGTTCCACACAAACTCATCACAGACAATGGTAAATCTTTCAAAAACGTCAATTTGCATAACCTCTGTGACGCTTTCAATATCAAACTCAACTTTTCTTCTCCATACTATCCCCAAGCTAACGGCCAGGCTAAGGCTTCGAATAAAACTTTGCGTAATATCCTCACAAAAGTAACTAGTCGAGTTGGTAGGGATTGGCATTTACATATCCCTTTTGCTCTCTGGGTTTATCGGACTAGCATTCATACTCCTACGGGTGCTACTCCCTTCTCTCTAGTCTATGGGTCAGAGGCTGTTCTTCCTTTGGAAGTCCAGATCCCATCTCTTCGTGTTTCTCTCAGAGAATTTGTTTCTGATGAGGACTATCGTCAAAATTGTCTAGCGCAGCTTGAGTTGCTAGATGAGTGGCATCTCAATGCTCTTGAGCATCATCAAGTCTATCTTGAGCATGTCAAATGTGCTTATAACAAGCACTTACAACACCGTGACTTCAAATTTGGTGATCTTGTTCTTAAAGAAAACCAAAATGTCACTACGCTAGAAAGGAGTCAGCGTGGTAAGTTCGCTCCTAACTGGATGGGTCCATACGTAGTCACTCATAAATATGGGTCTAGGGCTTATCGTCTGTCTTCCATGGATGGTGTACCTGAAATGGAACCTCTTAATGCCTTGCATCTAAGGCCCTTCTATTGTTAAAATCTATCTTACACGATCTTAGTCACAAAACAAATCTTTCATCCATCTAACAACCAATCATATATTTTCATAGTGATTCAGAACTATGTGGTTCTCCGCGTTATGTCTTTTCTACCTTAAATATGAGTATCGCAGCTCTACTCATGGAATTTTTCTTATGGATATGTTCCTCCTCCTAGTAGGGACACCTTAATCACTTCTTCATCTGTCCCAAGTATCTATCTTAATCAAATCTACTCGGGGCATGAGTACATGTTTTTATACATTTTCTTCCCCTCTATCTGATCTATCTGGTCTACACTCAACTTCTTTCAAAAAAAGCTCCAAAAGCTCAAAAAAAAAAAAAAGGTGCTATCCTAAAAATTCCCAAAAGATAGACTGATCCCTCGAAGGACAACTATCTATGCATTATCAAATGAATCAAAAGATATAGACCATGCCCTTGAAGGATGGCTACATTCGAAATATAGACCATGCCCTTGAAGGATGGCTACATTCGAAATACAGACCATTCCCTTGAAGGACATTGTTTGTTTACTTCTTAGCATCATTGAAAGACTTCCCGTATCGATCAGTCTTTCTATATCTAGCAAACTTCCCGCATTGATCAGTTTTCTCTTCTGTCAAAACAAAAATCATGAAGCTGAGACATAAGACCTTTTGTTGATCATATGGAGAACCCTATTTTCCCAATGTGAGCATGTATTATGTCCTTTGTAAATTTTGACAAGATAAATACTTACTTCTCCTTCCATTTACCTTCTAGATCTAGTTTGCGACTAGCTAGTGTCAGGTTTATTTTAACCTCATATATGGCCTTGTATGCATGGTCTTTTGGTTTCCTATCAAAGTCTCTATTTATGGTCGGTTAGGGGCCTAGCTTATCATTCTTTTTCTTATCTAGGTGTATTGCCTTTATTTCTAATCAAGGTCATTTCATTACGTCCTTTTCTCTCACAGAGAGCATTTCCCATTATTATTTGTTATTCATCCAATTAAATTGACATTTAACATGTTAATTTAGTCAAAATCTATCATCTATCTATATTCATCTTATCTACTTTGTCCAAAAAACATATCAAAGCATGTATTGCAAACACATGTGAATCTATCTATCTATTTTCATCAAAATTAAATTAACATCTTAAACATATCAAATCTATCAATCACATCTATCCATCTATCCATCTATCATCTAAAAACGTGTCCATCCAAGTTACACTACATCTATCTATATCTATTTTTCATCAAAATTAAATCCACATATCAATCACATCAAATCACATCACATCTATCTATCCTCTATGTCTATGTCCATCAAATCACATCTATTTTTCCTCTATCAGCATATGTCTATATCCATCACAATTACGCTACATCTATCCATATCTATTAAAATTAAATGCATGAGTACAATCATATAACACAGAAAATGATGAATCTATATATATACATGAGTGTCTGTACAACAAAGAATGGATGGCTTTCAATCAAGCCATCTATATCATACATCAAAAATGCCTTCAAATCGAGGCTACATCAATATATCGATACAAAAATATAACATATCTATATCATGAAATCCGATAGGTGGAAGACACTATCTCCTCCACCCTCCTCTAGTCCAGGCTGTCTCTCCTGGCCACCGCCTATCAAGTTAGAAGCACCTTCTGCTGGGGGCCTGTTGCCACCTCGGTCTCTCCTGGTGCTCCCTCCCTCTGATGCACCACTAGCTGCAGCAATCGCCGCCGATCTCCTCTCGCATGATGTAACGAGGCACATCAGGGGCATGTTGTGCCAAGGTGTCCTCATAGTATCTCACCTCGGCAAGGAGAGATTGATAAGTGCTCAGACTCACCATACTGGGTGCTCGTAATGGTGCTGCTGCTGGTGCTGCTAGTGGTGGCCCTCCTAATGTCGCACCCTGTGACCTGGACTTTGAAATAGTGCTTGTATCACCGTATTTGGCCCTGAGGGCCTCCACGTGTGTCAATGGTAGCGATCCCTCGCTTTGGATCGGTTTGTATCTCACTCGACGTGTTGTGTCTCTCTCTAGTATTAGTGCATCCCTCTCCTCCGTCAGAGCTCTAATCTCCTCGAGGGAAATATGGTGTGTCTGCGTCGGGGGTAAGCATGTTCTCCCTTCAGCCTCTCCAGCACTGTAGCTATGTCCTCCTCATCGGCGTCTATGGATGTTGGCAGGTGTCGTGGTAGCTCTGTAGAATACCATGCCACATAGCCATTATCTACTCCGACATTATCATCACTGTCTGTGGAAGGTGGGGCCTCCCTCAACGGATCTGCCGGGATCAAAATCGGTAGATCAGTCTCTCTGCTATCTCACCTGTATGGCCTGTAGGTGGTCGGAACTATCTGTACTAAGCCAAACTACCTCAATACCCATATAAATGGGATGCGCTCCCACATATCCGGCCTACGGCCCCTAACCACCCTGCTCCGTCTCAACCCCACCAGGTGAGCCTCCTGACCGGCCCATGTTGGGTAGACCCGATATGGTCTCCAAATGACCTACTCTGGTGTCAGCGTCCTGAAACACTCAGCATACCACTCCGCAGATCTCCCTGTATCTCCCGGGGCCATGTCAGCCCACCATCGCTGAAATCCATAATCAATGGCCCCCTTTGATGCTATGTGCTCATATGCCCAGCAATGGAGCACAAAGCTAACATCGATGCTGTCCTCCTACCGGTGGTGTACATCCATAACTCATAATATATCTGAGCTATCAGGGCATCGGCAAATGCGAACACCTGTCTGAACTACAGGATGTCACAAACACGCTTCTAGTAATAGCAATGGAAATCTCCCACCTCCTGAATCTGGCAGAGAAAAATAGGAGATCACCATCTGAATCAGTACTATTTGTCTGCTCCTGGCATCATCCTGTCTATAATGAGAGGCTATCCTCACCACCTCGGACACTATCTCTGAATCATCTGCCCTGTCCCCATACAATCGTCCTAGGCTCCTCTGCTATCTTTGCTCTCGTGGAGTAATCTCAATCGGGTCCCGGTGATCGGAAACCTTAGGATTCCATATATATCCTCGTGGATGATGGTCATCTCACCGTCCTAAACTATAAAGTGCATGTCCTGCTTATCCCATCGCCGCACTAGTGCTCGCATCGAGATCTACATCTTGACACACTCGCCGATAGTACCGAAAGCCCCGAGCCGGCTAACTCTAGGTGGCACCATTTGCGTCGGTCACATCGGGAGAATGGTCTCCGAAGCTCAAGAATAGCATCCCGCATGTGTAACACCTCTCGTGCCTACATCCACGACGTCAAGAGCAATGTTAGCTTCCCATTTATCCAAATCAGAACATAAAAAAACACATTCTATCATCTTATCAGTCTATTCTCCAACCTAGTTGGCGATCGATTAAAAGTTAATCGGCGCCGATTTAATCTAATCGGCGTCGATTTTTCCAATCGACACTGATTGGAAGGCGAGTGTCAAAAACACTCTTGCTTCCCACTTATTTCCTTTTTCTCTAAAAAAATGGCATTCTAGTGTGCTATTTAATGGTAAACATGTACATGAGATTAAGGAGGATCCACTTACCCTAGGTCGTGTCCTCTTCCGCTTTTGACTGCTCCCAGAGGCTTCCATGTTGCTCAAAATCAATTTTTGACTCTCTCTAAATCAATCATCGCGGTCTAAATAAATCGTTCACGTTTTCCTTTTGCATATTTATATGGGCTCGGTACGGTCGGCGCCGATTGGTTTTGCTTCCATCTCCTAATATTTTTGCCATAGTGTTGATGCTTGGCTTATTTATCTAGTCATTATTATGCCCTAAGTGTTGCGTTTTGGCACATACTTTCAATATTGTCACCCATTTCGAGTTTGTTCCTTGTACATGGGACACTCACATTTTTGGCAGCTTAAAGATAACGGGTCTGTAGGCACTAACATCGTCTGCTTCGCAGATCGTCTGGTTGTCCCTACTAATGTGTCTCTCTTTAGGTGCTACTATTTTGCAGCCCTCCTTACACTCATGGGTCTGTAGGTACTAACGTTGTCTCATGCGAAGACCATCTAGTCTGCCCTACCAATGTGAGTTCCTTAGGTTGCTGCCTTTTTATTATTTTTGTGCGTCATTAATGATCAGATCTACTCCAAGCATCTAGCTGGGGCATCCTGTGTTTTCATCTACCTTTTTCAAACTTGGGATTGGTTTCTCTTTCGGGGCCCATCCCATCCCTAGTTTGAGGGGGATCACATCATCACTTTTTCTTCCTTTCTTCCAACTCCTTGTTTTTGTCTTGCAACTTTTCTTATCGCAAGTTACTTGACAAAAAGGGGCAAAATGTAGACACCTAAAATTGGTTATCCAATTTAGTGTCCCCCGTGTGCGTTTGCCTTCTTGGGTAACCTGGGGCATGTTTATATCACCACTTCTCCCTTAGGGTATTATTTAATATTTGATTTAAACATCTATCCTAAGTTTATTTCACCCCATTATGTTTTACCCATAGATAATTAAATATTAACTATTTAATTATACTTTTTACATATATCTTAACCACTTATCTACCCCATATCAATTCCTAACCTCCCATATCTATTTTATCCATCTATCCCCCTATTTCTCCTCCTCCCAAACTGCAGCGGGATATTTCCCGTATTTGAGGTGGAAGGATCACTTTCATCTTTCCAAAAATCGCCCCTTTTAGCCATTTTGAGTCTGTTTCGATCGACGCCGACCGTGACTTGGTCGACGCCAATTTTTTAGAGCGGTGCCGATTGCATCTCGGTCAGCGCCAATTACAAATACAGGGCTAGAATTCAGTTCTGGTTAGACAGAAAGAACGACAGAGAGTTTTGAGCATTAATTCTAAACATTATCTATCAAGCAAAAGTGAATTATGTCCAAATCAATCCCTGAGAGAAGTACCGTTACTTTTCTCCTACCACATCGACATTGTGAGCCTCTATCGATCTCTTGGTGACTTTGTTCTGCGCATCAAAGAAAGGTGAGATTGACAATCTAGCTTTCATTGTCCATTTCTCAATCTTCCTGCAATTCTCCCCTATTCGACACCGACTGATCCCAGTCGATGCCGACTTTATCTAATTGACGTCGACCTATCCCAGTCGACGCCGATCGATCCCAGTCGACACTGATTTTTCTAATCGACGCCGATTATCCCAAACAACGCCGATCGGCTTGCAAACAAGTAAAGAATTCAGGTAACACAAATCCAACATTGTTTTCACAGTTTCCTTTTTTTTGTTGCTTTCTATTTGCTATTTACATTATGTCTGTCATTTTTAATAAAAAAATCTAGACATTTACTTACATCTTTTATCATGTATGCTTCTTTCTTTAATTGAAAACATGGACTGACATCCGCCGAGGGAGCTTATCGCTTCCCGGACCCGCTTTTCAGGCAGTCCACCCAAATATCTTTTAACATTGTCTTTTTCTGTCAAGCATCTATGTCTCACAGGTTTCTTGGATCTACTTTGCAGGATCGCTCGTGTGCACCCATCTTGTCTACATCGGCTTTCTTTTCCATCTACATCTTCAGATCTTGTCTTATCTATCAGGTATCGATTTCATTTGAGTTTTTCAGGGTTTTTGTGTTTAGTTTGGTACATTAACTTGGACAGGTAACAAGCGCAGAAATTCTTGATGTACACTATACTCCAGGACAAAATGGTAGGGATATTGGGTTTTTTTCGATATAGACAAGATGCCATTTGACACTAAAATTTCCCAAAGAGGTGATCTTGCCTTATTTTTACAAGTCTAGGTTTATAACAATTGCATTAAGAGAGCCATGATTGATGATGGGGCTGCTGTAAATGTGGTTCCTTTCTCTTTCTTACAGAAGTTAGGATATGGAGAGATAAATTGTTCCTCTACAAGAAACATGTTACGAGGGTACGACAGTCTTAAAATGACCTCGATTGGAACCATAGTTATTCTAGTCACACTTGGTCCAAAAACCATCTTGACAGAGTTTTACATTATCAACAGGGAAACAAGTTATAACATGATCCTTGGGAGACCCTGGATTCATCAAATGAAGGCTATTCCTTCTACACTATTCTAGGAGATTAGATTCCTCCATTTGGGGAAGGTCTTCATCACTCAAGGGGATCCTAAGCCCTTCGATATACACTTAGAAAACCTCAAGAAGAAGAAAGGAGTCCATATGGAGTATGAACTTCCTGCAAACCAATTGAACAAACCACCTCCAACAAAAGAGTTAGTCCGGTCACCCCGGACATTCCAAAGGTTGAAGTCATTAACCCAAAACATTTGAGGTGGCAAAAATAGATAAGGGTAAATCAATATCTATGGAAACAATGTCCACTAAAACCACAACAGAAATTATGAAACTCTTAGAGAGTGACAATCGATCTTCCTCCCGTTTGAAGCTCAGGGAATTGGTAATTTTCTTGGTTTAGCATCTCTTCCCTCCAATGACCTAGATCTAGGTGTGAACATGATAGAGTTAACAAATGAAGAAGGGCAATTTGAGATTGAAATGATGCCCATAAAAACCATCTCTAAGGGTTGTTCTATTCTAAACCATGGTTTCAACCCATGTGTGTCTGAAGCTAAGCTTTCCATATCCATGGGGCAAGGCCTCATCATTCAGCAAGAGTTACAAGTAAACACAATGCTCCACAGTCATGCTCATCCACACACCATGTCTCAAGAATGTGACAAAGAGGCACACGAATGCCTCTTTTAGACAAATGATTTTAATGATTGGACATATACACTTCCGAGCAAGGGTTGTAAGTTTAAACCCAAAATGGTAGGCCCTTGTCAAGAGAATAGAAATTTTGAGGATAATGGTTCTCCACTGTGTACTTTTAGGGGTGAAGAATTCGATATTCGTCAACTTTCTTCACCTTAGACATCATGACATGTAGTTTCACTTGCATTTTCATATGTACATTATTGCATCTGCATTGCATTTTCATTCTTTGGTTCATTTCAGTAAATTTGTGATTAAGGGAATTATTCTTATAACAACTCCTAAAAACTTCAAAACATTGGCAAAACATTCAAGTCACATCTCTTCAAATCTTCATAGTATCATCAATTATTTATGAATCATTTCATCAGTTCAAACAAGATAAGACAAAGTTTTGATTGTGATCATACCAAGACCTGCATACTTGGTTCTGCGTATAGTATCTTTCTAGATTAGGTGTCTTTGCCTATAGTATGTTCTAGAAGCTTCATGGTGTCACATCTATCCCATAAAAATCTCTTTGGAAATAAGAACATTCTAAACATTTTGCCCAAATAAGTAAGTCAAATACAAATTAACAAAATAAATTTATTTTACACATTTCTTTTCCCTACCAACCTTCGGTGTTGAGCTTGCGTCTCTTACTAGTGACGTAGGGTTGGGAAAGGAAGGAAATGCCCTTACTCGCCTATGCCTTGTCTGTGGTGATAAGCCCATGTTTCTACCGATAAGATGGGGCAAGGTGTAGGGGGTCTCTTTGAAAAACCTGAAAGTCATAAACAAATAAATCAATTACTGTTAAATCCTAAGTCAAAACAAAGTGAATTAGATGTTCAAAATTCCAAGAGAATTCAAAGCCCTAAAAACCAGATTTTATCAACCAAGTGGCCATCTACGGATCCAAGTCTAGATAAACTGCAAAGTAATTCACATTCCAAACTATGAGGTAGCATGAGTAGGGTAAGGTTGTAACGTCCCAATTTGGTTCTGTCAAACTGCTTTGTCTTTCTCTCATCACTGCCATTCAAAAAATTTCATGGCTTGTGCCCTTTCTAACTCTCGGTGTTGATCCCTCACATCTTACTAGTTGTGTGGGGAAATCATATCTATTTATTGTATCACTATATCGTCACGTTTTGTCAAGAAAAATATGAAGTACCGAAGATTGTAAAAGAAACTAAGTTTAAGATTGCATTGTGTTTACATCATCATATATTAGCATTATGAAATACAAAAAGAAATAATTCTTTTATCATTTCACATCCACTGCATACATTCTGAAAAGCATAGAAAAGTGGAAATTCTAAACATCTAGAGTACACATGAGAGATAAGCCAAAGAGAGTCAACTTGGATACAATGGAATGTCGAACAAAAATAGAGTCTGTATATATCATAGTGGATCAAGTTTGTATACAATGTCATCATGTGTTAGGCATGGTCAAAAATACTCGCAACGAGCCCGAAACATAAAAAAAATCGTATAATGTCAAAAAATGGTATCAAAGCAATAAAGGCTCAGCTGTAAATCTCTATGGGATCCCTCAGATGGTGTGTGGTCACGCTTAGGGATCCTGCTGCATGCTACTGACGACACCGAGAACGGATGAATGGTGTGAGTGCTCATGGTGGCACCCACTACCTGTAGCCTCACTATGAGAATGGATTTGCCTCATTAGGCGCTCGGTGGTCTCGTATCCAGCTACTGTGGTACAAAGGGAGGTCACTATCTCTCGTGACTTTCAGATGGGAGTAAACATGTCGGTATGTCGACCAATGGCTAAGGGCTGCCCTGAATCAATAGTCAACTCGGCTCGAGTCTTCCCGAGGGGATCAACAGGGTGTCCACACATAGCCGACGAATGAAGTCTCACCACTCGTGTGTGGACGCTGCAAAGAAAAAAAAAAAAAAGAGATAGTGAGCTAAGAGAAAACCACATAACACAAATCAAAAGAGAATGCTAAGCTAAACATGTGAAAATCAATAGACAAATTTGAGAAAGGAGTATTGAACATACTCGGGTCTCTGGGCATCCATGTGGGATCAGCGACTGCTGCGGCACTGGTTGTTGGTGGCTATGGAGCCTCCCAAATCTAGAGGCATGGTGCTATCCAATCACGGACTCATCATCCCCTCCAAGTGTCTCCTCCGAGACCAGAGTCTCTCTCTTCGCGCTCACTTTCTCAAGCACTTCTCTGAGGATCTTTTGAGTATCATGCAACTCGTGGTCACTTTGTCGCCCCCTCCAAAGGTCCCGCCCCCTCATCCTCCTCTTTGGTGAATCCCCCTCCATATCGTCTCCCGCATCCTCCTTAGAGTTGGAGTCCAAATCAATCAGCTCATCCTCCTCCCCACTGTGAGCAGGAGCCACCCTAATCTGAAGTAAGGGTGCTTGAGGAGCCCAGATTCCCGCCAAGCCTAGACTACGCACATAACTACAATAGGCACACCAGAGTAACAATTGTCCAACCAATATCCCCTCTAGGACCTCTCCGTGCCTCCTGAATAGTCATGTAAACCGACACCACTGGAGGAAGCATGACAGGGTATGGAAAATCGAATTGTTGGGGTACCCGGTCAAAGGGGTGAATCTCTAGCCTCCCGGATCTATCAACTAGCTGTCTCGTGGAAGAACAAGCCACCATCATCGTAGTCTCCTCACCCCATATCCCTGCCATGTCCTGATAGGGTGTGGTGGTCATGTCTGCTGTAGTCAGGGAGGCCACTGACTGATGTGGTGTTTGGAGTGCCGACATGCTGCCCATCTAGCCGCTGGAAAGCCTCTAGATTTGATACTGCACCCCTTGCCATACGGGATGAAACACCGATAGACCCAACTCATAACCGAAATGGGGTGGCTTAAGGACTGCCCTGCCTGATTTGATAACTCTATATAAGTCATGGTATGTGGTCCCTGAATATCTGTCCCCTGCATACTTACGGCCATGAGCTTCTATCTCGTGAAATGATGGGGGCTAAGTAGTATAAGAGTGCATCTCCTCCCTTGTTCTCGATTAGTCTCAAGGACAGGATACCTATGATGGCTCTCGAAGGATAGGAATGGGAGCAGTAGGAATAGACCAAACCTTCATTCCCTTCTTTGAGCCGAAGAGAGAATAACATCTCCCATGTATGTAGCCTCTTTGTGTCATCACGGCTCTGGACCCCGCCATTGTTGTTAATGTCAATCTCCTACCATGTACCTATTATAGTAGGTATTTACCTTAGCTCATGTTCACCTAGGTACTTTATTTATCTTTATTATATTTATTCTCGCCCACTTATGTGTATGGATATTTCTTTTATCTTATTTATATATTAGTAGATATTATCTAGTTGTTAGGTATAGTTCTTTCCTTGATCTATGGTATTGATTTAGATCCTTGACGTCTAGTTCTCTCCTAAATCTATGGTCTTGACTAGTTCTTTGTGACTAGTTATTTCCTTGATTTATGGCTTGATCTATGACCTTAACTGGTTCTTAGATTTTTATTCCTTGCCTATTTAAGTAAGGTCCATTCTCAATGTATTGCATTAAGTTCCATAATAATATATGATATCTCTGCTCATTTGTTTGCAAAGATTTTATGTAAAGCTATTCTGGCGAATTGCTTTCATCTTATTGATCATGATGTTTGATTAGCATCTATGTTCTTGGCTTGGTATGATCTGGTTATCATTCCTTTTAGTACCGGGAGACCAAGAATGTGGTAAACATCCTCCAAAGTGATGGTCCACTCTCCTTTGACACCTGGGAATCGGAAAGTGTTCGGTCCGCATCCCAATAAGAGAATAAGTCACATAGAATGTGACTAGTAGGAGCAACATGGGGCACTCGTGCTATCCACTAGATACCGCCTCGTTGTAAAAGATCTATCTTAGCCTGGGTCAGCTGATGTAAAATCCCAGGAGCCAATCACACACACTCTCTCTCTGCTCCAGCGTATGTACTCAACCTTCTTCTGCATCCACCAAAATGAGAAAAGAGAAAGTTAGTAAAGTACATCACACAATAAGCTCATCAAAAACATGGTAAACTCTCAAAAATCCAAAAAAGTTAAGTTTCGAGCATGTTTTGACACTCTATCAGAACCACCACCGGTGCGGGCGGCGGTTCTAGGACCACGCCTGCTTTGGGTGGCGATCTGAACCGATTTTCAAAACGCACCCTTAACCCTAGAAAGGACCAAAAACATTAAAATTGACCATTTTTGACAAAATAAAAGCATGCCCTATGGGCGCCCCCCTAAAGACCCATTCAAGACAAGAAATTTTTAAAATATCCCCCCTAGGTGAAGTTTTCAACATTTAAAATTTTAGGGTACAAAAAGACAAAGAAGGAAATAACTAACTTGAGAGCGTGCTGGTCGATCTCCCGCTCGCAGAGGCATGATCATGATCTTGGCATGAACGTATCGACTATATTCTCATCAAGAACGGTCACCGTGAATCTAAAGCTCCAAATCAATCAAACAATCCAAATCAACAATGCACAAATGAATTGAGAAATGAATTTGTTTTGATATATATATGATATTTCTAACTTCATTTTGAGTGTATGTGTTTACAAGGCTGGAGCATTGGCGTAGGTATATTTCTACGTCCCCGCACAAATGGTAAGTCATCTTTTCATTTTAATTTAATGTTTATTTTTCGATGTTTTGTCTATCTCGCATTTGAGTCTTCCTTTTCTTTTGAAGGTAGCAGGAGTTTGGATGGCAAGAGTTTGACACACGGGCATGTCGGTATAGATTATAACTCCCCATTTCAGAACGCCATACTTGGACTCTATCTTTTACACCTCTTTCATGGCTAAGATGCTTCTTCGAGGGGGCAATATGTATGCACCAAAAATTACACTGTTATATTGTCCTCAGGAAAATAGTTATAAAGGTACTCGGTGATGATTCAAAATCCTTTCAAGAAGGTGTTCGAGCTCCAAAACCCATTCACAGTATATATTTGTAGCTTATATAGCATTACTTATCTTTTCCTTGCATTTTTCTAGCTTCCCCCTTCTTTCTGTGCTTGTTTTGGCCTTCGCATCGGGACCGCCGCCCTACCTAGGGTGGCGGTCTCAAACCACCGCCCGCACAGGCGGCGGTCTTGATCGATTTTTCCAGAATCTTCATGCGAGAAATTACATGTGATGATTCACTTAAGTTTGCTTTTGAATGCATCCGTGAGCCGAATTTGCTAAAAATAACTTTGTTTGCTTAGTTCTCCTTATTCCTTCTATTTTTAAATAGATTTAATGAGTAGAACTGCCTCTTCATTACCTTGTGCATGAAGTAACCTTCTATCCTCCATTCCTATATATTCCATGCTTGTATTCAAGAAAAAGGCCTGAGAATTTTATGTATCTTGTATTGTTATGCTGCCATAATCTTGCTAGGAATTGCATAGCCAAGCTCAGATCTCTTGTGCTATCTCTCTTCTACTTGCATTACGCCCAGATTGCTTCCAAGCTATCATTGCTCAAGCACCATCCTTGTATTTCTATTCTTTACATTCCCAATCCCTTGGACTCACATGAACACTTAGAGAAATAAAGGAAAGAACTGAGGGGATAGATCGATACCACCGGATTTGCTAAAGGTTCTTATTCGTTCGGGTTGGAGTTGTGTATTTATTTTCTTTGTTTATCAAATTGTCAATTACAAATTGTTAATTTCAATTCCATATCAAATAGAGTAGAAATCAATGTCTTTTCATTTGCAAGTAATTAGTTAATTTCCAAGAGGGTTTGAATCTTTCATAGCAATCCCCGGTGATGGATCCTCTTCTTCCCATCCCTGTGGATCTGAAGGAGAGAATATCTGTAGGAGGTTGTCTACACATCATAGATCATTTGGAAAATCACTTGTTTTAGGTTAGTTTAGATTCAATACACTCAGCACAGGTGAATAACCACACCGAGTTATCTTGCTTGTTTAGTTTTAGTGTAGAAATAGATTTAATTATTTAGAATAGAAGTGAATTGTTGTTTGTGATTGTAATGTTTCAGTTTTGTGATTTGTTTAGATTAGTTTTCCTTTCAACAGTAGCATAGATTGTTAATTTCATTCAGTTTACATGGACACTTCAAACTAGATCAATACTTAGATCCATGTTAGGAAAACAAACCATAGGGAATTTATGTTACTTGTTCATAGCCTCTAAGTCTCCCCTTTGTCAACTAGGCTACACAAAGATCACACTACCAACTCTTAGTCACTGATCCTCCTATAGTTAGCCACACACATTCAAACATTGGCTGCTCCGCACGTCAGGGGGGTCGAGTGTGGTTGAAGTTCACGTGTTCATTTTAATCATGTACATGGTGACCTTGTAATCATGCGGTGTAAAAGTCCTTTTTCACATATAAGAAAATGACTTAATTTCATTCCTATTGAATGTGAAAGGTCACAAGTGGTGGTAAGATGAAAAGTCACATGGGGGCGAGATGAAGAGGCAACCTATAAGCTATAAATTGGGACAACTCCTCCCTTCCAAATGGGTTAGCATTTGTTGATTGTTGTTAGTTGTTGGCCTTTGTATCACTACTATTGCAAGTAATAAATCTACATTTCTTCTATCTCTTTGCCTATGTTCTTCTACTCTCTCTACTTTCCAAATTTGCAAGCATTGTAATCTTATACAACAAAGAAGGAACTTTGTGTCTTTGATTGATAAATTTATATAACTTTGTGTCTCTGATTTATTAGTCTTATTATTACTTACACGGTTGATTTATTCCTATTGAATGTGGACCTACTTTGGCTAATGTGTGTGAAATCTATAATTCTACTCACAACATTAACCCCCTCTCTCCATTTCCCCATCTCCTCTTTACCTCTCTTCAAAGAAAATTCCTCCCTTATACATTATACAAGCACTTTGTCATAGGTTTAGTGGAGTATTCATGTGTGATCCCCAACCTAATGGCCACCCACAATTCTAATTAGTTTACATTCAATAAATGGGAGCCTCCCCATACCCAAGAAGGAGGGGCCTAGCCCTGTGACCGTTGGTGGAAACCAATAATTTGTCCCGCAACAAATAATTTGACCAACATGTTATGTACTCATTTGCTTTAGTTTCACCTTTAACTCTATTTGTGCACTATTTTTTGGGTTTTATGGGCCTTTTCCAAAAAATCTACATGTCTCTGTTGAAGTCTTTGTCGTCACGCAACATTTCATTTTATCCTCCTCCACTTTTTGAGTACTCTATATCCTTGCACATAAATCCATTATAATCTCTACATGCCTCTAGTTTACCTAGCTGATCTATAACTCCTTTTGCCCTACCAAAACCCTACATACACCATTACGCCTTATTCTTTTGTGACCCATCTACTCTATGCTACTTTGAAATCCTTTCGCACTCTACTAGCACACCCACTTGACTCCTTACACACCACACCTTCACTAATTTCTATTGTGCAAAGTGCTCAAGCACTTTTGTGAAAAATTTCCCCTTACCCTGTTGTAATTCTCCTTCTTTCTCATGCACTCTCTATCCTTGTGCACAACACTACTTCACCAAAATTACGTAGGATTTTCTTAAACCTTTTATGCTCCCTGCATCAAACACCGAGGTATTTAAACTTTAGGTCCTTCTCAAGTCAACTGAGTGAGTGTTAGAACTACCCTTTGAACTACGGGAAACTAATTTTGGTTCCTTCATCTTGTAAACATATTCTTGGCCTCAAAGCTTCTTTCTCTTATCTCTTCTAGTCCTTCATCACCTTCATGGGATTTCGTCATATTACCCTTCACACTCTAACAAGTCTTTGCTAACCGCAAACTATTCCCCTCCTCTAAATGGATCTCTCTTCTTGATCATTTGTGAGTCTCTTCATGCTCTTATCCTTCACAAGTTGTTGATTACTTTGAACTGTCCTCCTCTTCCTAAGGATTCTCTAACGAGCCTTCTTCTTTACAAGTCTATGCTTGCCTCAACCTTTATCTACATGAGTCTCCTTTACCCTTGTCTCTGCCTACCTACGCATAAATCCTTGAGGATTTATTTCTCCCTATTCCACTCCATCTTTGAGATTCCTCCTTTTGTGTGTTCTTTATGTGCACACCTCCTTTTCCTCTTTCTTTGTTTCATTGCCACTTTCTCTTTGTAACTCTTCTTATCTACACTTCTCGGTTTGTGTAATACATTTTCTCTACATTCTCATCCATCACACCCTTATTTATTTTATGGGATTATTTTGCACACTTTCTCTTCTTTCCTCCTATTGACTCTCTACCATGACCTCGTCTCTCTATGGATTCTCCTTTCGCGCAACTCTTCTTCATGATGCCTATGAAACCGATTCCTATGACACACTTGCGGGTTGTGCTTCCTTTTATACACTACTTCTCCTTTACAAATTCTTTGGTGTTGCATGCTTTCGTTCTCTTCTCTTCAATGTATCTATATTCATGTGTACTTATGGGTTTAGCCCCATTACAAAATATCCATCTCTCGGTCTTCTTTTCCATCTTCGACCTTTTCTTCTTGGGGATTCACTCTATAGAGTGGTTACTTCCTTGCATGCTCTATCTTGTGCAAACTCTTTTGTATAGTCTTTTATTTTCCGATGTCTTCTCACAAGATTCTTTCTCTCTTTTCCTCTTGGTCTTTGTTAGACCACACTCGATTATCGGTGACATTCCTACATCGCTCAACACTTTTTACTTTCGTGGCTATAAACCACATCTCCTCTCCTTCTTGTTATGGAAATTTCTTTTGACCATTCTTCTTCTCCTTCTTTCCTTCTATTGTGCCTTCTTCATTATGAAAAACTTTCAAGCCTCTTCATTGTTCTCCCCTCCTTTTTCTTTTGCTTGCGAGGCAACTTCTACATCCTCTCGTAGTGTCTCTACATTCTCATTGTTTCTTTCTTGTTATGTACATTCTTTTACTATGAACCTATTGTAATTCTCACTATTACAGTATTTTCCTCCAATCTGCTCCTTCGAATTTCCTTCAGTGGAAATTTTAGCTTCTTCATGTAATTCCTCCTTTCGGTTGCACTCTTATTCCTTCGATCACACCCTAAAACCTCATACATGGGCTAATTTTCTCAGGTTTCATTCAAATAAAATCCTCTTATATTCTTCTCTACCTCATTCGTAATGGTTCCCCCATTATCGCACGTGTTTTTGTCTTCGCGATCCTCAAATCCCATACTTATATTTTCTTCACTTAAACAATCATCTACACTCATCTCTCCACTAGAGTCCCCTCTCTTGTACACTCAAATGCATACCCCATCTACCCCTTATCCTGGGACATTCTCCTCTACATGTCCCTCTCCAATCATTTGCGCATCATCCCCTTATGCATATCTTATGTCTTTTTTAAGTGCATCATATTTACATGTCATCTCTACCTTCAACTATTCCCTTTTCTCCATTGCTTCATCTCGCAGTCCGTGTAATCCTTCATGTGCTCATGGCTTATAATCGCCATCTTATCCTCTTTGATAACCTCCTTTACCAACGTGATACTCTCATGCACTTCCATCTTCTTCTAGGTGACTTCTCTTTTCCTCCTTTTTTCAACTTGTGAGCCTTCTCTCACATTCTTTTACAATATTCCCACATTTATTACATCCAATCTCCACAATACTTTTCTAATGGCCTTCTCTTCTCTCTTACACTCCACTTGTGTGACTTTCAAGTTGTGCCTCTATGAATTCCTTTTCTCTTCTTTGGTTCTTTCACTACACAATATTCTCTCTGCTTTTGACTCTTTATTGAGCATTTTGCCTCCTTCTTTGGCTACTTCGTGCCACCAAACCCCTTCTTCTTTGGTGGTGTTCCTTTACATCCTCCGTCTGGTCTTCACACCATTTATTTTGTCCATTAGCTTCTTCAACATTTGCACAACTACTACATCCAAATAGTCCCTTCTTATTGGTGGCATCTTTCCTTCTCATGCAAGATCATCAGCCTCCTCCACCTAATACACTCTAGGATCTTTTGTGCGTCCTTGACCCACCTTTTCTTCACGATGGAGAACATAAAATTCTATGCTAGACACCTCACGTTTGGATTTATCCTAGCTTCACTTATAGGAAATTAGCTTTGCTCTTATACCACTTGATGGTGACGAAAGGTTCAAAATGACCCTGTGTCATTTGTAGAGTCCAACACAATGGAATGAAACACTAAATTTTCTTTATATTTCATAATGGCCTTTACGACATCTACATACAACTAGTCACTAGGATATTGCAAACTCATCATTAGAGACTTTACAAACTATGTGGTTTGTTCTTATAGACCTAACCTAGACTAGACTTTGTGTTCACAAACACATTTAATGACCTTTCCTAACTCAAAATCTTCTTAGCCTTCAATAGGCATGCTAACCTTGAAAATGTTGAACTAATCCACTTTTATAGCTATGCACTCAACACTTTCCCACTTCTCTCTCATTGTTTTGAATTTTATTTTAGCAGTGGGCTCCTTCTAGATGCTACATATCTTTCTCGCTTAGTTTCAAAATTGAATTCAAGATCCTTTAATGTTATGATCTACTCAACCTCTATTCATGTCATGTCAATTGTTAGGAAATAAATTAGTTAATGTGAACATTATATAGTAATATGAAGTGATATTTTAAATAATGTAAGTTGTAGACACTAAATCACACACTTTGGGTATTATTTAGTCTCAGTCTCATACTACTATTCATATGGTTTTTGAGTGAAGAAATTACTAATTAACCCCGTCTTTTGGCCATTTTATTTTTCTATCTTTCGTCATTCTTGACCTTCACCGCATACTTGCATAATTTGTTTTTGTCGCTCGTGCTAATTTACATTTGTGGGGGTGCAACATGTGCCCTGGTCCCAATCGGGGTACCTTGATCCTTTTTACACTTTCCTACCTCTTTTTGAGCATTTTCTATCCATTTGAACATTCTATCTCTTTATGGTCATCCTCTTGGGGTTAATTATGAAATTAGAACAAGAGAACCATATAAATATAAATTTATGAGACCATAATGAGGGACCAAGCACTAAGCACTACTATCATCCATCAAAGGCTCCATTTGCATCCATCTAGCTCCATCACAAGGCAAAAGGCTGGTTCATCTACATCACACTACATAGGAGGGAAGTTTATTCTATTCCATCCACCATTCTATTAAATTTCTACACATAGTTATTGCTCACTACTTTCACAAAGTGCGACTTAGCACAAGAGCACCTAGGGCATGATTGCACACACATAAGCACATAGAACTACATCGGGTTTGAGATGTAGTGCAATGCTCAATTAGTAATTCCACCATTGTGGCCACTGAGGATAGTACGACCTCTTCATTTGCATTTTTATTTTTCATGGTTTGATGTTTGTTTTGGGGTTTTGCAAGTCTATCTTTCATCATTGATCATTGACAACATTCAACACTGATGGCTAGATATTATGCTTAGATAAACATGTAACCTAGGCAGTCATGGGATGAATCCTCTTCATTTAACAATGAAGCTCCCATGTGCTTTATTTGTCTATCCTATAACCTATCTAAACATTTTTGGGTATTACTTTAATTGAATAACTCGTGCACCACAGTTAAACAATTGGGCAACAAGTAAGCAACTATATGTTTTAACTAAAGAAGGTAACTTGAAGAAAGAAGAAATATAGAATATAAATGAGAAAGGATGTATAATATGCAAGAAAATGTGCTTTGCAATAGGTAGATCTCAGAGCGAGTTACTCACACACAGAATAAACAAACATTGGTTGATCCTCTCAACTTTTAAGCAAATTAAAAAGAAGTGACACTTATAAAATCTAAGATAACACAAAGTCTATCATTAACATTCACAAATGGCACAGTCATACTTTAGTGGACACAAATTTCAACCAAAATATTTCTTCCTTCTTATTAAACTGTCAACTATTTATAATCTGTACATCTAGTTATTTCAACCCAAAGTCTAAAATAACCATGCACAACTTATAAATAATTGCTTGCTCAAAAATCTTATATCCTTTAACCCGTAGGCCTCTTCTTCTATTTATAGTCATTACAAGTAGAGAACAAGGAAGAAATATCCATTATGATTCAATAAATGAGTAACTAATAAACAGTTAGGAGTTGAGAAATTCACTCCTCAAAATCTTCTTTTCATGCCACCTAATTGTTTTAGAATGTTCAAACATTAAAAACAAAATAACTACCCTTAAGTATTTGACTTTATCAAACAACTTAAAGTAACGGTGATTGTACACCACATTACTTAAGTCTTACAATGGATATACTTAAGGAGTAAAGAAGAAAAGTAAAAGAAGTATAATAAATATAAGAAATGGAAGAATTATTCCAGATTAGCAGCTTTCTATTTCGCTTTATCTTTCTCTTTACTCTTGTCTTCACTGCATCCTCTTCTTCATCTTTATGCTTCTCTTTATAGATAGTATATTTTTCCCTCATGTATTCAATCACATTAGTATCTGCCTTGGCTTTGGCCTCCATTTTGTTTCTAGCATGAGAAATTCTCTTTCCATAACCTTACAACCTCCTCTCACCTTCCCAAGATAGGATCCCAACTGATTCACATTATCTTGAAGTTCTGCTAATTTATCCAGAGACTTTTGATTGAAAGGAGTAATAGCCTCATTCATCAATTGTTGAAATAATTGAATAAATTCATCAATACTTTGTGGGGATCTAGAAGAACTATACTTTGTCAGATCATAAATCACATCATCAAGTTCCTCCAAAATTGGCTTAACTTGCTCCTCCATAATTTCCATCTTTTGCATTATATGCTTTACAATTATCTACCTAAATGAGAGAAGATGATTTTGTTTCCTTCCCTTCCTAACAAATCCTTTAGGTGTAATATTTTCTTCAACTAAAACATTATCTGGTAGGGAATCTATCTCCTCCAAACTCTGTAGTTGTAATTCAACAATCCTACATTCATTATCTGCTTCTTGCTTCAAATTCTTCAATTTTTCCAATTTCTCATTATACTCGACAGCCTTCACCAATATTTCCTTGTAATAATCTGTGGTTATTTTGGTGATTTCAGCCACCCATTCTTCTACAAACTTTGACCTATCACCTGTTTCTTCCATAATTGTAATCACTGAGGATTCCCTTATTCCCCATAAGCACTGGTTGTGTTGAAGTTCCAATAACCTTCATGATAATATTACAAATCTTAGATGTTTTCTCCTTTAGCTTAGCATTCTTCACTTTTTCTTCATCTAGCTTCTGAAAAAGGCTATTGATTAATGTTTGTGTGTCATGCTTTAAACCTTCAGTTGTGACCTCTCCCAGGGTACCTTCATGATCACCAAGTCTTCTTCAGTCAATTCTCCTTTTCTCTTCCCCCTACTGGAGTAGATATTTCAGAAAACTTCTTTCTGAAGGATCAATGATTAACTTTGAAGTTACCTTAGTAGCCTTTGATCTTTTCCTTTTCTTTTCAATGCTTCTTAACAACTGAAGATCCATTTCCTCCAAATTGAATACTTCCTTAGAAGTGGGAAGAGATTGCTTGGCTAACCAATTTGTGAAGTCTTGTCTTGAAAGAGATTGGGCCTTGGATGAACAATTATTTATTTACCACTTTCCTTTATAGGGGAAGTGTCACTATTTCTAGTTGCTTTCTAGGCTCCTTAGTAGAAGATCTTGTTGTAAAACCCCTCCCAATTCAACCATCTTTTTCTTTATCAATTCCTCCTCTATTTATTCCTCAACCCCTGTATCAATGTCTTCAACATCCTCTTACATTACATAATCTAGAACTGAAGAAGCTCCAATTGTTTGATCACGTACATCATCACCAACTTCCCTCTTGATCTCCCCATCTTCAACCTCTGCATCTTTGGTCTGAGTTTCACCTTTCTCTAATGTTTGAGATACTTCTTGAAGAGAAGTATTGTCATGTATCCCTTATTGTGGTACAACTAATAATTCCTCTAGAGACGAAGGAGGGGGAGGAGTAAATGGTGGAGTACAAGGATGAGGTCTAGGGGATGTAGCTTCTAGTAGTATCTGAAGGAAATATGAATGAAGCTGGCGTGAGTGTTGACATAACACAATTTATCCTTTAGTAGGAAGGTCTTGAACAGTAGGGGTGGCAAATGATGATGTCAATAAATTATCAAGTATCCTTTGAGATGGCTCTTGAAATTAGAGGATTCTTGGTTCTTTCCCTTTTAATTGGCTTCAACTTTGAAGCCACTCCACTACTTTCTCTGGAGCTTCTTTCCTCTTTTTGTTTTCACTAGTTCCCTCTACCTCTTAGTGCCTATTTGATTGATATCTTTCATTACTGATTCCTCAAGGCAATAACCTTGATTGAGAAACCAATCAGAAGTATAGAGCAACACCTTTGAAGTCCTTTCTATAATTGATTTAGAAATGTGAGAAACTGGAAGCAAAGGAGAGCATTATCACCTCCTTCATCATAATAAGCACCAAAAATTACTTTCCCATCATCTGTGAGTTCTTTTAGAATATTATCCAATCCAAATTCCAAAATCACATCAATCAATTGTAAACCTCTTCTCCTTACTCAAATTCATCTCTGTAATCAACCTAGAAATATTCTAATGCTAGAAGTGTGCATAACTTAATGAGATTGATTTTTTGGCAATATTTCTATAGTCAAAATTCACCCTTTCCTTGAAGGAGCTTTGAGTATAAAGAGATATATTTCCTTCTCAACATTTCTTTCCTTGTGAATGTTTGTATAATGGTACTGTCTAATCACAATAGGAAAATGAACCACTGATCTGTGAAGACCTGCTGCAAGTCATGGAGCACTGCCAACTATCTACATAACTCAAGAAAAATCCATCTTTCACTTGGGATATCTTGGCAACTTAAGTGGAGCATTTGAGAAACCACAAACTCTTAAGTATGTGAAATGAGAAAATTGGATAAAAATACACCCATATACTTGAATGCATTCCATGCCTCATCAATTACTCTCTTGGCTCTGAAATTAGGATTGAGCCTACAAATGACCTCATAGAAGAAGAAGTCATTAACTTGTTTGTATTCTTTAAAGTATCTTGGTAGGGCAGCTATGGGTAATATTCATAAATGGGTTTATGAGTCAATGTGCCCATAGTCCTCAGCTTGGGAAAATTGCCTTGTGCTACCACAACATATACAAGATAAGAAGTCATCTTGAAATCCAAAGTTTGAATGACATTACTTAATTGGAAATCAATATTGTTACTGATGATTTCAGCCCAATTGATCAAAGTATTTGGCTTTCTAGTTTCAATCACCCTTAAGAAATAATACATCCATGTATAAAAGTGTTTAACATTCTTCTCTCCATTAATTCTGTAAAGCAATTGAGTGATGTCATCAGCCTCCTGAATCAAATCAGATCTCACAATTACTTTGGGGAACCTAGAAAGCTTGTTTTGATTCCTTTAAGTAATGCAAATTCATGATCTTCATGGCATCCTTTGTCTTATTCTTCCAATACCCACTAGATTTTTCCATGTTAATACTTAGTGCATTTGGTGTAGTTGGAATTTTCAAGAAAAAGTTGAAGAAATGAGTATCAAGCCTTGCCACCAAGTCACCTACATCATTCTTGATTGTTCTAGTCTAAGAATCATAATGCTTTACACATTCCAACACAAATTTGGAAACTAACAAGTGATTGGGAAGGCATTTGCCTCAATTATCCCACTACAAGTTAATGCATTCATTAAAGGTGTTTTATTTTTAGCCTTAGATATTTCTATTAATTCAAACACTGATACATAACCCATGTCTATATCTCCAATTCCAGCCAACTTAGATGTGATACAGGTTTCCACAGGTATCCCTTATACTCATACTTCATTTTATCCTCCTTAGCTTTGGCTTTTCCCTTTCCTTTCCTTGCTCTGGAAGTCTCTTCAACATCTAAATTTGGGTCTTCTGTGATTACAACAGTTCCCTCTTCTTCTCCTAATCTGTCACTCACTTCAATTGGCTCTTCTCTTGTTTCAGACATCTGCTCTTTTCCTTGTAACTAGTGTGCTCCAAAAATCAACAACTATTTTTGCTCTTAAATAGTGATCATCAAGTCAATACACACTTACTTTAGTTGCATGTAAACATTTAGACTTAATTTCCTCATGAAAACACGTTAAAATCATCCTAGAAGTCAAGTTCTAGGATAATTGGAAGTGATTGATTGAAATAGTTCATTCTGCAGTTCATTTCCGCTTTCAAGGTATAATTACTCAAGACTTGCAGTTAACAAGCATAAGCAATTTAAATAAATGCAATGAATAGGAAGAAATAAGCTTTTGGTTTACCATAATAAAAAAGAAGTAATAGCTCATCGGTTCAACACAAATAATTTAAGAAGCAAAAGTAATATTTTTAGTGTAATGCAAAGGAAGTAATAGCAACACAAATCGATGCAAACTAAACTAAGCAATGAATACTCGGTTTAGCATAAATCAAATAAGAGAAGCAATAACAATTTAATTCACCACAATGAATGGAAGCAACAAGTAATCAATTTGACATAATGAATGAAAGAAGTAATATCAATATAAATTGATGTAGTGAGTATGATTGGTGGTGATTTTAGATTACTTTACTTATTTTATAAAAATAAGTAAAGCATATTCCAATCGACGTAGAACTAGGGAGTGCATTTGTGGTCTTTCTATATTACTTTACTTATATAAACACGACAAGTAAGAGACAATTGAATCGATGTAATGAATGGTGCATGCTTTATGGTGATTCCATATTAATTTACTTCTACTACAAAGGTAAGTAAAGTATATCGGATCAACGTAGAACTAGGTAATGCATTTCGGTCTTTTCATTCTACTTTAGTTTCAAAGTAAAGTAAGTAGAAGTCTTTTAGTTTTCCGCAAAGTGAGCAGAAAACTTAAATAAGCAAAGGTAATATAAATTGACGCCATGAATAGGAAGCAAAAAGAGTTTGGATCGACGTAAAACAAAGGGGCAAAAGAGGTTTGTGATTTTTTCATATTTCTTTGCTTCTTTCAAACGCAAGGGAAGTAACAATAACCTCAAACACCGAAAAATGAAGAAGAAAGACCACATAATGAAGAAGGATCAAACCTAGGGAAAAACTAGGACTTAAAACGGAAAAAATCAATGGCATTCCTTTAAAGGTAACAATGGATTTAAAATCCTATCAAACCCTAATCCCAATAAATTAAAATGCCCTAAATTTGAACCATTTCCCTAAACAGACACATAAGGAAGAAACAAAAACTAAATCAAAAACACAACAAAGAAGAAAGAAAAAAAATAAATAAAGGGAAAAAACTTATCTACAAATGGGTCAAATTCAATTTGTGCAAATTCCTCTTCAATCGATTGCTAAAGTTACTTAGGGTCTGGAAGGTCGATACCTTCTCTCTGCTTCTCAAGGAGAATGCATGGATCCTAGGTGGAATTAATTAAAGTTTTTATATTTCCATGTCATTAAATGTTGACCGTACAAGCACCACATCAACCCTCTCATCTATGTGGATTTTTAAAACGTCTTTACTTCATAAATTTTAAAAGAAGTAAAGTAGTCCCAATTCACCGATAACTTAAGTAATTAGTTATGCAGCTTTTTGAGATTACTTTACTTGTTTTAATTTAAGTGAAGTAAAGTTATTCGAATTCAGTGTAATGAAAAGACTAAGTAGTGGGGTAGGAGTTTAGCGTAATGAATAGAATAAGTAAAGTACTTTGAGTTTAGCACTAAACTAAGGAAAACAAGCCATTTCTATGGTGTTTTAAAACTACTCTACTTGACCAACAGAAGCACTTCAAAACAACAAAGATAAATAACTCTATACAAATCAGTTTTTTGAATATGGATAGCTTGTTACTTTGAAGTAAAGCATTATGAGAAACCCAATAGCTTAGGAGAGTAAGTTTTTGATTTTATAAGGAATTTTAGGGAATTTTAAACACATAGATACTTAATAAAACACCCCAAACAACTTCCTACAAATTCTTGAAGAATTATCATGCACTCCTGCAACCCAAATGAGTTAAAACAACAACCAACAAACACAAAAACAACCTAAAGCCACAAGCAAACAAAAACACAACTCATCATAAGTCTTGAAAACTTTATTTTTTTGAAGGGGTACCCCAATATTTCTAAAAGAAATCTTTGGGACACCACGCATGATGTAGCGAATTACACATGATAGACAATGAAGGCTTCATGTCATCATCCGACCTTATAAATTTGGTTTTTGGACCTCTTGTACAAATCAGGGCACCTAGAACTCAGAATAGGGTGCTCACAGGTGCCCTAATCCTCTCCCAAGTGCCCCAGTCCAGCCAAACAACTTAGATATGTCCTTTTCAGGACTTTTGCATGTTTATTCCTATTTTTAGAATATTCAGTTTATTTTATGACACAATCCAAATCAGCCTCGAATCAGCTAAGTCGTTTCCTTACTCTTCTTGCACATTAGGGTTTCTATTTTCATTAGCCTAGTTTTCTTGGGTCATTTTCCATAGTTAATCATAAGTGAGTTGTTCTCACAACTCACGTAGATAATTTATGATTGAGAGAATAAAGGATTTGAGTGAGGGAGAATAGGGATTATAAGAGAGAATCATGGAGAGATCGGATGAGTTCTTGATAGGATTTGACTCTACCATCTGTAGGGAGAAAATCCTTATAAATAATTGTAATCTCTTACATATTTGATATCCTGAATCAATAAAGAAGAAATATGATGAGTTATTTTATTGTGTAATGAATCATTTGAATTTCTAACCAAATTTACATTTCGTATCGAGTAGTTTGGTCTTGCACCTATGATGGAGTAGAAAGTCTTTTGAGAGGCAATTGGTATTCTTTGTTATCCCGTATATGAGATATTCATAATAGAGTCTTGATATCTTTTAGTACAAGTTTGTTCATGGTATGAATATTTCATCTAAATAGTACATCTTGCTGATATCTCTATCAAGTGTATTTTTTAATGAGCCAGTGATTGTTTTAACTCATAAAGAGATCGTATCTCAAGATTCATAACCTAGGTGCTTGAGATATTTTCTCGGGTTTGTTAATTTTGATGCAAGAATAATGTATCCAAATTTTAGAAGAACCTAGATTACGGTTAGGGAGAAATGATGAAAACATTATTTACCTCTCTTTTCCAAACGTGACTAAGTTTTTCTTCATCTTATTGGCCATGGACCTTTTTGTTCTTCATGTTTTCTCACTAGACTAAGTTCATTTCTTGTTTCCACATGTATAGTCTATGGTTTGCATGGAGATTCACTCTATGTTAGTAGAGGAGATCCAATTCTTTGGCAGATTCAATGTGTTGCAAAATCTTGTTAATCATTTGATATGCTAGCTTGTGTTTAATAATCATTGTGTGCATCTTTATGGTCAGATTTGATACAACTTCAATCAACTGTTATGTTATCCATACAATGTCTATTATTTATCTTACATTGGCCAACTGTAGATAATTCTTCATTTGGAACTTATCATTCGGATTTTTGTCTTGAGAAAGGCGCAACAATTTTGTAGACACCTAAATTCAATATCTATACCTTAATCACCCATGTGCGCATATTTATTTAATTCATCCCCTTTATCTAATTAAAATGCCCATCTAATTCCCATTCATTAATCAAGCCACATTAATTGATTAATTAATCATTTAATATCTTACATGCCCAATTATCCCATCCATATTAATCTTTATTCCTTATTATTTAATTAATACCCATTATCTTGCCCTAACCTACCTTTTATTTAGGATGCTTTTATCCTAAATCCATCCCCTTGCTTTTCTCCTATCTATTTTTATGCCCTAACTACCCATATATCATCCTCTTCCCCCTATATGCTTTAAAGCATTTGACCAACTCTAAAAAACCAAAAAAAAAAATCTAGTCGTATTGGGAAACTTTCCCGTAGTCGGCGCATGCGACCCAACCAGCCATCATCAACCCTATAAAGCTAAGCGCTTTCTTTCTATTCTTTAATCACATACATGAAAATTTGATCCTTCTTACAACCCGAGCATCATTCTTCCTCGCCTACGCATTCTTGAGACATCTACTGAGACCTTTTGAATATCCCTCCGGTGTGCTTTGCATCACTCATGTTCATCCTTTGTGAGATTATTTGTCATTTTTATCTCGTATTTTGGTATATCTATCATATCATTGTATATTCTTTGTTCCTAACCTTTTGTAAGTACATAGTAGCTTCTGTAACATCCATGAAACACTCAAAAACCTTCCCTACAACCCCTTTGCCTACATGTTTCCATATCCATCCTTTTATCCTCACTTTGTATTTCTCGATACGATTGCTGCCGATCCCTCGGGTGCTATTGACCAAGGCTTTGTTCATCCACTAATCTATCCAAACTATCCTTTTATGTCCTTTTCCTACTTCTTTGTCTCTGGTTCTCTTCTACAGATCCTCTTACAACACTTACAAACCTTTATCAGCTTCCAGATTGCATTCAGACCTTACAGGTATGCATATTTTATCTACAGGTTCATATCCATCCTCCTTGGTCACCGTCGACCTGCTTTGCTGCGCACATAGTCTAGGTCACCGTCGACCCAGACCAAGTAACCTTTATTTTATATTTATTTCAATCTAATCAGATTTAGATCAATTTATGTCATTTTCTTAGCTTCAGTAACACTTCTATTTTTTCAAGATTTTACTGTCTTATTCTTTATTTCACTTTATCAAAACAACGTGGGTTGACATGCACGAAAGAACAAAAAAATCTTCTTGGAGCCGACATTATTTAGGAAGCCCCGCATAAATCTATCTAATCAATATCATTTTCAATCTTATTTGTAGGTTTCATCTGATTTGCAGTAGTGGAATCCATCATTATTTAGTGCCCGTATCACATCACATCCGAGGTAACATAAACCCTCCAGTATTTCCGAGTTTTCTAGTTTCTTCAGTAGCTAGTGCATTAACCTCATTAAGAACGAGAAACTTGGAAAACATTTCGACATGCCCAGTGGGACCACCCTTTTGGTGATCTCCTTCTTTTCTATCTATATTTCACTTTTTTGTCTTCCACTAACATCAGAAAGCATTAGGCTCTACTTTATTGCTTGCTCATGCTAGGTTCGTGGCAGTGGATCTCCCATCGCTTAAGAGTGCAGACAAATAGGAAAAACATTATCCATGTATTCTGTCTTTTTCCCTATTTTCTCCTTTTTGCATTGTAATTTTCCATTCTTGTTTGTGTCCTCATCAAATATCACACTTCATTTTGGGTTTAAAAAGAAAATTCTTTTTACATCCTGCTTTCTCATATAGTTTAAGTAGGGGTTTAACTTATTACATATCACATCTTATCACACACAACCTAAAAATCACAAATCAAATCACACATTAAAACACTTCCTCTCCTAGTATACTTGATCGGGGTTTGATCACCCAACATGAAGCTGCCTCAGACATTCCCTAGCCATAACTTACCCGAAACCAGACATAGTTTTCCTTCTCCTAGGTCCTTCGTTATCCATCCCCTTTTTATTTTTCACATTCTTAATCACAACATAAAAGGAATTGTTTGCTTGAATTTTCTGTTTAAAATGGAATCAAACTTCTCCTTGAATAGTTCTCAACAATCCACCATGACCCCATCTAAACCCTTGGTTGCTTCTAGACCTTCTTCCAACCCCATCTATGACTACCTTTTCCATATACCCTCTACTTCCCAACCACATCGATCAATGGATTCCACTCCTTCCCCGCCATCTTCTATCATCTCTACTTCACCTAGCATGACTATGCCTATCCAAAGCCTATTGACCTTCCTTCCTCTCCCATCATCGATCTTCCCGTTGAACCCCACCATCCTATCATGACCCTGCTTCTCCCCATCATATATCTCCCCAACCAATCCAATCTTCACTTCTTGATATCTTCTAGACAACCCTTTCCTAATCCACCACCAAAAATTCATCTTCACCCTCTACACTATATCAATTCAACCCCTTTTCAATCAACACCATACACTAAACATCTTCCACCACATCTATTTTACTGCCTTCATCATCTACCCCTATCTTAGATATTGTGCCTACCACCCCTTCAAGGGCTATCCTCACATCCACTATACCCATGATCACCTTACCTACCTCCTTAACTTCCACCACCTCTCTTTCATCTACATCTAGTCCTACTCTTACCACATCCGCATCATCCTTGACTGCACTTGCTTCTCTATCCACACCTATCATGCCTAAACCATTGACCACATCTCTTTCGAG
The DNA here is from genome assembly GCA_018340775.1 of Taxus wallichiana var. yunnanensis. Lineage (NCBI taxonomy): Eukaryota > Viridiplantae > Streptophyta > Pinopsida > Cupressales > Taxaceae > Taxus > Taxus wallichiana. The sequence continues at coordinate 222,261,586 of CM031237.1, forward strand.
CACACCCATCACTACTCTTATATCTACTACATCCACAAATCCACTCATGTATACCTTGACATCCTTATCACATATTTCCTTGCCTATGCCTATATCATCCATTTCATCCCAATATTCTATGCCTACCATTCCCACATCTACATCCCCCATCGCATCTTCTCAATTTACATCCACATCCACAATTCCTTTTGAGACAAACACAAAAGGCATTCATACTTCTCCTACACAACCCATCATTTCTACACCGATTCATCCACCTCATACATCACCTCCTTCTCACATAGACCTCATCAATCAAATCATCCAAACACCCCTTTCTATTTCTCGGAGTCACAATTACTCGCATTATTGATTCCACACCCACATCTACCCCATCTACTTGGTTATATTTTGTTTCCCCATCTACATCTATTCCACCTTTTATCGTTGTGCCATCCTTAGATTCCATACTGGTTCCTCTTTTCTATGCTTCTTCCCACACCTACCGCATCAAACATCATGACTACATCCCCATTAGCTCCTTCATCCACACTACCTTCATCATTTGAAAAATATTGTAGAGCACTATAACTTGCAGCCACTATAGGTGACCCCCTCGTCTCATCCACACAATCAGACATCCCTACATCTACCCAACCTTCACCTTCCTTAGAGTTTGTCATGCAAAAGCTACTTCCTCCGTTAGCTCCCATACCACCATCAAACCCTCCAAAGAGAGATTATTGTCATCCCTCCCAAGGGGGACTTCTTCACAATCCAAATCCAAAACCCTTGGAACCTTTCCTCAAAGGTTACTTTCCGACTGTTGATGATTATCATATGTGGAGGTATTGTTGATGATTATCTTTATGGATGAAACATTAGAGTGGGAATACCTTAGGGAAGTGGGATGTGCACCTTAAGATAACCTCCAGATTTTAAAAAAGTTGGCTCTTCTCTATGGTGTGAGGTAAGGTTAGAGGAAAATGAAACAAAACAAAAACTAACTAAGGTGATACATTGAAACAGATCTTAAAAGACACAGAGATAGATCCTAGGAAACTACTTAAAATAACCGAAGAGTGTTTAGCATGGTCTACTATTTTTAGAAGTATCTTGATTATCAGAGGCCGAAGGTGTAAAACATAATAATATGTAGATGATAGATGCATATAGAAAACCCAAGGCATATAACATGATAGATCTTCAAAATTATCTAAAAACTACCAACAATAAAGGATGAAAGACACATAATATTGAAAGCTAAAATGCATAGAACAAGAACTCTTTATTCATAGAGAAAATAATACATAAGGCCGATATGACACAAATTACAACTTTCTTCTATAATAGAGCCCTTTAAGGCTAGCTAATATAATAACTAAGCCTAGAATCCCTTTTCTAATCTAGTTAGTTTTTTCTTTTCTTTTTCTCTCCTTTTTTTTCTTTTGGATCAAAACATTCCTTTATAGATCCTTTTGGCTCTCGCTTCAATGTTTGGAATCAGATCTTCCACCGACAACATTCAATTTTCTTACAAGATCTTTCATTTTTTTGGGCAAGATCTCAACTTCCTGTTGGTGATATTTATGATTGCCTTTAATTTTCCAACTTGCACTCCTTTGGTTGGTGATGATTCCATCTCTGCCATGTGGAGGTTGTGCATGCTTGTTTGAGGGTTTCTTGGGGATTTGTCTTCAAAACTATGCCTAAGTGACACATGGAGGGTGTGCACTTGTTTGAGGGTGTTCCTTCTTTCTCTTTATTTGAAATTGCACTAGGTGACACATGGAGACCCTGTGTTTTTACTATATCTTGAATTTTCAACCCGCTTGGGAAACTTTATCGAGCCTTGAGACATGTGGGTAATGTGGTGCAAGTTTGAGAACACTCCTTCTCGCTTCATGCCCCGAGTGTGCCAAAGGGACATGTGGACATCTTCCACATTCAACTTCATACTTAGTGAATTTAGGCTCAAATGAACAAAAGAACTAGGGCCGTGGGTGAAAAAGATGGTGGCCATGATAAAAAGTCTTATACAAAAAGAACTCTATAGTTATGGTGACTCACCAAGGGACTTCGTGCCAGTCATGGAAGGATCGACAATCCTCTCAGCCTCAAAATTCAAAATGTGGCTTACAAAATGCCACTCGATGTTGCAAAGCATGATATCCGAGCCATTCCACCTCTGTAGGGTAGGTTCTTCTCTGCAAGGCTTGGAAAGCTGATCCAACTTGATTATCTCCTTATGGGAAAATTTTGGAGACTCTGCACTATTGTGTGCAATGGAACTCCAACTGCACTATTGGGTTCAGGATGGCTTCCACCTCGGTGACACTGGAGCTCTCTTTTAAAGACTGAAAAGATAGTCTTGTCTTGTCATTTAGTGATCAAGAGCTGTTGAATTTGGTCCTTTGATAGGACTGTAGAGTCATTGGGGAAGGGGGAGGGGAAGCCTAACTAGACCAATTCATTGATGCTCTGCTTCCACTCTTTGATCCCCTATTGGAGCTGGGTCAAGAGATTATGGCATTTGATGGATGCTTTTTTGCAGCTTCAGGATCTCATTGATCTTCATAGTAATCATCCACCTGTTTTGATTCCTGCCCCTTGTAGGGTGGATTCGGAAGAATCATAAAGTTTTTGAATCAACAAGTAATGATTCAAGGACCTTGGCGGATATGATGCTGTTGATGGTGGAGGTTGTGGTCTCCACATTTGAGCATAACCCTTGTGCATCAGATATAAATCCAAGTGTGGGGGCTAGATTCATTTTCATGGTGGAAATTTGGTCACAACAAGAGGCATATAACTCCTGCACTAATGTTATAATTCCCCCTTTTTGGGGTTGTTGTCCCAATTTATGGGTCAAGTCCTTGACCACGTCCTCAGATGATTTCAACCTTGTCTGGAGGCTTCCCTTTTCTACCTCGATGACATGTGTAACTTTTCCTAGATCGTAGCCACCTCTACCTTTCTTGAATCAACCTCTGTTGGAGGGATCCTTTCTCTGTGAGAGTGAATTGGCCGAGGCCTTGAATGTGGCAAGTTTAGCCTCTAGAGTTTTAGCTTCCACCTGAGAAGCCACAAGGACTTCTTGTGATGGAGCTTCCTTCAATTCCTTGTGGAGTTGTTCGATCTCCTTTCCTTTTCCTTTAATCTTAGCTTGTTGGTTGGCCATGGTGGTTTCTACCCTGTGGAGGCTAGATTGTGCCTTTTTGAGTTGGTTGTTGAGCTTAAGGTAGTAGTCTATCATGACTATGGCCACAGTTTCATTCATTAACTCGACCTTATCCTGAGGCCGGAACTCTGAGAGGTCAATTGTGACAATGCTGATAGAATAGTCATTGGGTTGCATCTATTTTATGGGTTTGGATACTTGGGGGACTAACCATGTGATGGTCAAGGAGATTTGTTGATGGTCATATAATGATCGCATCTGCTTTGTTGCTCTGTCAACATTTCCTTCTTCTTTTTCTTTTCCCTTCTGCTATCTTGGGCTGCCTTGGTGGTTTCAGCTTGACTCAAAAACTTGAGGGAGAAGGGACAACCCCACCCATGCAAATGGGAACCTGGGTGGTAGACCATATGGAATTGTAACTTGTGGTTGAGGTAGTGAAGTTACAGAGTCGAAGAAGGCCTGACCACACGGGGGAGAAATTTGGGATGGTGGAGGGAGGTTGAGGAAAAAGAGGGGCTGGGAGAGAGGGAGAGTCTGAGATGGGGTTACTGATAAGGGGATACCCCTTGTAGGGGAAAATGGTGGTGGAGGAGGGGATTGAAAGGGAGCCCTGGGAGGAGGGAGAGGGGAGGAGACAGTAGGGGTCATGACCGACTTTAAATTTTTGTGGGGGCTTGGCATCGATTCCTCCATAGGTTCCCACACTGGGAAATGATGCGAGCTATGGCATGTGGGTGCTTTAAACCAAAGGACTTCTTGAGAATGGAGGGGGGGGGTACTAGAAATTGTTGTTGGGAGGGACTAGAGGACTCTGTGGTTGATCTTATGGGCCACTCTGAGGTGATTGTCACTATGTCCTCACTCTCACATTCGGATCCATGGTCCGCATCCCAAAACTCCTCCCATTTCTCATCACTAGATATGCCCTCAAAATTGAGGGTGGTTTTTCGATCTCCTACCTATACTTCCAATAGGCTTCAATTTTTTGTGCTCTAGTCTTTCTTACGCAGGGCCGCTCTGAGTCCTTTTGTCATGGTGAGGGTGGGATCATACTTGTGCTTAACTGGATGGAATGACTCCCACTCTGGAATTGGAATGTTGTTGAGCTCGAAAAATATGTCGGGTGACTCTACCGAGGGGACCACCTTTCTTTAAAAAAATTCCTAGACTCGTGCTTGTAAGAGTCTGGAACCTTGTTTCAAACTAAGTTGCGGCCATCATCCCATCGGGTCATACCTCCATGAGTCTTGAATTAGGGAAAAGCCGTAGGAAGCCAAATTTTGTGTGAGCATATGCTCCACCTTTCTTTTAATCATAGTAATTCCTCCCTTTCTCAAGGGGAGGTCAAAAAGTGCCTTCTTTTTTTTTTACTGAGAGCTGAATTCAATATCTAGGAGTACCAGCTTCTGGCTATCTCAAGACCCACCACCCATGTTGTGAGGACCCTGGGAGCATAAAGGATTCATCTCAAAAACCATGCAGTTGAATCATCGAATGCCCTACCCCAAAAAAATAATCACAAGGTGTAGGGGATCTGCGAGGATGGATTGACAAAGCTATTCATTTCTATTGTTGACCCCTTCTAGGTCAAATTTGAGCAGGAGGGGCTCCAAAAAAGAATTAAAAAATTCATATACGTCGATGAGCGGGATAGTACATGAGTCCAAGTGGACACTGGAATGATATTTTGGGGGTCAACCTCCACATCCCATAGCATTAGAGTCATGAATGGATGAGGTATTGGGCATTTTGATACAAAATAAGGTGGAACAAATATGAAGAATACTGAAGGTGGAGTTTACTAGGAAACATGACAAGCTACTCACAAATAGATTCTTTGAAATGACTTTGGTGAAGTCAAAGCAATACGTCTGCTCTTTCTTTACGGACCTCATTTGAAAAAGGCCACCATCTGCCAATCTTGGACATTCTCTATCGAATCTTGGCCAAAAATGAATGTTAGCATGGAGTAGGCATCTGAGAATCCACCATAAGTGACTTCAGGGAATGGGGAATCTATGGTTCTGAACCACCTGAATCTTATCTACCTTAACTCCCTATTGAGAAATGAAGATTTATTCTGGCATTGAGCCCAGATGCTTTGGAGCTTTGGCCATATCATAGAAACTAGCCATTGGGTCATAGATTAGAGCCATCATGTCCCTGATAGCTTGAGGTGTGATTACCACCTTTATGTTCCTACCCTGGATGACATTGGTGTCGGAGTTGAAACACTCTCATGCACATCTGTATGAGCTCTAGGTATGGGTGCATGAGAGGCACCATATATTGGAGTGAGTGTTGTGCTCTAGATTCTTGAGCCAAAAGCCTTAGAATTTCCTAGGTTAAGAAACTGGTGTAGGCTACCTCTCTCTAGAGCTTTGGGCTTCTTGTTGAGAATAGGGTCAAAGACATCATCGACAAAGTCGAAAACCATGGAAGGGTCACTGACCGAGACCCCCATCAAGGAACCTCAACCTTGGTTGAAGAGGGCATGGGGGTGTGGGTTTCCCTATATAAGACTTTTTGCTTGTGGTGTAGAGCTAGGAGTCACCATGGCAATTTTTAGGACTAGGAGAAGGCTCTGATTTCTTTTTACTTGAAACTTGAGAGACTGGTTGGAAAACTCTAGCATTTGAAATGAATCTATTGGATCCCAACTATCTTAAATAACCACCTTAACTTTTAGAGTAATGGCTTCACATGCATATATAGAGTCACATCACATAATGACCCCTTTTTAATTAATGACCCTAAGCGTCGAACTTTATTTTTGAGAGATTCTATATCAATTCTCAATCTTTTTCCCCAAATATCTTAGGAGGACGTTGGATCATTAATTTTGGGGAAAATTAGGAAGATGCACTCCCTCAAAACTTCAAAAAGAGGCAAGGGTGATCCATGAGGGACACGTGTTCGAGACACTTATGAAAGGGACAAAAAAAAAAAAACAAAGAAAAGAATGAGGAAAAGAAAAACTATACATATGATACAATATTAAAATGAAGAGACTCAAAGGAAAGGTTTTAAGTGAATCCATTTACGAAATCACCAAGGGGTCACCTTCCATGGTTTCAAGTTCAAAAGCATTGTGTTGCTTGCATGCACTGATTTTGAAGGGTCATGTCCATAAGGGGTCAAACTTTCCATGATTTCTAGGCTTGGCAGCCCTTGCATCCCATTTCAAAACCGTAGTACCAACTTGGAATTCTAGTTCGACATGTCTTTTGATTGAACCAAGTTTTCACCACCTGTTGGTGGCTGATCATGGCTTCATGAGTGGCCTCCTACTTCTCTTGGAGCTCTACTAGCTCAAGTGAGTCTCACTTGCATCACCCCATTTTCCTCTATCTCAATTTGTTTTAATAGTTGTAACAAGGGATTTCTAGGGAAATTGGCATCACAACACTTTTCCCATAACTATCTCATATGGTGAGGCTTTTAGGATTGTCTATTTAGGTGTGATTGATCACCCATAAGGTTGTTTTGATATGTTCATGCCATAACCTCTTATGCTCATTTCCCATTCTTTTTATGAGCTTGATTAGGTTTTTTTGTTAGTGGACTCTGCCAGACCATTTCCTTGTGGGTAATAATTGGAGGATGTTTTTAGATAGATCCCATGCTTTATAATGAAGTCAGATACTTTGGCCCCAAAAAGGCCTTAGCATTATCTGATATAATAGTGCGGGGGGGTCCAAAGTGGGTAGTGATATCTGTAGGAGTCCTAGGATCACGTTCTCGGTGGCCTCTTTTAGTGGAACTACCTCCGCCCATCGGGTGAAGTAATCGGTTGCGGTGAGGATCCATTTTTGCTGCGATGCTGAAGTTGGGTTGACCATACCGATGAAGTCTAGACCCCATTGTGCAAATGGTTCCTCAATTAGGATGGGGTTAAGAGGTAATGCCACATTCTCTCAAAAACCCATATAAACTTGACAAACCTTGCATCTATTTGTTTCTTCTTGATCAGTCAGTGAACAGGCTTGGCCAAAAGTATCCTACTTGTAGGATTTTTATAGTTGTGGTTTGGGTAGAAAAATGGCCTCCCGAGCTCCCATGGTGCAACTCACATAAGACCCTTTCAATCTTCTTCATTCTCAGGCACCTTAGCAGGATTCCATTAAAGTTCCTTTTGAAAAGGAAATCCAATCATGGTGAAATTGGATCCCTGTTGCCTATAGTACCTCCTCTTTTTAGGGGAAGATGGCTTGGGTATTTCCTATCTGCATGAAGTGGATCCTATCCAAGACCCAACTACTTGAGTCACTTTCTTGGATATAGAGTATCTCTTTGGGCTCATCGTTAGTCGGGGCATGGGGTCTTGTGTTAGATATTGACATAGGCCCCCCTTCCCGTACTAGCTTTGTAGGTTTTACCTCAATGTCGTATTGAGGATCTTAGTGATCTAGTTAGCTCTTTTATTTGTTATCTCACCCTCTGTTATATATTCTTTGATGCTAGAGTGTGCCACCATAACCTGGATTCTACTATGAGTGACAAGGTGCCTGAATTTCTTTAGACCCTTAACTATAGCATAAGCTTGTCTTTCTACAAAGTTATACCTTGTTTCATAGTCATGGAGATTTTTTGAAAAGAAGGTGACTGGATGTTCTCTCCTTGAGACTCTCCTTTTGTGTCAACACAAGATGTTACACTATGTTTACCCCGTATACATACATGATGAAATCCTTTGAGAAGTGGGGTTATGTAGTACGGGGGGATGTGATAGCCCCTTTAATTACCTCAAAGGCCTTGACAACCTTAGTGGTCCATTTGAAGTTAAGGTCCTTCTTGAGCATTAGTGTGATCGGGTGGATTGTTAGGAAAAGTCTGAAATGAACTTGCTGACAAAATTGATCTTTCCTAAGAAAGATTGGACCACTTTCTTATTGATTAGTAAGGGTAGTCCCATAATGGCTTCAACCTTTCTTGGATCAATAGAGATTCCTTCCTTTGAAACAATGTGTCCTAGGAGTTTTCCCTGGGGTACTCGAAAACACATTTCCTTGGGTTCAGAGAGATCCTGAATTCTTGGCATTTCTCGAATACAACTTCCAAGGCATCAAAATGACCCTCCGTTGTCTTGGTAAACAATGTGAGATCATCTAGGTATATAAGAATTACCTTATTGATCAATTGCTCCAAAACGTGGAGTCCATGGCTCTTTGAAAGGTAGCTCTAGTGTTTGTGAGTCCAAATGGCATTTTTGTGTATGTGAAGGTTCCCCATTTTTTGTCGTGAAAGTGGTCTTATGTTGGTCCCCTTCATGAGCCATATCTGGTTATAGCCTGAAAAACCATCCATAGAGAGAACCTTTCTGAGCCTGCAATTATTTGTAATATCTGCTCCATGGAGGGTAAAGGGTAGTGATCTTTTAGGGACACTCTATTTAGGTCTCTGAAATCTCTACAAGAGCCAAATTTCACTATTTTTCTTCCTTACTAGAACTAGGTTAGAGACCCATGTTGTGTGCTTGATAGGAAGATTATTTTGGCCTCTAGGAGTTTTCTTAGTTCCTCGGCCATGAGGGATTCTATTTTTGGGTTCACGGGCCTCTTGTTTCTAGTGCATACGGGCTTAGTTCCTTCTTGAGGTCAATGGTGTGTTGGATGATATCCTTGTTGTAACCATGTAGGTCATCATACGTCCAAGCCATCACTTTTTCATACTTATGGCATAAAGCCACAAGTCTTTCCCTTTCCCTTTGAGTGACTAATCTCCCAACTTTTAGCTTCCTCTCATTAGTCACTTCTAGCTCGATGTAATCCTCCTTTACCACTGCAAACTTCCTTTGATCTGGACTAGCATCATTAGAATAAAAAAGGATTTCTAGTGTTATTAACCCTTTTAGAAGTTTGTTCATCTTCAATTGAATAATCTGATCTCCATAAGCTTCTTCAATCTTGGGTTGGAGTTGGTTTGCAAACTAGTTGGATTGTTGGAGGAAGTGTATAATCTTCATGGTCACTATTAAAAACCTACCAATGATCGATGTTATCAGGTATAGAAGGGTGGATGATCAATTTTATGGTACTTTCATTTGCTATCAAATCTTGTATTGGGTTGAATTGTGACCGATTAAGCCATCCTATCAGCCTCATATTTTGGTCTTGGGGAATAACCTTGATATTAAAGGCTTTGAAATCTTTGATGAGATCCCACACCCTATGTCGATAGGACCTCATTCTTGGATTTTTTGGTGGAAGTGTTCCTTACCTATGTTACTACCAACTCGAGTCACCAAAGACTCTCAACTATTTGATGCCTTCCTTTTGTGTCATGGCCAAGCCATGTACTAAGGCCTCATACTCTACTTCATTACTAGTATAGTGAACTAGAAGTAGAATGCCTAGAGTATCTTCTTTCCACTTGGGGATAACAAGCATATTCAGCTCCTGAGCCATTTTTCTTTTAGCTCCATCGAAATGTAGGGTCCATATCTGGGAATCTTTGATGGGATTCCCTTCTCTTTTATCCTCTTCTTTTACCACCTTTGGAATCATGGAGTCCTCATCAAAGATGATGTAAGTACCCAAACCAATTGAATCAAAGTTCCCAAAGGGATCACGGGGGGAAGGTTGGCTAAATGACCACCACTTTGAAGATTACCCTCCTCGTATATGATTCCTCTTCTCTAGTGATCATAGTGTGGGAAGCCTCAAATCTGAGACCACTTGGTCCATTATATGTTCTTTGGAAAGGGGTTTTGATAATACCTTCATCTTAGACCCATACTTGGTCACAAAATCAGATGGGACCAATCAAGAGACATATAGCCTCCTATTTTAGTTGTGAAATCATGGGAGAGACATAATCTGAAGACTAGTGGAAAATGTCAATTACTACTATATCTGTGGAATGGTTATGTTTGGGTAGGAATAAAGCTGCATAACGAGAGTCCCTTGATAGCTCCTATGGTTTGGACTGATTTTCCATCCAGTTGCATGAATCCTTTCTTTAAGGGCTCATATTCAATTCCCAAGGCATCTGTAATTGCTTTGGGCATGATTGTAGTGCTTGTGCCAGAGTCTATCATGGAGTTATGTAATAATTTCCTACCTATGATAAGAGTCATAAAAAGGGGTTGGGCCTTGGTTTACTTACTTCTCCCTTTGATTTAACAACACTACCTCTGTTGGGGCTCAAATCACTTTTACCTATTTCCTTCTCTTTCTGGTGGTGGTTGGGTCATCATTTGATTTAAGTGCTTCTTGGAGAGCAACTCCTTTTTCTCTGGAATGCCTAGAAGATCCCACAAGGATGCGTTAGTTGGCACTTTCTTGAGTTATTGGACCACATTAATTGGTCCGGGAAATGATGTCTTGGATGATGACTGGTGTTTTATTCCTTCAACTATGGGATGGAGGGCATCTGATTCTAGACAGTTCTTAGAGCTTCTTTTACAACCATCGGTGGTGAGACTGTGATGGTTGGGGGCTCTTTTTTTGTGTCTTTCTAGTCATACTTGGGATAGGAGCATTCATCTCTATCATCTTTTTTTGAAGTGAGTGTTGTAATTAAATTGAATTGGATTTGAAAGAAACTACCTCATTTGTAAATATGAATTCCTCTCCTTCTACCCAAGAGAAAAGTGTGTGCTCTAGTGTGATCTCCGCTTCTGTTCTAGGGACATCCCTTGAATCTATGCAACAAAGGCTACATTTTGAACTCCCATGGATTGGTAAGGTCTTGATGTGTTAACATCATAGCCTTCCCTTGCTCTTTTTTGACTACCTTTTGTTGTAAATTTCCTTGGGACAATCTCTTGGCATGTGGGAATATTATGGGGAAGCACCATGCGTTGGGATCTTCTGCCAAATTGTTTTTCCCAGGTACCATTTCTCTTCGCTATTATTGGGTGGGATAGTCTGGAGTGGTGTTGGCACCGGGACTAGTTGGTTAGATGAAATGTACATAGATGGTGGCCTTTGGGTATCTAATGTTGTGAGGGATAGGTAGGCCTGCCACCCTTGATAGCTTTGATAATTTTGTCTTGGGTAAGTGCTTTGATTCCTTTTAAGATTTACTATCTCATTAGAGAAGTTTCTAAGGATATTTTTGACTTCCTCCATTTTGGGAGAAGAAGATGATGATGTTGTAGTGGGAATTGGTGTTGGATGAGAGGATGGGTAATTATATAGGGACGTAGGGGCTTGGGTAGAGCTTGGGACCTGATGCTTGTGGAAGGGGAGCTATTTTGGGGTACATTGGCAAAGGGGCTCTCGGGGGAAGCTTACCGACATCTATTAAATTGTTCGGCTTGGATCACAATATCATATGCTTGTGGTAAAGATTCCCCTCTAATGATTGAATCATCACAGAAATATCCAAATTTAGATCTTTTAAGTAAAAAACAATAGCCATACCTATAGGTGGCCTTGCTAGAACAAGAATCCTTTGCCATGTTTTGTGAAATCTAGTGTTAAAATCGGTCATAAGCTCTTGTGGACCCTTCTTGATGTTGATAAATTTATTGTAGGAGTGAGGATCTATCCCTTTCTTCACTGAATCTTGCTACAAGACATTTCCCAGTTGGTCCCAAGTGTTGATAGAATTAGGGGTTAGGGATCGGTACCAATCCAGAGCCTTCCCTTAAGGGAAGCAACTAGTAACCATAAGGCTACATCATGTTCCTGATATAATGTACCGCACATATTTTGCTACATCTTGTAGGTGTTCCTCTAGAGTTTTGAAGTCTTCTCCACTAAATTTGGGCAGCACTTTTAGTGCGTTAGCTGGAATAGGATTCCACACCACTAGGGGTGTGGGTAGGATGAGTGGACTCCCTTGATTCCATGAAACAAACTACCTCGGAGGTTGAGCTTGGAGGTGGGCCATTAAAATAGGTCTGAGGATTCTAGTTGACTGTAAGAAGGGCCTACCTAGTGGAGGTGTTGAGAGAGTCCGGTTTGGAGGAGACAAAGACCTTTGAATCTATCTACCTCTTCTATTGCATGGTGGAGATAACTGTAAGTATTCAAACACACCTTCTTCTCTTGTCCTTGCTCTTGTTTGCATTTGTCTTGTAAACTAGAGAAGACCAAACTTAGTATTGCTGAAATCAACATATTTTCGATGATGGAGTCTTAAGATGTGTAGTTTTGTGTCCCCAGGCATGCTAGGAAAAATGTTGATGATTATCTTTGCGGATGAACCGTCGAGTCATGGGATACCTTAGGGAAGTGGGATGTGCTCCCTAAGATAACCTCCAAATTTTAAAGAAGTTGGCTCTTCTCTATGGTGTGAGGTAAGGTTAGAGGAAAAATGAAATAAAATGCAAAACTAACTAAAAGGTGATACGCCAAAAAGATCTTAAAAGACACATAGATAGATCTGGGAAACTACTTAAAATAGCCAAAGAACATTTAGCATGGTCTACTATTTTTAGAAGTATCTTGGATTATCAGAGGCCGAAAAGTGTAAAACATAATAATATGTAGATGATAGATGCATATAGAAAACCCAAGGGCATATAACATGATAGATCTTCAAAATTATCTAAAACTACCAACAGTGAAAGGATGAAAGACACAGAATATTGAAAGCTAAAATGCACAAGAACAAGAACTCTTTATTCATAGAGAAAATAATACATAAGGCCTGATATGAAATAGATTACAACTTTCTTCTACAACAGAGCCTTGCTAAGGCTAGAAAATACAATAATTAAGCCTAGAATCCCTTTCCGTAACTCTAGTCTATTTTTCTTTTCTATTTTTTCCTCTTTTGGTTCTGGATCAGAAAATTCCTTTATAGATCCTTTTGCTCTCGCTTCAATGTCTGGAATCAGATCTTCCACCGAAAACATTCAATTTTCTTACAAGATCTTTCATTTTTTTGGGCAATATCTCAACTTCATTGGTGATATTTACGATTGCCTTTAATTCATCCAACTTGTGCTCCTTTGGTTGGTGATGATTCCATCTTTGCCACATGGGAGGTTGTGTAGTTGTTTAAGAGTATTTCTTGGGATTTGTCTTCAAAACTGCGCCTAAGTGACGTGTGGAGGGCACACGCTTATTTGAGGGTGTTCCTTCTTCTTTCTCTTTATTTGAAATTACGCTCAGTGAACATGTGGAGACCCTGTGTGTTTTTACTATATCCTTGACTTTTCAACCCGCCTGGGAAACTTTATCAAGCCTGAGACACATGGGAAATGTAGCACAAGTTTGATAACACTCCTTCTCTACTTCATTCCCGAGTGTGCCAAAGGGACACGTGGACATCTTCTACATTCAGCTTCATACTTAGTTGAATTTAGGCTCAAATGAACCCTATCATCATACTCGAGTCATGAAACTAAGCACTGTAAGGCCCTTCAAACTATCATCCATGATCTTATTGAGTAAGAATACCTCCTTGGCAAGTCTGTTTGTCCATATACTTCTTCATCCATATCCCATCCAACTCCTTTGACCGCATCTCCATCTGTTCAACTTCATGGGTCTCTTCACCCGTCTACATCATCTCCTATCATTCTTCTTGATGAGGGTCCTCCCTTATTCATCGATACTATTTGCCTCATTGTACCACCTCTATGATCCATTATTATCGACATCCTATCCATCCATCACTGGGGGAGCATCTTCCCCTCCTTATCAACCTCATCGCATCCTTCTTCTTGTCTTCATCAATCCATCCCCTCATGCTAGGGGACTTCTTTCTAGGATTTGATTGTTCATGGATTAGTTCCTCTCCACATTTGACATCATCTTATCTTATCTATCTCGGTTCATCCGATCGTACTTTTCATCTCCTCTTCCTATGACCACTTTCGTGGCCATATCTGTGCTTCCCTTTGGAAGCACCATGGCTTTGTCTAAAATCTGCCATTGTGCTGCATATTTCATGATATTTATTTAACTCATCTCATATGGTCCTGGTTTATCTTGTCTCTCTCTAGGGGGACCATTTATTCATCTTAGACACATACCTTTCACTTCCTTAATAGGCAAAACTTGCTCTTATTTTCACTTGTTCATCTCATCCCATCTTTTGACGTAACACCAACGTTGATAGCCTCACAACTAAATATGAACTTCACCACTCTAAAAAAAGAACCAATGCAAAATTTTTTCCCTCCCTTGACGATAAACTAGAAGTAGAACCACTTAACGCACTATAATTGTGACCATTTTTTTGTTAGCACATTTACCAGTGTGCCCTTAGTCATATCTTTAGATCATTCCTCCATTTTAGCCTCTTCCATCTCTCATTGTGATGATTTGGAATTATGTGGTCTTCCGTCACTTCCTAGATGTAACCTTAAATATGGGCACCATGACTCTTCCCATAGCATTTTCCTTATGGATAGGTTCTCCCCTTTGGTGAGAACTCCACGATAATTACATCCATAACCCTCTTATTCACCTATTGGAACTATGCAAATGGTCTAGGGGTGTCTCTTGTACATTCATTATCCCCTCTTAAGTGGTCTACTAATTTATTCCCAACTCTCCCCACATGAAAATAAAAATCATGGATGCTCTTGTCAAAAATCAAAGTTATCAACAACATACCGATCCCTCAAAGGACAACTATCCATGCAAGAAAGAAAAAGAAAAAATCAAAATCAACTTTAAAAGTGAAATCAAGAAAAAATAATCGATCCCTCGAAGGACATCTATCATATTATTCTTGCCATCAGATATCTTGAATAAAGTAGACCATAGCATCGAAGGATGGCTACTCCTTATGGCATTCGAAGGATTCCAACATTGATCGGCCTTCCATTTTATTAGCATCCTAAGAAAGCTTCCTGCATTAATCAACTTTCTTCTAGCAGACTTCTTGCAGACGGCCGCGAGTTTTCTCTTTCCCCTTCCTAGAGCTGGGGTATAGTTTTAGGGAACACCTCTTTTGGAGAACCCTCTTTCCTTGTACAAGTACATCTCAAACCCCTTTTTCATTTTGAAATTAGGTTTATGAGATCAATTCATCCATTATTTCCTTATGATCTTTGGTATGACTAACTATCGTTGGTCACTGCTAACATCGTTTTGGTCGCATAATATTTACGTTATTGATTCCCTTTTTGTTCACTTCTAATGTAGTTAGAGGCATCTTTTCCTTGACAATCCTTGGTGGAACGTATTATTATTCGTACTTAAAGGTTACCACCGTTGCATTGTATTCTATCAAAATATCATCACATCTACCTTTTAACACATCTTTCTTTATCTCAATCACCTATATGTTATCTATCTATCTTACAACACATTTACTCTTACTTATATCCATCATTAATCACATAAGTTCTCAAATTGTTTTCAATGATAGAGGGCTTAGGACCTCAGATGTAAATATGGATTCTGGATACGGGCATAGAGAAAATAGATCTGTGAGAAAGAAAATAGATCTGCAAGATGGAAATAGATAAGATTAGATAATGATATGTGGGGGTTGCTTGACAAATAAGAGATCGAGAAGCATTAAATTCCTCGGTGGTTGTCAACCCCATGTTCACAAGAAAAGAATGAATATCCAATGATAAGATGACATGCCAAAACTATAGAGATTTGCAATATGTTGAATAAATAATATAAATATGATACCAAGCCAGTGTTTTGATATAACAACAAATTGATCGTTAGAGTGATAATATGAGATTGATAGAGCTTCACCTCCAAACACTCCACAATATGATTCAAAGCTTCACAAACAATTTTGACAAAATATTATAAATTTTAAGCTTGAGAATTTCAAGAATTTTTTTCCTCCCTTCAGAGGGGGAGAAAGAGTCCTATTTATAATTTGAATGTGGATTAAAATAAAGGATTAACAAATAACTATAATTTGTAAAATCAATCTTGATTAAGAGGACATGATGAAGAGTTGATTTGATGGTGGGGTTCATGATGTGAGAAAAGGAAAAGATGTGATGTGGAGTGGGGACATGGTTAGGTGTAATAGTGAAGTCATGTGCTCACTTTACACTATTGATTTTTGGATTTGTTGTTAGATAGGGAGATTTTTGAATTATTGACTTCATGGGTGGGGTTAATAATTTAATAATTTGAAGGGATTGAATTTTTAGGTGGGAATTGATTTTTAGGTGAGAATTGATTTTGACTTAAGTGGGGAACATGTGGGGTTGTTGATTTATATATATATATTTGTGAATTATTTAATTATTAAATAGAATGATATGACTTATTTGAAAGAATGAATTATTTAGCATAATATAGTTTTGGCATGTGATAAGAGATTAACATAGTTATAAGATTAATTAACTGAATATGAATTGTCGGTAGGAAATGAGATTTGAGTAAGCCTCTGAAGGAGACCAAAACACGGGGTGATACCAAAATTTGGTGTCTACATTTGCCCCTTTTTGTTGAGTGGTTTGTGATAGCAAGCCATGAGACAAAAACAAAAAGGGTTAGATGAAAGATGTGTCCGAGGATGGATGAAGACATGACCAAAGGAAAGATGCCCAGGAAAAAAAGGATTGCAATAACAATAAAAAAGTATGGCGGTGACTCCAATATCACATCGGTAGAGGAAAATTATAGTCTCAATGGAGACAGATGACAACATTCTATAGACCAGTGAGTGGGTGAAGACCACTGCAGTATGGATGTAAACCAAGATGACCAATGGGTCATAGGAAAACATCAAAATATGTGTAACTGAATGCGAAAGATGTGCGCAATCCTTTGTTTACGAGGAATCGTGTGAAAAATCATGCGTCCACAAAAGGGACATGGATGAAGACAATGATGCCCCAACACAGGGCATGAGAAAGACACAAAGTGAGTTATATATGCCGACAAGTACAAGAATGAAAAAGGTGCCCCATGATAGGGCACGAAGATGACATAATGGGAGATGGATATGTAAATAAAATGCCCCAGGGGGAATAACCATAAATGTGCATATGATGAGAAGATAGGATAAAAGGGTGAGATAGAATGCCCTAAAGGTGTGATAAATATGATGGCAATCATGTTTCATAAGAAAGATGCATAAGTGTTAGTAAATTATAAGGTAAAAGCAGTCTTACTTGTTCGATAAGTAGGACAAGAAGTCAAGATACTTTTGCGACAAAACAAAAGTAGAGAAAATATGCATGGAAGAGTACAAGATCAGATAGGTGTTGGCCGTTATGGTATCCTCTAAGACAAAAATGTCCCAGGAGGATGGGATGAAAGATGTGGATGATAGATGATAGAGATAAGAGAAAGTGGACATGGTTGAAGTAGAAAGGACATGGTGGAGGAGAGAGGTCAAATAGTAGAGAAGGACGATAAGAGAGGTGAGAAGATAGACGAAAGCACAAAAGAGAGAGAATAATATTTAATAAGAGGGTAGTGGAAAAAGATAAGGGGAAATAAATAGGTAAGGTATGAGGGACCTGGAGAAAAAGAAAAAAGAAAAGAGTAGGAGTAGAAGGAGGGAGGAAGTTTAAACAAGAAGAAGACGAGATGAGAAGGAAAAAGAGATTAGAAGGGAAGTTGAATGTATAGAGATATATCATAGTAAAGAAGCAATAGAGATAATAAAGAGGAGAAATGGTGGAAGAAAGAAATGATGAAGGACAAAGAAGAAGACAAGAAAATGATAGAAGAAGGGATGAAAGGGAGATGGAGATCAAAACAAAGGGAGAGAAAGAATGGATCACGAAAGAGATGACAGAACTGAGAAAGAAAAGTTGTGAAGAATATGAGAGAAGGATGATTGGAGAGATGAATATGTATAGTAGGATGGAAAGATGAAGGAGATGAAGAAGATGAAGAAGTTAAAGAAGATGGGGGAGGAGGTAGAATGGAAAAGAGAAAGAAAGGCACCATGAGGAGCTAAGAAGATAGGGGTGGTAGAGAAAGAAGCTCAGTAATGGGGAAATGAAAATAAGAGGGAAAGAAGGGATGATAGAGCCAAAACAGGAAAGGAATTGAATATGAAACCGAACACATGGAAATGCATGTGGATGGTGAGATGGTTAAGAAGATGGGACAATGCTAGTGAGTTAGGTTATCAATGGGAAGTACGATGAAAGTGTGAGGAGAAGAGGAGATGAAGATGATACAAATGATATGAAAGAAAACTAGAGGTAGAAAGGAGGAGAGGACAACAAAGAAAATGATGCAAAGGTAGTATGTGATGAAGACAGTAGAGATATTGAAAAAGGCGAAGGGAAGATGAAAAGGCAATACCAATAGAGGGATGTTAGGAGAAATCCTTTGATAATGATTAGAGGGCACAAAAGGAAAAAGGGAGGAAGAGAAAATGGAGGAGGTAAAAAGAGTGAACCGGTATTAGTAGAATGGGAAGAAATGAGTTTTAGGAGAAGTCCACCGATAATTCTTAGTGCGAGAATGGAAAGATGACATAATGTTAGATGAACAATGATAATGACGAGTAAATATGGTGATAGATATGGGGAAGTATTCTAGAAAATGGACCAGAAAGAGTAAAGAAAGGAGGGCTAATGATATGTAAGAAGATAAAGGTGAGGAGAGAATGCAATGGATGAGGATGTGGATGAAGATGACAGAAGTAAAGATGAAGGAACAAAATATAAGAGAGGTATGAAGTAGTTAAGATGGATTTTAAATGAGGGATGATGGAGATGATATTTGAGGAAGTTTGAGATATTTTGTGTGAGGAAAAAGAGAAGGGAAGAGGATGTGTTTGTGGGGAATGAAGAAAAAATACGGATGATGGGAATATGAAGGAAAGAGGAAAGGCAAGGAGACAAATCATTCTTAAGAGAGACTCTTAAGTAAGATCGCCATGCCGTAGGAATGGTTAAGTAGGATCGCCAAACTGAAGAAGAAGAATGATGAAAAGATTGAGCAATGTATACCAAGATGGAACATGAAGTGAAAGGAGGTAATAACAAGGAAACAAAGGAATGTGACATGAGTGGATGGAGGAATGTATGTAGTGTAAGATGGAGAGTGTAAGGAGAATTCTTAATTAGGATGCCT
This sequence comes from Taxus wallichiana var. yunnanensis, assembly GCA_018340775.1. Lineage (NCBI taxonomy): Eukaryota > Viridiplantae > Streptophyta > Pinopsida > Cupressales > Taxaceae > Taxus > Taxus wallichiana. The sequence continues at coordinate 222,280,681 of CM031237.1, forward strand.
ATGTTGTACGAGTGATGATATCAGAGCGTTAAGCATAAGTTATGGAGTAGGAAGATGTTTCTAGCGTTGAAGGGAACAGAAAACAATGAAGGAGTTTCTACAAATGGTAGGATCTTAAGAAAGAGTTGTATTGTGATTAAGAAGCCTGCGTGGAATGGGTGATTAAGTAGGATCGTCAAGACGAAAGAAGAAACAAAATGATAAAATAGATGCCAGTACAAGTATATTAAGAGAAAAACAAAAAAATAATGGCTCATGTGGATGACATGTGAAGTATCAAACAAACAATGGAGAAGGACAAAGTGGGTGAGAAGAGTAGTGGAGAATGAGATGAGGTGAATTTTAGGAGAAAATTGGGTTGATAAAGGGGACTAGGAGGAAGGAATGGTCAACAGACATGATCACGAATGAGACCTTGTCATGAATGACAGGTCTACCTTGAGTAGGGTTTCTGTGCTGCGGGGATTATGTAGATGTGCCAAGCTGGGGATGAAAGGTTTGAGATGGTGAAGAAGAGGATAATGAACAATGGTGGGGGATGAGGAGCTGCCGGATAATGAATGCTACTTGAGAGTTATCCTCAAGTAGAATTCACAAACTGCAACAGAGGTCAAGTAGAATTCCCAAACCGAATAATGCATTAAAAAGATTGCTTGAAGATAATAATTGATTTCATGGATTTATGGATGATGTTGATAGGGGACATCTTTAAGAGTAAACATATGGATACAGATTTTATGACATAAAATTTTATTTCTAAGGAGATAATTGTGATAAAATATGACTTTGATGAAATGAATGTCGCATAACCATAGCAAGGGTCAAGTAAGAAAGTTATGCTTTTAACCCGATAAGAAGTAAACAAGAAAGGTACTACTCAAAGCATTGCACTTGCAGCCGATAGCAGGTGTTAGTACATAACTAATGAGATTTGATTATATCACAAGACCAAGAGGAAGATATGGATGAAATATGCTCATAATCCTAATGCCGACATGACAAAGGAATTGGAGATGTATCTTGTACGTGGGAAGAAGGCTCTCCAAAGATGGTATTCCTTAAGTCTATGCCCCAACTCTGGGAAAGGGGAAGAATAGAATAAAAGAAAGTTGATCAATGCGGGAAGCTTTCTGGGAATGCTGATAAAAGGAAGGTTGATCAATGTGGAAAACCTTCCAAATTCCATAATAAAAGAGTAGCCATCCTTCTAGGGTATAGTCTACTTTATACATAATATGGATGGTAAGAATAATATATATGATAGCCATCCTTCGAGGATCGGTCTATTGTTTATTTGAATTTTTGACTTTGATTTACAATTTTTTTATGCAAAGCTATCCTTCGAGGGATCAGTCTATTTTGATAACTTTGATTTTGTCTTTTACATACATGAATTTGAGCTTCACATGGGGAGAGCTGGGGATAGCTAGGTAGACCACCTAGGAGGGGAGAATGAATGTACAAGAGACACCCCTAGACCCTCTACATGAGTACAATAGGAAAACGAGATGGTGATGGATGTAATGATCATGGGGTTCTCACAAAATGGGAGAACTTATCCATAGTGAATATGCTACGAGTAGAGCCGTGGTACTCATATTCAAGGTCATGACTAGTAGTGACGGTAGACCACATGATTCAAAATCATTACAATGATAGATGGAAGGGGATATTGATGGAGGAATGATCTAAAGATAAGACTATACTCATAAGTGTGTGTACTAACAATAGAATGGCCGTAAGTGCAATGCATTAAGAGGTTCAATCTCTGGTTTACTACCAAGGGAGAGAAGACATTAAAGTTATGACAAGATGAGAGCTTGCAAAGGATTAGATGTGATAGACAAGCAAGAAATAAAACTATGTCCTTAAGGAAGCAAAAATATGACCACAACGGTGGGTTTTGATGAAAATAAAAGGTGCCCCAAGAGAGACAAAAATATGGCCACAATGGTGGGCTTAAATGGAAATATGGTCCCTTAACGGAAGGACAAAAATGGCCACAAAAGTGGACTTAATGAAACATATGGAAATATGGTCCCTCAAAGGAAGGACAAAAATGGCCACAAAAGTGGACTTAATGAAACAAATGGAAATATGGTCCCTCAAAGGAAGGAAAAAAATGGCCACAAAAGTGGACTTAATGAAACAGATGGTGCCCCAAAAGAGACACGAATATGGCCACAATGGTGGACTTTAATGAAGATGGAAATATGGTCCCTCAAAGGAGGACTTTGATAACACACTCATGGCCACAAAGGTGGAATTTGTGACAGAAAAGATAAAAATATGGTCCCTCATGGAAGGAAAAACATGGCCACAACAAAGTGGGCTTAAGATAAAAATAAATGATCTTCAAAGGATAGATGCATATGGCCACAAAAGTGGGCTTAAAATGGGGTGGATATTTGGAGGGGGTTAGCTTAGATCAGATGGATTTGGATGAGGTAAATAAAACAATGTCAAGGAGTAAATCCCCCGACATCAAAGAGGAGTTGTTTAGATACGAAATGAGTTAACATGAATGATATGCTTAAGGATGAGGGGAGGCTACTCCCTCAGTGAAAAAGATTATATCACTGTCGTAAAATTAGATGTGGACAGGTGAAAGAGATTGGATGATGATAACCTTAGATTTGGATCAGGTAGATGCATTGGGGATCATAGGAAAACAATGTTGATGAATAAGGGAGGACCTTCTGTATGAGTAACATGTGAAGGAGAGATGTTAATGGAGGATGGAAGAGAAGACTTAGAGACTTCAATAGATGTGGAATTAGTTGTGGATAAAATAGTAGAGGGACAATCCTAAAAAATATTGTCTCTTTCAATGAGATCATGAATGATAGTCTGAAGGGCCTTACAACACTCAGTGTCATGACCTGGGTACGATGGTAGGCACAACTGAGGTGGGGATCAAACCATGATGGCTTCCTACTATTTGGGTTAAATACCTTGATAGGTGGGAGCGTGATGGCAGTGGAAATTTGTAATAAGTGTTGAAGGGTTTCCGCATTAGTATATGTATTTTCTTTGGACTTGGATTGGGATGCAAATGCTTGGGATGTGGTTGTATGAGCTGTCTTAGAGGATTGCATCATGTTGTTCCATAATTTTGAGTTGAATCTTGAGGGAATGCTAGATATTTTTATTTTGGTTGGTAGAGTGATTGTGATGCCTTAGATGGAGATTGATATTGCCCCAAAATAGATGATGCATATTTGGTATTTGTTGGCAAAATGTCTATCTTCTTTTGGGGACACACAAGATATTTTTGTGGATGTGTACCAAGGTTCTTGGATTTGGATTGTGAAGAAGCATTCTTGGGAGATGTGACACTGATTTCAATCAGAGAGTCTGAAGGTTGTGTCATAGTTGATACAGGTGAATGGATTGGTATTTTCATGATGGATGTGGGAGTATCTGTAGATGAGACGGGAGGAGCATCTAAAGTTTCTACTAGTTGAAGTGCTTTCCAATGTTCTTCAAATGATGTGGAATAAGAAGATGGTGTGTTCACATTCACACTAGTTGATGTGATTGGCATGAGTAGAAGTGTGGAAATAGGAACTGAGATAGAATCAATAGATGGTAGGATAGGAAAAGGTGGAATAGATGAGGATGGGGGAGTATTAGGAAACCCGATGGATGAGGATGTAGAAAGATGAGTTGTATTCATTTTGGATGGGGAAGGATGTTCCTCCTGAGTGAGGAAATCATCTTCCTTAATGAGGTCATGGACGATGGTCTGAAAGGCCCTACACTACTCAATGGAATGATGGTGAAAATGCAATTGGGATTGAACCATGGAGGTTTCCTACTATAAGGATCCCAATGTCTAATGGGAGGAAGAGTGATCGCAAATATTTGAATTAGATGTTGAAGGATATCTGCATAAGACTTGATTGAAGTGTCGCATAGAAGACCACTCTTATGGGTTTTAAGATGATGTTTTGGCTTGGATTTAGACATGGAACTTTGGGATATCGACGTATGAGCCGATATAGGTGCTTGAGGATGGGGATGGATTGCATTGCGGTTTTAATGTTTTGGTTTCAGTTTTAGTGTTAGTTGATGATTTAGGGTCACGTGAACCTAGACTGAGGAGGTACTTGAATAAATTTGATGGAGAATGAAGGATCCTCTTTAAAAGATTCTTCACTTGGAGGTGACATGATTGTGGAAGTGTGTGAAGAACAAGGGGACATTTGCATTTGGATAGATGAGGTCAACAATGCAGATGTTGAAGTGGAAGGAATAGATTGGTTTGGTTTGGGAAGGATGCATCCTTCCTTAATGAAGTCCTGAATAATGGCTTGAAACGCTTTGCAATGTCAGATATCATGTCCAAGGGTGTGATGATATGCACAAACAAGGCTGGAATTAAACCACGGTGGCTTCTTACTACTAGGGTCAAAGGCCCTAATAGGTGGAAGTGTGATTGCAGAAATTTGTAGCAAGTGTCGGAAGACCTCAATACATGATTCGACCGCAGCGTTAGGAGGTGCTTTGTCTGTGTAGAATTTCTTGGTCTTTGGAAAAGGAGTGGATGTTTGAGATAATTCAGATGTTGAAGACAAAGTTCGAACATGTTCATGTCTTGGTGGCTGATAGCAAGTCGTGATTTTCATAGTGTTGGATGATTTTAGTTGAAGGGGTTTGGGGTTGGATTGTTTAGAAGAAGGAATATGATTTTCCTATATAAGGGAATCTTGAGGCAATATTTGAGAGGTTCCATCCTTGGGAGGAATGACAATAATTTCTACCGGAGGATCGAAGGTGGTACTGATAGAGATGTAGGAAGGGATATTTGTTCATTGGAATCTAAAGAAGGTGAACATTGATTTGGTCACACTGATGAGGTAGAGATATTATTTGAAGTTGAATCCAGTTGAAGATCTTTCAAATATTCTTCAAATGATGTAGGAGGGGAGGAAAATGTGGATGTGGTCTCAATGATTGATGTAATAGGTGCATGCATTGGGATTGGATCTATGGTTGACATTATGGGTAAAGATGAAATAGATGTGGGTGATGGAGTGTATGAGGTATGTTCAGATGTGGAATTAACAGTGGATGTGGGAAGAGGTGCTGAGGTGAACGTAGATAGGACCGAGGTTGGTATGGGGGTGAGGGTTAATGGAATGAAGAAAGGGGGAGCTTCTAGTGAGGTGGATATGGTGGGTGATGAAGAAGGTAAATTTGTGGATGGATCTGGATTTATACCAACAATATGTATAGTATTTATGGTGTGGGTATTGGGCACTGGCGATGTAGAAGCAGTGGTGGTTTGACTTATCAATGTGGGTGTATGGTTTGGAAATGGTTGTTTAAAAATATCTAGTGGTCGATTGGGTGATGCATTTGGGTTATCCACTTGAAGTTCTCCCTGATCGATGAGTCTTTGGACCGAATCCTTGAAAGTATGACATCTCTCTATGTCGTGTCCTCGGACTTGATGGTACTTGCAGTAATGGTCTTCATGATACCACATAGGTCTTGGTCTAGATTCATCAACTGGTTGGATAGGTGGCAGTGTGATCAAATGTGTTGTGATTAACTTGTCAAAGATGGTGTTGTATGATTCTCCCAGAGGAGTATAATTGGGCGTTGGTCGTGTAAATCATTGTTGGGCTCCTGTAGTAGATGTAGGTGTAGGAACTGGGATTGGGTCTATGGTTGGTATTATGGGTAAAGATGGAATAGATGTGGATGAGGGAGTGGATGGGGTATATTGAGGTGTAGAATCAATGGGGGATGCTAGATGGACAATATTAATTGAATAAGAATTAAAATCGTGTGGTGTGGAAGGTAGAAATGGATTTTTGATGGTGGATTTGGGAAGATTTGTTGGAAGATATCCAAGAGTTGAGATTGAATTGGTTGGGAGGTTGTGTAATGTTGGGAAGTAGGGACATAATGTGATGGATGAGATTGTTGAGATACAGGAAGTGCGGTAAATGATGTAGGCAGGGAAGACAATGTAGTATTGGCATAAGGTGATGGGGATAAAATAGAATTTTGTGGTTGAGAACTAGAGTTATGGTGAAAGCATTTGTAAAGGCGGCTAGATGGAGATAAACACGAGGTATCGATCATGCTAGCTTCCCAAGGAGTAGCAATAATTGATGTGGTAGGCATGAAGGTTGTAGTTACGGTTGGTGTGTGTGTAGGATAGGTATAAGATGGTCTTGGTCAGACTAAACATAAGGAAGGGATAGATAAGGATATGAGGAAGCTTGGTATGTTAAAGCTGGAGGAGATGTTTGATAGGATTCTTGAGGTTGGATTAACACATTTGATTGTGGGTATATACAAGGATTGTGAATGTTGGTAAATTGTGGTGATTGGTACATATAAGAACCATTTAGGATGAAGTTTTGTGCCATTTGAAATAGAAAAATTAAGCAAACAATTATTTTTATGTGTTTATTTTTGTTTTGTTTTGATGAAGAACACGTGCAAAAAAAAAAAGAAAATGGTTGTAAGAGGACCTAGAAGAAGGTAAACTATGTTTGGTTTCAGGTAAGTTATGGCTGGGAAATGTTTGAAATGGTTTCTGTTGGGTGATCAAATCCCAATTAGTGAACTAGGTGCAAGGAATGTTTCGGTGTGTTAATTAGTTTGTGAAGTTTCAGGCAGTGTGTGATGATAGGTGTGATGCAAAAATTTAAACCCCTATTTACACTATGTGAGCAAAGAATGCATGAGGTTCATTTTACTCCAAAATTGAAATATGAAATTTGATGCTGAAAATCATCCAAAATAATGACAGTACCATGCAGAAAAGAGAAAATAGGAGAATGAAGAATACATGTATATCGCTTTTCCTTTTTATCTGACAACAAGTTGAGCCAAACAAGGAGTGTGCTTCGAAGAATCAGGCGACAAGTTGCAAAGTGAGAAAATGACAACAAATGCTAAAGAAGTATTGAAGAATGCATTCCCTCGTTATTTGATTGCATGTAATGATGGAATACTTTTGAAAGTGCCACTCAGTGATCTGAAACGATCCGAGTACCCTAAAATGGCACCATTTACGATTGCAGATGAGGTCAATAAAAATGTTTTGCACGATGTGTTTGATTTCGATATTGGTCTTTGACAACGTTATTTTGTGATCGCAACGTTGTAGGCGTTATCCTGTAAAAAGGAAAACAATTATAAGACATGAGGCCAAAAATAGTCTATTTAAGTAATAAAATATGGTAGTTGGAAATGATTTGTGAGATGATTTTCAAATGATGAAAAATAAAAATGATATTAAATCAAAATATTAAAGACGAAAAGTGAACCAATATACTATCAAATAATTTAAAGACAGTGAATAACCTCTTTAAATCAAAAGCATTGAGCTCTTAGCTAAAAATTATAAGCAAAGGATGGATCTAATGATCGCGATAAAAAGGTATGAATCCAAACTCCTGCCAACTGTATTTATTTATAAATGGATTCAAGGTTGTAAATTTAGCATTGTTGTAGAAACGTCTGGAAGGGCCTTTCCCATAGGAGGGATTAAAGTCGGCGTAACAAGCACCGGTTTATAAATATGGTCTAAGAATTGTGAGTTAATCATTATAAAGGAACTGTGTAATTAAATTTCATTGGGATTGTGTATCTAAGATAAATGTGATCTAAAGAATTGTAAGTCAATTACTATAAGGAGACTGTATAATTATTACTATACCGCAACATTACCGAGAAAAGCACAACTAATAAATGTGTTCAAATGAATTATGAAGAAAAATACTATCAATTGATTAAACTTTACTGGTATATAACAGGCACCATTTGTAAACGTATTCTAAAGAAATGTAAATCAAAATAAAGAGACTATACAGTCACTACCTTCAAAGCTGGTTGGATCTCCACACACACGAAGATAAATTATACATGGACGTGGCACTTATAATGAAAATCACAGGAAATTTGTAACAATTGTGGTAGTTAAATCACACTAGACGTGGCATTTCTATAAGGAGAATCACAGAAAATCTAAACGGGACGTGGCTCTTTCATAACAATAATCATAGACAATTCAAACAGGAAATATATGATTGGCTATGGTACCCCACGCGTGGTTTATAAATGTGTTCTACAGAATTGTGAATCAATTGCTATAAGATGCAAAGCTTGCGTGGATTTGCAACCGTGTTAAGAATAATTTCCTCCCTCTCTCTATATAATTTTATTGTGCTAGGAACAATAAATATAATTGTGTGGAAGAGGAGATTAGGCGGCGGAAATTTGTGAATCAACTACAATGGAGCAGGGTAAATTAATAAAAGAATTGTAAATAGATTGCTATATAATAGTTATTCACAAGACAGTGTGGGAATTGAAACTGAGATGGAAATAACTAAAAGGTGGGTCTGCGTGGATATATGGTGGGAATTAGAAGTTGATTGCTATAAAAATGTACAATCGCCACATTTTACTTCAATACTATACAACATTGGCTATCAATGATGTATTTTAAAGAATTGTAGGCCAACTGATATACAGAGATTGTAGAGTCACTAAATACAAAGCTAGCGTGAATGGAATGCTGCATTTAGAAGCAATCAAGCATTAGCGTGGCGTAAAGATGATCTATAACATGTGTCTTGTAATGAATTATAAGTGGATCACTATAAATGGACTGTGGAACCAACATGAATTTGATATCAAAATTGATAGATATAGTGGAATAATACCGGAATTAGATTGCAGATTTAGGCAATACGTATTGAGAAGACTATAGAAGTATTAAAATACTAGAATATACAACAACCAAAGAGAGCTAAGTCATGAGTGAAAGTTAATTTTAAAGAAAAAGATAATTTTTATAAGTATGTTGGCTAACCAAAAAGCTTGGATCGAATCTTATACGACTGTGTGGAATAGAACTCACGAGGAAAGCAAAATGGTATAGAGAGTTAAATCATATGAAAGAGAGGTGAATGCGTCAGATGGGAGTGTGGGCAGAGGAGTGAAGTTGGAGTTGGGGTCGAATGGAGTTGGGGAGATGACTGGGCTTGGGTAGAGAGAGATGAGAAGTGGGTGAGTGGAGATAGAGTGGAGGAGGTGGCCAACGTGGGATGGAGAGTAGCAGGTAAGTCTGTGTTGAGGATATGGGAGCTTGGGTAGGAGAGCAGGGTATATGTGTGGAGAGGGATGTGGGGCTCAACGAGCAAAGGAGATAGCTCGGATGGAGTGGAGGTGGCCGAGTGAAGAGGTGAGGAAATAGTTTAGGATAATAACAATAACAAAAAAGAGTTATATATATATTATATATTTTTGTTTTTGATATTTATGTACTTTCCTATTTTTCAAGGGATATAACAATAAAATTTTATAACTATTATAAGCAAATTAAATAATAACCGTATTCAAAATGACAAAAACCACTTACCTCATGGCGAAGACAAAAATGACTATATGTATAAAGGACACCACACTAGCGAAGATAATTAAATCCTGCAAACAAGTGAGTTTCCAAACGAAATATTCACAAAATATCTGTCAAGTAACGACAACCAAAAACAAATAAGATAACCGTCATCTTTACGACACCTGCACACAACAAGTTACACAATAAAAAATGACCAGATCTCGGGTCTGGTCCCACCGGGTGTGCCAAATGTTGATCTGGAAAACTCGTTCTCGCGTGGGTGAACACCAAGACTACAAGCCACCAACAACTCGAATGATAGAGGGCTTAGGACCTCAGATGTAGATATGGATTCTGGATATGGGCGCAGAGAAAATAGATCTGTGAGAAAGAAAATAGATCTGCAAGATGGAAATAGATAAGATTAGATAATGATATGTGGGGGTCACCCAACAAAGCAAGATCCAAGAAGCGTTAACTTCCTCGGTGGCTATCAACCCCATGTTCACAAGAAAAGAATGAATATCCAATGATAAGATGACATGCCAAAACTATAGAGATTTGTAATATGTTGAATAAACAATATAAATATGATACCAAGTGTAGATTGAGAAACAGGACTAAGCTTGATTAATTTATTAACCTCAATCAATCAACCTTTACGAGAGAGAATGGGCTGCAATATTTATAGATATTGCATGACCTAAATACACACGGGAGATTAAGTTGCACAGGTGCAACTAAATTCCAAAATGAACAAGCTTCCAATAACATCCGGAAGCAACAATTAGATACAAACAAATATATTGTTCAAAACAATATAACAGCATGTATAAAAGACAAATATGGTTTATGAACCATATAACAAAATAACCATTATTATTTAATTAATAAAATTAATTAAATAACTGGACTATTGCATAATTAATATTAGGATAATAATATTTTTATCCTAACATTCCCCCCCTTAATTGTGCATTGTCTGAAGAGATGAGGAGAGGAACTCTCTGAACAACTCAAACTTGTCACGTGTAAGTGACTTTGTGAAAATATCTGCTTGTTGTTCAGCAGTTGGACAAAATTGAAGTTGGATGTTGTGCTTCAACACATGTTCACGTATGAAATGAACCTGAACCTCAATGTGCTTTGTTCTCTCATGAAAAACTGGATTGCAAACAAGTTTGAGAACACCTTCATTGTCTACATACATGGTAGTAGGTTTGTCCTGTGGTATTCCAAGTCCTTCCAGTATGCGACGTAGCCAAATCACTTCACAGATAGCTTCTCCTGCAGAACGATACTTGGCTTCTGTGGAAGAGTGAGAAACAAAGTGTTGTTTCTTACTTCCCCATGATATTGGTCTAGATCCCATAAAGAATACAAATCCAGAAGTGGATTTTCTATCATCAATGTTACTGTATGATCTGAATCGAATATCCAGTCAAGAAGAAGTTTTCATTCTTCTTGTATTCTAGACCAAGATCCACTGATCCTTTGAGATATCTCAAAATGTGCTTTGCTGCTTTCAATGACAAACTTTGGGTTCTGCATGAACTGGATAGATAACTCACTGCAAAGGCGATATCGGTCTAGTGTAGGTTAGGTAAATGAGACTCCCGATCATGCCGATAGAGAGTGACACTTACCTCGGGAGATGGATCGAACGGGATAAGCTGAATCTGTTGTCCATAGGTGTAGCAATTGGTGTGCAATCCATCATCCTAAACTTCTCGAGTGTAGTCTTGGTATATTTCATCGAGAAACAAAGATGTGATTCTCTTTTCGCCATACTTCTAGTCCAAGACACAGTAGTGCATAAGCCCGAGATCTGTCATGCTTTGAATGATCACTTAAGATCTTTCTTCGTTTCATCAATCATCTTCTTTGAGCGCCAAAGTGATGACTAGATCATCGACATAGACAACAACAATCACCATCTCCCCCCCTTGCTTTTTGAGGTAGAGATTGGGATCGTATGGATTTCTAACAAATCCATGTTGTACAAGATGCTCATCAATCTTGATGTACCATGCCCAGGGTGCCTGTTTGAGGCCATACAGAGATTTCTGAGTCTGTATACCTTTTCTTCTTGACCAGGTACAACATATCCCTCAGGTTGAGTCATGTAGACTTCTTCTTGTAAATCTCCATTCAGGAAGGCACTTTTTACGTCCATTTGGTGAACTTTCCATCCAAACCTGAGCATTTAGAGCAAGATCATCCGATCGTTTTGATCTTAGTTGTGGGAGAAAATGTCTCCTCATAGTCAATGCCTTCTTTTTGTGCGTACCCCTTTTCTAAAAGTCTTTCTTTGCACTTGTCCACTATCCCATCTGCTTTGTACTTAGTTTTGAATATCCATCGCATCCAATGGGTTTCTTCCTGGTGGAAGATCAACAAGTTGCCAAGTGTTATTCTTCATCACCGATTGATATTCAGAATCCATGGCATCTTTCAAGATTTTAAGCTGTAGGGCTTCACGGGTGTAGAGGGCTCATCGATTCAATAACTCTACTCATCAAACAAAAGTTAACTTCTTCCCTTGCTTTACTACGAGTCCGTGGTCCAGGGGTGGATGTATCGGTGGAGCATCCAATCTTGCATCTCGTAATGTACTTGTACACCATTTAGGCATACGTTGAAGCTGTTCCCATGGGTTGTGGTTCTATTTGATCAACACCATCATCCCCATCATCACTTTCATCTTCTCGAGAACATTAGCTTCAATTTTTACAATGGGTGAAAAATCTACATTTTGCATGAGTCCGGAGGAGGAGTCTTTGCTTCCTTCTTCTCGAAAAACTCAACATCTCTGCTTGTGTAGACTTTTCTGGTCTTAGGATCTATCAATCTATACCCAAGAGTCTCTTCACTGTATCCAATGAAGATGAGATTTTGTGACTTCATGTCCAATTTCTTTTCTATTGTTTGGGTATGTGCATGCTTGCTTTCCACCCGAATACTACGAGGGTGTGCAATGGATGGTTTCCTCTTTGACCATGCTTCTTGTGGCGTAATTCCATTAAGAGCGATTGTGGGTGCTCTGCTCAACAAATACTGCTTTTTTTGCTACTTCTGCCAAAAATGTCTTTGCAAGTCCGGAATCATCGATCATGCATCGCACCATTTCCATGATAAGACGATTTCTTCTCTCGACAACACCATTTTTCTCGGTGTGTGAGGAGGAGGTATTTGTCCACGAATCCTATGAGTTTGTAGGTAGTCTCGAACTCATCATCTGGTGAATTCCCCCTCAATACGAGCGGAGAGTTCTCGATGTGACGACCAGTTTCTTTCTCAAGCTGCTACTTTGAACTTTTTGAATGTTTCAAAGGCTTCACTTTTCTTGCGAAGACAAAAAATCCACATTTTCCGTGAATAGTCGTCAACACAACGCATGAAGTACTGGAACCCAGAATGACTTGGCTGCAGTGGACCACCAAGATCGGTATGAACCAGTCAAGTTTACCATGAGCTCGAGAATGTACTCTCTACGGAATGAAGCTCTGTCTTTTTTTCTGCTAAGCGGTGAGGACACTTGTCTCTGTATCCTTCGAAGAGATGGTAGCCCATGTACCATATTACAGCGGTGAAGTGTTTGAGATATTTGAAACTTACATGACCAAATCTCCAATGCCACTGGCTGGGATGAGGTGGAGTTTTTAGCCACAAGTGCTGATCGTTTTTGTGAATGAAATCAAGTTGAAACACATACGTCCCACATTTGAGGCTTTTGCAATTATTTTCGAGCCTCTTGATTTATCTCGAATCAAACACGTTTTCTTGCAGATTGACTATCAAAGTCAATTTTTAGGTTGTGATCTAGGAGTTGACTTACTGAAAGAAGATTCTTTGTCAACCTAGGGACATATAGGACATCTGATAGTTTGCATTTGCATGAACCAAGGGGTAGAGAGATGTTCCCAATCCCCTGAACTGTATATGAAGAATCATCTCCCAACAAAACATGATTTTTCGATGGCGTGTCCTTCATTGAAATAAACTAGTCTCTGTGGCCGGTCATGTGTTGAGTGGCTCCCGAATCAACATACCAGACATCACTAGATGACGTGGATGGTTCACTTGATCGAGCAGTGAACAAGAAGTCTTCATTGTCTGACTATTCTTGTTGCTCAACAATATTACCTTGCTGGTGGGGTCTTCTTTTCCAGTTCCCCTTTTTACGCCCATGATAGTTGTTCGAATGTCCTTGTAAGATTGTTGTTGTTGTGGTCGAGTTGCTTGATGAACCTTTCTTATAAGTGTTATACCAACAATCTTTTAAGTCACGTCCTCTTTTGCAAATTGGACATTACTTCTTACGTTGATTATCCCCATGATACCGATTCTGATGTTGGGACTTCTGATAGGATTTAGGTTTTCCTTTACCTTTTCCTTTCCATTTTTGATGTGAAGACGATTCTGCTCCTCTTCATCATCCTTATTGTGCATTGCTTCCTCTTGTTGCAGTAGGTTTACTAGCTTGTCAAAACTAATTGTCATATCTGACAAGTTTAGAGTTGTGACAAAAATGCGGTAAGAAGAAGGGAGAGCTCTTAGAACAATGGGAACGAGAGATTCATCTTTGACCTCTTCTCCTAGGGCTAGAAGTGAAGCCCTCAACTCTGCAACTCTTCTTAGGAAAGCTTCAATTTTCTCATTTTGCTTGAACTTCAATGTATGTAACTGACTCTGCAAATTTAGTATGAAATTCTTGTTCTTGGCCTCATATATTGTGCTCAGCTTATCCCACGCTTCTTTTGCTGTTGTGGCATCTCGAATGTGGGCTTGCACATCATCGAACACTCCAAACAAGATGATGAGTTTTGCTTTCTGATCTGCTCTATCAAACTGTCGTTGTTGTGTTGTATCAGTTGTTGATCTGGTTAGAGTACCAGTCACAACAGGCTAGATTTCTTCAAACTCAAGTTGTGTCTTTATTTTTGTCTTCCATGCAGCATAGTTGCTTCCTCTGAGCAATTGTGAATCGGAAGAAAAAATTTGGGGGCATTGGTGCCCATTTTGCAGAGATCACTGACAGGGTTTGGCTCTTATCACTCCAGGTATTAGGTCTCCCAATCTATATACCGTCAGTCCGATATACTGAACCTTTCTATATACGCGCCCTTCCGATATACCCGTCGGTATGTGGAAGAAGCTCGCCCTTTCTATATACCCGGCGGTACGTGAAAGAGGTGTTAACGTACGTGAAAGAATTCAATACGTGGTACCAAGACAGTACTGATGGGGTCTGTGTGATTATTGACACCGGCTCAAAGAAATATCCTCATACGCGCGCGTAACTTCGCTATATACTCGGATAATTTCTCAGTCTGGATTTATGTCTTGCAATCGTTCACAGACGGATGGGATGGTTCATAGTGTGTGCACTGTGACCTTATTACTCCCCGTCGATTTATAGGGACGATGCCTGACGGCGTTATTTGCTGTATATTAGGCGTTAAGTGCAGTAGTAGTCGTGACAGGATTTACCCGTAAGTGCTTCCCAGAGGCACCGTATATACCGAACACTGCGAATGAGATCTAGGATCTCGTGAGTGTTACAGAACCAATTTTTTTATTGTTTTTGATTACAATTCTGCCAGTTTTTGAGTAGTTACAAAATTTGCAGTTGACTATGGCAACCTGCAAATTAGTACAATATGCAGCAGTATATAATTTACATTCAAAAAACTGGACAATTTAAATGGTAGGCAAGAATTTCTGTTTTGCGGGTCCTGGTGGCCTCCTGAGCCCAATACGACCCAAAATGCTAAAAATTGCAAAAAAGAAGCTGAAGATGCAATTTTTAGATGGGTCTCCCTTTGCAAAAATATCGAAATGAAAAAATAGACCAAATGGGAGATTTTTTTTTGCCCTAACTTAGGGATTCCTCCGCTAAATTTAGTTAGTTATAACTAAATTCAAAAATCTGCTAAATTTAGCAGTTCCGCCAAAAAATCTGCCAAATTTCAAAAAATGAGTTTTTGAGTGTTGGGGCAGGATTCGACCCCCACACCTCTCACTCCCAAGGTGCATTCACTAACCAACTTGGCCTCTTAGGGCGCTTGTGATATGAAATGAAGTATATTGTATTTAATGAAAGGGAAAATCGACTTACTTTTTAAAAATGCGACCTGGTAGATGCTCCACGTGTCTGCAAAGGAGTGGAAGTCGATTTAGGGTTTCACTTGCTTGAAAAATGGATCTGAAACTTCTACACCGCATTGTTTTTTCTTTTCATAGCTTTGATAAGCGCCATTTGCTTCTACCGCTGTTTTTTTTTTGCTTTGGCCACCTTTTTAATACTTCTTCCACCGTTTTTGTACAGGTGCGTGGAATATGGCAGGCTGCGTGGACAATGATTGCGAAGTCGCTTTTTTTTAATACTCCTCCACCATTTTTTTATACAGGTCGAGCCGCTTTTGCGTGGAGTATTTGGCAGGTCTGCTTTGGAGTATATCAGGTCTGCTCAGGTGCGTGGAATAGATTTTGGCGTGGACTATAGTGCAGGTCATGCAAGGCCGAATAGATTTGAGCCAAGGTATTATTAGTGACAGGATTTTTGCACCAATACATTTGTCAACATCCCCTGCCGCCTGATGGAGATTACACAAATTTCACAAATGCATACACATACAGGTCCACATACACACAGACCTCCAAATCCAGTGGTCTGCTAAAATGTAGCAGAGACTAAATAGCCTCTCTTAAATTAGAGACAAAACCCCTAATGGGGAATTTTTATTTTTAAGTCTTTATACTGCAGCAAATTTTGCACTGGTGTTGAGTGCACGGTCAAAAAAAAAAAATTTACGTTCCAAACACAGGCCGAACGGGAGGTTGTGGGTTTGGGGGTTACGGGAATCTGCGGGAGGCAAGGCCCGGCTCTCCTTCCATTTGCAGATTTCTTCTCCATGAATTCTCATTCTTCGCAACCTTCTCCAACCTTGCAGAGCTTCATTCGCTCCGGTACCAAATGTAGATTGAGAAACAGGGATGGAAGCCTGATTAATTTATTAATCTCAATCAACCAACCTTTACAGAGAATGGGCTGCAATATTTATAGATATTGCATAGCCAAATACACACGGGAGATTAAGTTTCACAGGTGCAACCAAATTCCAAAATGAACAAGCTTCCAATAACATCCGGGAAGCAACAATTAGATACAAACAAATATATTGTTCAAAACAATATAACAACATGTATAAAAGACAAATATGGTTTATGAACCATATAACAAAATAACCATTATTATTTAATTAATAAAATTAATTAAATAACTGGACTATTGCATAATTAATATTAGGATAATAATATTTTTATCCTAACACCAAGCCGTTGATTTCGATATAACAACAAATTGATCGTTAGAGTGATAATATGAGATCGATAGAGCTTCACCTCCAAACACTTCACAATATGATTCAAAGCTTCACAAACAATTTTGACAAAATATTATAAATTTTAAGCTTGAGAATTTCAAGAATTTTTTTCCTCCCTTCGAGGGGGAGAAAGAGTCCTATTTATAATTTGAATGTGGATTAAAATAAAGGATTAACGAATAACTATAATTTGAAAAATCAATCTTGATTAAGAGGACATGATGAAGAGTTGATTTGATGGTGGGGTTCATGATGTGAGAAAAGGAAATATGTGATGTGGAGTGGGGACATGGTTAGGTGTAATAGTGAAGTCACGTGCTCATTTTACACTATTGATTTTTGGATTTGTTGTCGAATATGGAGATTTTTGAATTATTGACTTCATGAGTGGGATTAATAACTTAATAATTTGAAGCGATTGAATTTTTAGTTGGGAATTGATTTTTAGGCGAGAATTGATTTTGACTTAAGTGGGGAACATGTGGGGTTGTTGATTTGTATATATATTTGTGAATTATTTAATTATTAAATAGAATGATATGACTTATTTGAAAGAATGAATTATTTAGCATAATATAGTTTTGGCATGTGATAAGAGATTAAAATAGTTATAAGATTAATTAAGCTGAATATGAATTGTCGGCAGGAAATGAGATTTGAGTAAGCCTTCTAAAGGGGACCAAACCACGAGGGTGATACCAAAATTTGGTGTCTACAATGTTCTAAAAACCATCATCATCACATCTAATCTAAAAGCTATCATCATGACATATAACATAAAATCATCATCACATCAAATTAAATTTATCACATCACATAATGAATACATAATAATCCACGACAAAACCATATATCATATATACATCAAAATATGTATCGATACATCACTACCCTCTAATGGGGCTATCTTAAAGTAAAGATGCTATCAAAATCTATAAAGTGTATATTTGAGGCTCTCAAGTCCTCTCCTCCTAGGACAAGTACAACACCTGATCCTTGCACATCTCCACCACCCTCGTGGCCTCCCTCCACTCACTGTGGCTGCTCCACACATGCGATGCTCCTAGATAGCCCTGCTCCTCCGGCCCTTTTTCCTCTGTAGTTTCTACTAGTAGCGCAGTGTCTTCGACAACTTCTCAAAGTAGATCCCCTCATAATATATAGCCTCTGAGATAGTTCCTTGTACATGTCCATAGAGATCATGGTGGGAGGTGCCACTGTTTCGATCCCTATGGAGCTTCCTCCACACTAATAATCGACTCCATTGCTAAAATAATAGTCAAATCACCTAAACGGGCCCCGTAAGCCTCCCTTTATCACTAGTAACAATCTCTATCTGGATAGCTCGGTCTCTCTCTTGAGTAATTACATTATCTTCTTTGTAGAGATGTGTCTTGCCCTACAAGTGTCTGGTCCCTCTCCACCCTCATTTTATCTAGCTTAGCACATAGCCTCACCATCTTTTATGACTCTCCTACTCCACCGTCTCCATTTCCTCTAAGAGTGACCTCAACCTCTATCTCCATATCCTCTATATTCTCCTCTCCCCCCTCCTTGGTTAACCTCATTTCCCATGTTGTAGTATGCCAATCGTGAGTATCCCACTCCAACTCGGATGTTTTCATCCTCATCCGATGGTGTCACCCCCTCCTCCATGGGATCAGCTATGATAGGACTAAATATCTCCTTATCCAACTCCTCCCTCATGTACAAAATGGGATCATGAGGCGCCATATAGAAAACTCTAAAATTTCATCACACTCTATCAAACTAAACAACGTTGATCATCTTTGACTGTCTCCCTCAATCCACCTCGTCCTCCTCATACCTACTAACTCCACATCTGTACTAGGCCATGCAGGGAACTCCGTAATGCCTTCATATAACCCATCGAACATCCAACTTTGCAAGCCGATCTACATACCAATCTACCCTCCTCTTACTCCTGTCACCGAAGGTCTGATTTTCCCTCCATCTCGAAATCCAACTACCACTCAATATGGTATCATGTGATCCACGAAATCCCCTGGTGGTCGAATCAAAATGATATGCTCGTAGGCCCAACAATGAAGCAAGAAACCCACATTTAATTATGATATCCTGCCTACTCTATACATGGAAAGCTCATGGTAAACCTAAGCCGATAAAGCAGTCCCAAACAAGAACACAGTTTGGTGATCCAAAATGTTTGCCACCACACCGGTTAGTGCCCATGGAAATTGAGCCCCACCAGAGTCTGGAAAATCATAACATGACACAACCATCATCACCATGTAGATCAAATGGTTGTGTGGTACCCCAACCCCATATTTAAAATCATATGAAAATTCCCCTAAAGAAAATATGATGTGGGGCGCATCGGCTCCAAATAGCCATGTCAACACTTCTAATATCTCCTCACTTTGGTAATGGGAATTATCTCGCCCTTTGTATTAGAAACTTGAGGATTTGATACACATCTTCTAAGGTGATGGTCATCTCCCGGTCCTAAACCAAAATGTCCCTGTCTACCTATCCCACCACTCCACCAGAGCAATCATAAGCCCCACATCCCATGGGATCCTCTAATAATAGCTGAATTGCCCAACCCCGCTCGCCAAATGATCCCACTCAACATCTGTCACATCTCTTCTAATATGCTCATACAAAGTAGGCACTCAATCTCTTAGTACTGGGTCTCTCTAGCCAACAAGCACAAACAAAACATAAATACATCAGATCGACCATACAAAATCACATCATAATCCATTAAAATTCATCAAAATCCAATTCAGTACAAAACATGATCCTAATCCATTAAATTTCATCCAAAACTCAATCTAACCCCGCTTATCCAATTTAACCCTGGTCGATGCTAATCCAGTTAGTTCGGTGCGTTTTTGAGTTGATCGACATACCTTAAGATTGGGTCAACTTCAACTCGTTTGGGTCGCTACCAACCACCCCCCTGGTGTCATCCACTTTTTGCAAAAAACAAAAAAAATAAATAAAACATTAAATTTAATTAAAAAATAGTGTGGGTTTTGTTATTCACCATCCTCTGCACCCTCTGGTGCTTCCTCGTAGCTCATGTAGCCTCCATTTCTCAATCCTTTCTTTTATCACTCTTCTCTCTCTCGTTAACTTTGCTGCGCATGAAAATGAGCATTGTCGGCCGACCCCGGGCTTATATAGCCCTTTGGTTTCGAGTCTTTGTCAACTCCCTTGGGTCATCAT